>CM062810.1:819320964-819870964 GCA_031772625.1 Pinus tabuliformis | reverse complement strand
ATAACCTATACTACAAAATTTCTAAAAAAATAAATTAGAATGTTGCAATTTCACTAAGCTAATAAATTTAAGCACTAGATAAGACTTACTTTCTTAAGTACATCTATTTTATTACAACCTCCAATAACCTTCTACTCAAAATGGAAATAACAATATTTTACTAACTTTTCTAAATATTCTCTATATTAAAAAAACAATTTTCAATAATATTATTTTTAAAAACAAATAAAATATAAATTTCAATGCCAAGTTTTAATTACCATTAAAACATCTCAAAATTTTGAAATAATAAATTACTACTCATAACCTTATTGTTAAAAACTACTCCATATTTATTTAAAATAACACATTGTCATATATATATAATTTAATTTCAAATTTATCATTAAAAACTATTCCAAACTTTGAAGTAACCCCTGGTCTCATATATATATATATATAATTTAATGCCAAATTTTCAATAATTTAAAAAAGCCTCAAATTTTTGAAATGATAAAAATTTTCTCAAGACCTTGTCATTAAAAAATATTGCAATTTTGAAATAACCTCTTGTCATTAAAAAATACTACAATTTTCGAAATAACAAATTTTAAATAAAAACTGTCACAATTATAAATTTTAGGAAAAAATAACTTTCTATGATTTAGAAAAACACACAAAACAAAAACAACATTTAAATATTGCAAAGTTTCAAAATTTCAACCAATAAACTTAAATGTGTACAAAGTTCCAAGTTGAAACTTATCGCTTCAAAATTTCAACTATTAAAAACACTTTTTTTTTTTTAATAACACTTCTTCTCACACATGCTTAGGACTCATCACATCATGCCCCCCGCAACCAATACTCCCGGCACAACTTACAAGGTGGCGGTCCTAACGAATTTTTTCCTTTTTATGTATATTCTACGCCCTCTCCCATATTTTCATGATTCTTCACATGCACTCATTTGAAATTTGTTGCCCTCTCCCATATTGTCATGATTCTTCACATGCCCTCATCTCAAATTGTTTGCCTTCTGATTCGTATTCAAATGCTTGGAATCATTCTAATCCCACTTTAATGGCATGGATGCTTTTCTCACGGCCTGCCTGTCTTTCTGTCCAATAAATATTGGGAACGCCGAAGATGAAAAGCGATCTTCGACTGGATTCCTGAATTTGATATTTCATAATATCCACGCGTGAAGAGTGGGATATTTATTATCAGTTTTTAAAATTTGGTGATATAATTTTATATAAAAATAATTTTTAATTATCTGAATTATATTTTTAAATATATAAATAATTTAGATTCTTAGTTTGTTTTTAGATATTTTATTTATATAATTTTAACTACTCAAATTTATTATTATAATAATTTTTGTTATTAAATTAAAAAAAATAAAATAACAAAACATAAAGTAGTTTAGAGCATACTTTTCAATAGATCTAATTGATTGTAATATTATATAAATACTATGTATATATACTTTTATCTAAACATATATTAAATTGGATGATGATATCTATATTAATATAGATCAATTTAAATTTAGAATTTATAAAGTTAAGAGATTAAATATTTTGAGGTGTAAATATTTTTTGGAATGTAAAATTTGAAAAAGAGTTTTCATTTCTAGAGAGTGGATTGTTCTCAAAACTTAATAAATTTTTAATGCTTAATACTTTCAGGATTAAGATGAATACACACAGTTCCTTGTTAAGCATGGAATGAATTATACATCTCTTTCATTTTAAACAACAGATCAATAAAATACATTCAAAAATATTTTATTTTCAATTGTTTTATATAATATATACATAATTGACATTGAAATGTTTTGATTGACATGAACATTTAAGTATGTTGCTTTATCTCTTATATATATATATATATATTGAAAATTTTCATTTTCCATTACTTGGGTATTGAAATATTTTATTTATCAATATTACTTTATTTTCTTCTTCTTTCTATATACATAAAGTTAACATAAATATTCAAATACTTTATTTAACAACAACATTGAAATATTTTTAAGCAATGAAAAAATTATGAATTTCTTATAAACTCATTCATATATATATGACTTTTAATTATTTTATCTTTCTATCTTTATAAATTTAATATAAAAATTTTCTATTTAATAGGAATATTGAAGTTTTTGATTTATAATTTATATTAATTATTTTGTGTTGTTGTGTGGAGCGTGATTGTTCAGAGGTCTTTGTTTCAGCCGGATGTATACCCAGGAAGTTTGTACACCCCTCCACGTCGGGGGTCCAGGGGGGCCGACCCCCCTGGTTGGGGGGTCCACGGGCCAGCGGTCCCCCAGCGGGGGCTCAGGGGCAATGCCCCTGAAGCTAAAAACAGATATAAAACTGCCTTGTAAAAGTATAGTAATTTCTAGTCAATCTGGGTTGTTCATTAGGCGGATGATCTGACCGTAGAACTTATGTTTAATTTAGGGTTTTTTGCCCTAGAAGGCAACCCCTCTCTTTGTATGAGGGTATTGTATTTGAGGCTGTGTAATAGATGTGTATTCGGTGAGCGAGAAACAGAAAGGTGAGACTGTGAGAGAAAACAGAGAATATTACAGCGGATCTGCTGTAAGTTGTGTCTCTTCATTTTGCTAGATAATAGAAAGGAAGGACTGGCTGTTCAGGGTAGACGTAGCCCAAACTGGGTGAACCACATATATCTATATCTCTCTTGTTTTATGTGTTTTCTGTGTTTATATTTCTGCAATATCTTATGTGTTTCATTGCTCCGTAATATATAATTTTCTAATATTTTGTTATTAATTTTTTTTTAATATTATATCTTAAATTTAAATTAAGCATAAAAATAATTTTATATATATATATATATATATATATATATATAAATTAATTTAAAAAAAAAAATACCATTTCAGATCAGAGATATATGTCAACTCTATATTAAATAATAGAAAATTTATATATCTTCTTTATATAAAATTAAAAACACATCTCTAAATTAAATTAGAATTCTTTTAAATTCTAATAATTTTATTTTTGATGAGCAACATTCTCTCCAAAATTATAAAACATCTCTATATGCAATTACTTTACATATTACTACTGAATAAACATAACATTTCACATAGAAATATATAATTGCATCTCATTCCATGAATGAAACCCAAGCCAACAAATTAGCATAACAGCTCGTGCCCCACCAATTAAAAGACAAATCTAGTTGGGCAACTTACTTTCTCCCGCATATATATTTCATGACTTACAGGAACGAATTTCATTGTTTATTCATTGCAACAGTTTTTTGGGTGCGGATTGGCCATTGTTTATTGACCTAATCACTAATACATGTAATTGTATGTCATGACTTAGAGAAACCGATTTCATTTTTTTATTCATGGGAATATTTTTCTGAGTAGTCGATGATAGTTATTTAACATTAATATATTACTATGAACTTAATTTACTGTAAATGTTTTATGTTTTATTTTTTTAATTATATATATATATATATGTTTTGTTTTATGTTTTATTTTTTTAATTTTATATATATGTATGTGTATGTGGGGTTTTATTAAGCATAATAGAAATGGAAAAGATTTATTTTAATGTGCAATAATAATAATAATAATAAATAATAAAGAAAATATAATAATAGTAAATAAATAATAAGAAAAAAGTGATAATAAATAAATAAATAAAATAGTAAATAATAAATTGATTTTTAAATATATATAAAATTAAATTATAGAATAGTAAGAATAAATAAAGTTAACAAAAAGTAAAAAAAAATAAAATAAGAAAAAGGTTAAATTAAGATAAAAACTGAATTAAGTAAAACTTAAATTAAAAATGAAAAATTGACATGTTGACATATGTATTATGTGCATGTGGATCTTTTTCCAATCCCTTTCTATTTTTGAAATTGTTTGTTTTATCTAATGGATGAAGAGGGGATGAGATTATTTATTTATTGTTTTGGAACAAAAGTGTTGTGAGACGAAGGGTTCCCTGGTAGTAGTAATTGATTGAAGGCTCGAGGGTGGCAAGTTGTGGAAAGACTATGTGTAGTTGAGCCTACTGTTGGGTTGAGATTCATCCCCAAAAACTTTGTTGCAATTAGCAGGATTCAAATAGCGTTTGACTCCGAAGTCACAAGTAAAAATATCGTCGCTACAAGTAAGTTGCTCTGCTCACATTTTATGAAAATCCTATGCTAATTAGTTGAATAGTTTGTCTGTTGATTATCAATCACATGATTGATATAATTAATTGTATATTTTAAATTTTGGGTTGTTATGTTGGGTGCGGGATCCCCCAAGGGAAGTTTTGGGGCTTAGAGCCTAGATTTTGGTCAAAAGTTGTAACCCCGATGTAAAGACTCCACATTTTGTGGGTGCGAAGTGCGTAGTTTGTAAAAGAGTCATAGGGTTGTCCACCATCAATTTTGTAATGTAATGTCGGGTGTAGAGATCTACCCATGGCTCGCAGACCATGGGATTGTATAAATAGAGTGAGGCTTTAAGTAGTTAAATCAGAGAATAGATCATGGAATAATACAGATCTAAGGATGAAGAGTTGAGTCTTATCTGAAGTGTAAGGTCTAGTTTTGGGTCATAGGGTAGGAGAAGGCTCTGCAACTGAGTGCGCAGAGGCCTAGTAGTCCGCAACTGAGTGTGCGGACACCCGCAGCTAAGCGCGCAGGGCGATTTGAGTCTGTAACAGTTGGAGCATTAATAAAGAGACTTTTCATATCTATTCTGCGTATTTATTTCCTGTTTTATGCATCTATTAGATTGAATATACATTGCACTTTTAATGCTTATATGATGCGTGGATATGTATGAATGTGTTGAATAAGTGAATGCAAGCTAGAATATCTGTTTACGCAAAGTTAACTAATATCTTTAAGAAGATAAGTAAGATACACGGTGTAATTTGGGGAAATAGCGCGACACTGCCATAACAGTGTGAAAGCATCTCAGCCCCTGGTTAGGGCTGTGCGAAAGATGATTATAACAGATCGCGAAGGTATTGAAGGTTAGGACAGTGCGCAAAGTGACCTGCATGAAGTTAGGCACATTTGGACTAAATCGGCATCTCAGACATCTTAAGGGTGCCAAACTTGGTTCCAGCATCCCCTCATACTGCTTCGAGTGAGACTTCAGTCTGCGCTTTGCGGGCTGATGCCGAAAGGGCCAGTAGTGTAGGGATTTGTTTGGCTAATTAACTCTGAACCTGGGTCAGACCCCCTCAAGCCAACAAATCATTCCGTTGCTGGGACTGGAATCTGCATAGAGATGTCTGATGTTGTATCATTGGAATCCAACTAAGAAGAAAATTGAAGGCTAGTTGGATAGAAGAATTCACGATGTCACAGCACAAGAGAACAAGAATCCACAACTGACAAAATAAGAGTGGTTAGATTGCTACCTATACATAGAGATCCATGAAATCTTCTTCGCATCTTTCCCTACTGAGCTATACGAGTGGATCGTGAAGCTAGAAGATAACCAAGGAAGGTGGAAACTCGACAATCCTATTGTGTGGACCCCAGATCTAGTGCGAAGATTTGAAGCATCAGAGGATAAGATCACTCGCGTCGTTGATCATTGGCTTGTTCATACTATTGGAGGATTCATTACTGAGTTCGCGGTTGACATCTCAGTCAGCTATAACGAGGCAGAGCAACGCTTTCTCAAGGAACCGCGAGGTAAGTACGTAAAGTCTTTGAATACTTGGATTAAAATGCCATTGTGCGAAAAGAGGGTCATGAAATTATCTTGATGTTCGAGGCTACGCGAAGTGGAAAAGCTTACAGGAACGAAGGAAATAAGGGACCAGAAACTAGCCCCTTGATTTCATCTCCACGAGGGGACGAGGAAGATCTCACGAAGGTATCACCACAAAGTGAGATCCATCTGATAAGGCAAAGAATTCCGCGAATAGCACCTCCACCCACACCGCCACCAACTTCACCACCATCACCTCCATCTTCACTTGTACCACCTCCACCACTACCATGATTCAATATGGCAAACACAGTGAGGTTGCCTATGTTCAAGGGTTTGGGAAATGAGGATCCAGACCAATTCTGGTTCGTGGTAAGAGTTGTATGGGAAGCACAAGGAGATACAGATGACAATATAAAGAAAGTGACACTCATTAGCGCCCTGCAGTACCGCGCGCTGACCTGGTATATTAAGCACTCCAATGATAATCCAAATGCGGGAATCACAGATATCCAAGAAGCGCTAAATAGAGAATTTAACAGACCGAAATCTAAAGCACAGTCAATCATTGCATTCAAAGAGATCACGATGCTACCAGGCGAGGCTCCTTGGGAGCTGGATCAGAGGCTGAAATTTACGATTTGTGAAGCTAATGTGAATCTAATGGATGGATAGCATCGCAAATGGTTTGTAGCTTCGCTAATGCCACATTTAAGGAGTGCGTTATCACAAAAAAAGCTAATGACTCAGGCAGAGGCCTTAGAGATCACGATGAGGCTACATGAGACCCTAATCTAAGATCCTAACTTGGGAGTTCAACAGATCCACGCGCAGCTGAAGAATTTATGCCTTGAGATGCAGAGTTTGAAACAGGATAGGACGACTCAACCAGAAGTGCGCGAAGGGGTGTGGTGCGCAAAATGCAAGGGTCGGGGTCCTGACAAGGACCACTACCCGGTTTTCGAAAATTACCTCATAGGAGGAGGAACGATGTTGTTAAGGCCGGAAGCACAAGCAAGACCTAGTGCGATGCCTATTTTGTGGTGTGTGATTTGTCAAATAGCTGGAAAACATGCCACGGACAATTGTCACTTGTTACAGAAGTATACGAAAAATTCACAACAGTTGTTCTACAACTTTTGTAGGTCAGTGGGACACGATGAGCACACTTGTAGAAGCTATGAGTTAATGATGGATAGAACTCCCACCTACAGAGTTCAGGCTGAAACGTGGCCCCTTGACCAGAATGCAGGAATGGCGTGAACAGGATTTCAGGGGTGCGGACGAGGCCGAGGCGAAGGAGGACCTAGAAGAGGTCGCGAACAATTGATATGCTACAATTGCGGAGGGCTAGGACATTATGCCCGCGATTGCACAAATCCAACGTGCCCGTCGTGTTTGTATTGAAACTTGTTTGATCATGAGACAGAAGATTGTCCTACACTGATAGCTAGGATACGCGAAAAAGGAGCGTTACCGCCTCCCTCGACTCAGAACTTGCAAATGATGAGGTCTGAGTCGTGTGAGGAAGATTCGAATGTGAACATTGTGCTTCAAAGTGGGATCGCGATGAGAGATGACAAAGGCAAACAGCCAGAAGATAGTACTTGGGTTCACAAAGCTTCGGCAAAAGAAGCAGAGTTTGATTTGGAGTGCACTCAGAAAACATTCATGGAAGCTAAGAAGAGCTTCACTGACGCCTCCATTTTAGGAAGCAAAGATAGACTGGATCTGGAGATGGACCCATCCATGCTCACAACATTCTTGGAAACATGTATGAAGTTACTGTAGAACATTAAAGCTGTAAAGGGGTTACAGGAACTTATTAATAGATGCATTAGGACAACGCTAGGAGAACCGCATGTAGTCAGGAGGATCGGAAAACATAAGACAAGGACGGGAAGAGAAATGAGGCTAACCGTACAGATTGAAGAATATGAGATGGAACAAGTCATCATGGATTTAGGTTCAGATATGAATGTTCTGCTGAAACAGACATGGGAGCAAATGGGCAAACCTATGCTGCAGTGGTCTCCTATTTAGCTGCGAATGATGAACCAGTAGAAAATAATACCCTTGGGGTGATGACAAGGAATAACCATGGACATTGAGGGAGCCAGCACGTTAGCAGACTTTGAAGTGATAGAGATTGTTGATGACAACAAACCCTACCACACGCTCTTAGGAATTGATTGGGCCACGGACATGAACAGGGTGATTAATCTGAAAATGCGAAAAATGATTTTTGAATCACTACGCATAATTATACCCCTGGACCCTGCTAAAGGATCGCACTATACAGAGCCAGTGCGTGACTATGAAAGTGATGATGGTTTGGATTACATCTATAAGATAACAACGCAAAACCAGGACTGGGTGAATCCCACTGCGGATGGCCAGATTGCGTGGGAGTGCGAAAGCTCCTATACTTCGGATTCGGATGAGGAGACAGAGCGATGGTAAAATCAGTTACATGAGGTAACTACACTAAATTGTAATATGATGACAAGGTCACTACGCTGCGTATCAACATAAGTAAGAGATTTTCCTACTTATGATGGTTTAAGAGAGGTAGATACCTTCTTGGAAATTTGAAAGGGAGGTGCCAGAAAAACAACACTTCCAGGCATCGCACTGGGTACTGCACGCTACGCCCGCGAGGTGGTGGGGAACGTACAAAGGGAGATTTGACGACTGGTGCTAGTGTAGGGGAATGATGCGCTTATGATTTAGGAAGCCTAGGGTGCAACTGAAAGATAATTACAATGGGCAGGATGATCCGCGGACGCATCTAGCCAAATGGATGCAGGCCTATGGGGAAATCCACAGGCTGAGTGGGTACACCTGTTCTGTCATACCTTAGATGTTATACCAATGAATTGGTATATAGAAATAGAGCTCCGCCATGGGATAGGTGAATGGGATGTTCTGCACGAAGGGTTCGTGATGACCTTCAGTTTAGAGGATGAGTGGGACAGTGTTGATGAAGCACTACAAGAGGTAAAATTAGCCATCTTTAGGATACCACAGGAGCCAATAGAATCGATTCAGCCTAAATGGGCTACTCAGCTAAGTTGTGCACTGGAATGTTGTAATGTAACTGCTGAAGAAGAAGACGAAGATCCGTGGAAAATTAACATTCCAGATTCGGAAGGCCACTGTGTGGTTCAAGGACCAAAGATTGAGGACCCTAACATAACCACATCGGTGAAGACTAAGCAGGTGAATATTGGTACGGAGGCAGAACCTAAAATTGCAAAGATTGGAGACTATTGGGACGACCCGACAATGGATAAGGTCACTGAATTACTCCACGAATATTAGGACTTATTCCCGACCAAATTTACGGATTTAAAGGGAATAATAAGAGATTTAGGGGTAATGAAGATCACGTTAAAACCTGACGCAAATCCAGTTAAGCAAAGGTCGTATCACTTAAATCCGAAATACAAGGAGAAGGTCCGTGTAGAACTAGACAAGATGCTCGCGACAGGCATCATTGAGCCTATGGAGGAATCCGATTGGGTAAGCCCGATGGTGGTACAAGAGAAGAAGCAGATGGAAGAAATAAGAATATGCGTGGATCTCAAAAAGTTAAACAACGTGTGTGTACATGATCCATTCCCAACTCCGTTCACAGATGAGGTGTTGGACAATGTAGGCGGTCAGGAAGCATATTCTTTCATTGATGGGTTCTCAGGGTACCACCAGATCAAAATCGCACCAGAGGATAGGAGCAAGACAACCTTCGCGACTGAGTGGGGTTGCTTTCAATATACTTTCATGCCATTTGGATTGAAAAATTCCCCTGCTATCTTTTCGCGTGTAGTTGTTGCGGCATTCAAGGAATATATTGATAAGTTCTAGGAGGTCTATTTTGACAACTGAACTATATTTGGGCTAGTTAGGTGCCATGTAGTGAACCTGCACTTGATGCTGGATACATCCCGAATATACCAAATCGCACTCAACCTCAAGAAATGTACGTTTCTCGTTCCTTTTGGGAACTTGTTGGGGCATGTGGTTTGTAGACAAGGGCTGACGGTAGACCTCGCGAAAATTGCAGTGATTCTGAATTTGGAGGCACCGCGAAATGCGAAACAGTTATGCACTACTCTGCGACATATGGGGTACTACAGGAAGTTCATCAAAAGCTATGCCCAGATCACCGTGCCGATGGAAAATCAGTTGAAAATGGATGTCACATTCTGCTGGAACGATGACTGTAAGAAAAGCCTTGATGTGTTGAAAGAAAATATGGTTATTGTGCCGATTCTAGTCTTCCCGAACTGGAAGAAAGAGTTTCATGTCCATGTTGACGTGTTGAGTATAGCACTGGGGGTAGTACTAACATAGGCTGGTGGAGAAGGCTTACCCTATCGCGTTCACGAGTCACAGATTATCTAAAGCAGAAAATAACTATTACACCATTGAACATGAGGGACTGGCTGTGGTATATGTGCTCTAGAAGTATCGACACTACTTGCTAGGAGGTCACTTTAAGATGTATACAAATCATTCCGCCCTGAAGTACTTGGTCAATAAGTTTTTGTTGGGGGGGTGCATATGCAGATGGATTTTATTGTTCCAAGAATATGATTTTGAAGTTGTTGTGAACCATGGACGATTGAACGCGGGACCAGATCACCTGTCGCGCATTGAGACATGAGAGGAACCTACTAGTCTGGAGGAAGGATTACCCGATGCGTAGCTCTTTGCTCTGCGCGTCGCGGATGGAAATTTTGAAGATATAATTCACTTTTTCATGACTGGAACTGTGCTAACAGTGTACCCTGTCCAGTAGAAGAAGGAACTAGTGGTGCGCGTGGTAGATTTATCTGTCATTGCGGGGCACCTATATAAGATGGGAAATGATGAGATATTGTGAAGGTATGTATCTGAGTTTGAACGAAGAAATATCCTCGCGGACGCTCATGGGGGTGCTGCAGGAGGACATTATGCAGGAAGAGAAACTATGCAGAAGATTCTCCGCGCAGGGTTGTGGTGGCTGACCCTTCATCAGGATTCAAAAGAACATTGCAAGGCTTGTGATGTATGTCAAAGAATAGGTAAACCATCGCGGAGGGACAATATGCCTTTGAATCCACAAATGACGTTGAAACCCTTTGAAAAGTGGGCAATCGACTTTGTATGACCTATCAAACCTCAACGAAAGACAGGCGTGAGATATATTATCACTGCGACAAAGTACCTGACTCGTTGGGCAGAAGCGCAGCCGGTAAAGGATTGCAAGGCCACGACGGCTGCAAAGTTTTTTTTTTAACATGTATTGACATGATTCAGATGTCCGAATATCTTGATGAGTGATCACGGTACACATTTCCTGAACGAGACGATCAGCGCGCTGACGGAAGAATTTCAGGTGTATCATTAGAAAAGCACAACATATCACCTGCAGGCTAACATGATAGTAGAAGCATTCAATAAAGTACTGGAGACGCGTTGACCAAAGTATGTAACGCGCAACAAAGTGATTGGGACCTACGCGTACCGCAGTATTATGGGCTTATAGGATGACATGCAAGAAACTAATGGGACAAACACCTTTTAGGCTTGTCTATGGAGTGGAAGCTGTAATGCCTATGGAATACATCGTGCCTAGTCTGCCCATAGCAGCACTCACAAGCATGACAGATCACAGAGCCTTGGAGGAGAGGTTCACGCAGTTGGAGGAGCTCGAGGAAGAATATTTTTTGGCTGGATTCCACTAGCAGGTGTAGAAGCAGTGCAAAAAGGCCTGGCACGATCGACATATTAAGTTGCGCACCTTCAAGGCGAATGATTTGGTGTTGTTGTATGATAGTAAGTTCAATAAATTCCCATGGAAGCTCAGAATGCATTCATTGGGACCATATGTTATTAAGGAGATCACAGATGGTGGCGTGGTGGAGTTTCTAAAGCTAATTGGAGAACTCTTCCCAAGAAAATTCAATAGCAGTCATTTGAAGGCATACACAGGTGGCCCAACCATCTGACTAACCGACAGAAACATAGTCTTAGCACTCCAGGTAGCTGAAAGGAGGTATGAGACTATAAACTACTTTGCCGAGGAGCTGCACGATGTTAGGACTGCGTGCAGTAGTGACATGTCGAAGGGTCCGCCACAATGAGAGGGTAGTTGCGTTGCTGTGCGGATCAGCTGGAAAGTGACCGTTACAGTCACTATTCACGATGCGATGCTTGGTTTGGGATCAAATGGAGTAGGCGATAGGCATTTAAGGCGAACTTTGCGTGCTAGATTCTTGAAAACCGGCCACCAAGTGAGAATTAAAGGACCGAATGTGGGGGGAATGGCTGAATTCAAATTCAAAAGGTGCTATAAATTACAAAGGGGTGTCCAGCAAACAATACTTGGCAATTTGAGAACTGAGTTGTTGCGCACCCAAACACTCATGAACTTAGACTTGTTCGATATTTTGAAGGTGAATTCTTTGTTTGAGAACTTACCTGAACAGAGAAGTCCACCGCGCAAAGGAAAAAGGATGAGGAAAAATTGCGGATGGCACAATTGGCAGAGAAGCGAAGGAATGAAGCAGCAGTAGCCAGGGCCCAGGAGGTGCGCGACGCAAAGGTGGCAAAAGAGCAACGGAAGGCAGTAGAGGAGGAGTGTGAAGGACAGAAGTCACCTTCGTCTGAACATGAAATAGATATAGAGCAAGGGGTGTGGACTCGCAGACATTGTCCACACAACTGAAACGACAACGCCCAAGAGAGCAGGTAGGGCCACGGAAGAAGTCAAAGGCTTCAAAAACTTCTTTCGACCCGATCACCCTCATTGAGGGGGATCTACATGACATTGGGGAGATGGTGAGGGACATCACCGCGGAGGCCCTCCAACAGTTTGTGGAGGAAAACCAGATGGTGTTGGGGTCTCTCTGAGCGTGGATACAAGAGTTGCAGGTGCGCACTCCACAGGCTGGCACTTTTTCAACCAACCTTGTAGTAGGCATGTCTGCAGCTGAGGAAATGCTGCGCAACAGAATGACCAACACTATAGTGCTGCCAGAGGGAGCACTCATTACAGAAAATGAGGCCAACAGGCCTATGGTCAGTGGGATGAAGGGGATCGGGATAGATATGGATGCACTCCCTCACGAGACACTCTACATTTTGCAGGATGCAGTTACTGTAGAACTGTGAGATAGCGAGGGTCACGTGCTCCAAGTCGTGAGCGAGAAGCGCATCAACATTGAACAATTGAGCTTGCAACGCGACGAGGTAGTGGCACAGAACCAACAGATAGTGTAGGTGGTCGAGGAAGCCTGCCAGATGGTCCCGGAGCTGGCCATCCATGCAGAGAACCAACAGAGGTGTGCATCCAGAAACTAGCAGCAGTGGTGCACGAGGCAAAGGAAGAGATGGCTAAGGTTTAGCTGGAGCTGAACCTTTAGATAGCCGAACTAAAATTGAAGGCACAGCCTTCAACTCCACCAGAGGTTAAGGAATAGCGCACCAGCACGATTACAGTAGCAATAGAGGAGGTTAATAATGTAGTGACAGACCGCACGAAGCTATTCAAGGAGTCGTTCGAGGTTCTCACTACTTTGCAGGACAATCGAAACATATAGCACCTAGAAACAAAGACGCGCGAGCTACAACAGAAATATGATGAAGTAAAGGGGACCGTGCAGGCAGTTTCCCTTACACAGAGGCTCACGCAGATGCAGCAGGCGAAAGCACTCAACGAGCAGGTGGATGCTGCTAGACACAAGGAAACAATTTTGAAGGTGTGCTTAAAACCGTGGATTGATGAGGCATATGTCATTACAACCTCTATTGAAGAAAAGCTTGCGCAGATGCAAGGAACACAAGAACAGGTTTAGGGAGGCAGTGCAGCTACAACGATCTCTAAACAACGCAAATAGGAAGTGCAGCAGGCAGCCGCTCAGTGTGTTGTCGATCTTGTAGCGATCTAGGTAGAGTTGGGAGGTCTTCGCGCAAAGATTTCCACACTGACAGAGTGACTCAAGGGCAAGTCACGATGTTTGTGTTGGGGGCCTAGTGGGTGCGGGATCCCCTAAGGGAAGTTTTGGGGCTTAGAGCCTAGATTTTGGTCAAAATTTGTAACCCCAATGTAAAGACTCCACATTTTGTGGGCACGAAGTGCGTAGTTTATAAAAGAGTCATAAAGATGCCCGCCCTCAGTTTTGTAATGTAATGTCGACTGTAGAGAGCTACCCATGGTCCGCGGACTATGGGATTGTATAAATAGAGTGAGGCTCTAAGTAGTTAAATCAGAGAATAGATCATGGAATAATACGGATCTAAGGATGAAGAGTTGAGTCTTATCTGAAGTGTAAGGTCTAGTTTTGGGTCGTAGGGTAGGAGAAAGCTCTGCAGCTGAGTATGCAGAGGCCTAGTAGTCCACAACTGAGTGCGCGAACCCCTGCAGCTGAGTGTGTAGGGCGAGTTGAGTCTATAACAGTTGGAGCATTAATAAAGAGAAGTTTCATATCCATTTTGCGTATTTATTTCCTATTTTATGCATCTATTACATTGAATATACATTGCACTTTTAATGCTTATATGATGCGCGAATATGTATGAATGTGTTGAATAAGTGAATGCAAGATAGAATATATGTTTACGCGAAGTTAACTAAGATCTTTAAGAAGATAAGTAAGATACGCGATGTAATTTGGGGAAATAGTGCAGGACGCTGCCATAGCAGTGCAAAAGCATCTCAACCCCTAGTTAGGGCTGTGCGAAAGGCGATTATAACAAATCGCGAAGGTATTGAAGGTTAGGATAGTGCGTGAAGTGACCTGCATGAAGGTAGGCACAGTTGGACTAAATCGACACCTCAGACATCTCAAGGGTGCGAAAACTTGGTTCCAGCATCCCCCCATACTGGTTCGAGTGAGACTTTAGTTCATGCTCCATGGGCTGATGCTGAAAGGGCTAGTAGTGTAGGGATTTGTTTGGCTAATTAACTCTGAACTTGGGTGAGGCCCCCTCAAGCCAACATGTTACACATAGTATCAAAGCAGGGCTACAAGTCATGAGACTTATAAACCTTTATCACGCTCTTCATAAAATTAGAGACTTGTAGATATAATTCAATAAAAACATAAAAATATTACTAAATAAAAATATATAATCAATAGAAATATATAATTAGCTATATTAGAAAAATAAAATATTTGAGATTGTATATATCTATATATATATATAACTTACTAGTAATATATATATTTAAGTATTCAATTATCATTATGCGTAGAAATAGTAGAAATAATATTATTAAGGAATAAAAATATATGTATTTACTTGTTTTGTAAGAGAATAGAGGATGGATACTCCAAAGCTATTATTGAGAGTATCTCTTAAGACTTCATTATCTCAACAAGTGATGAAAAACTACGATAAGAGGAAATTCCCACAATCTAATAACACTGGTTAATCTCCTTCATCGTATACATGTTTAAAAAGTTGAAATAAAATAAGGTTTTTTTAGGAAGAAAAAGCATAATAGTATTATATAAGTTATATAACTGCCAAAATTACATCTTGTCTATGAAATGGTCATGACCAACCTGAGAAACAGACGGCAGATAGATCTGTGCCAAAAGTTCCCAAAAGACAAATTTACAGAAAATACAGAATTTAACAACAGAGTTGATTCATCATGATATTCAGCATGAAAATCTTCTACGACATGGGGATGATAGTTAGATAGTACCACATGATCAAAATAGCAGATGTTCATATGATGGATTATCCATCTGCAGGCCTGAATGGGATAGAATTTTAGATAATCCTAAATAAAAAACAAGAAAGAACATACCTGGGGTCTTTCTGAAACAAAATTAAGAACCAGGGAGGGAGAATTCCTGTATGAGATAATTTTCTGCCTCAAATTTTACCTCCATATTCCAGAAGCCTGGACGAGAATGTAGACCCTTTTTGGACAATATATCTGCCTGAACATTCTGCGCTCTGTAAATATGGCTAATTGAGTAGCCCTCCCTGCCCTTCCACAAAGTCATGATTCTGTACATCCAACTGTCTAGGAACTGATTTTTTATGTGGTGTTTCCCAGTGACATGTTCTATAATGACTTTAGAATCACCAAATATATGAAGAGATTGAATATTTAGAAACTGACACAAAAATAGTAAACCTGCAAGTGCCATAGCTTCTGCTTTTATGTTGGAGCCTGATCCTCCATTCCAATATATTTGATATTGCAGGTTGTTATCCATGCAGATCTGAACACCGCATCCACATATATCATTCTGAGAAGCCCCATCAAAGAACGCTCTTGGGAATAGCATTTGGTCCAGTGGAGAATCCGCTTGTTTTGACTTATGACCCAGAGAAGTTTTAACCGAGATAGAGTCCATGGATGATACAATCTTATCGAAGACGACTATGAAGGGGTCTCTTCTTCCCTGAAAAATACTATGATTCCTCCACTTCCATATATGCCAAAGGGCAAAAATAATAATGGGTCTCCATGACACTTTTTGACAGCGCCACCAAATAAATGCTTCAGATATAGAGTTATGTGTAATAAAGGGAAAGTCATAATGAACAACGAAGTCTCGCCATATTTGTTGAGATAAAGAACATTGAAAAAACAAGTGGAAATTGTTTTCCTTGATTGATTTACAAACATAACATAACCCAAGGCCATGCCAATTTCACTTCTGTAAGTTATTCCATATCAAATTTTTGTTGTGAAATACCAATCAAGAAAATAAGATGGATTTTTGTGCACAGCTAGACTTCCAATTTCTTATCCGAAAATCTAATAATAAATTCAACGTTGGTTTATAGTTTGTACCACGAGTGCTATGGCATAAATAAAGCATTGAGCGAAATACTAAATACTTTATTGAAAAACAAAAAAACAATCATGTAAAACCCATTTTCTTTATTACGGTAGAGTTTGCTTTGAATTTTAGTTTCGTTTTGTCTTCCTATTGAATGTTAAAGGATTACCTTGGGAGTCGGGTTAATCTATATCACCTTGGGGTAGTGAAATATAAAACCTATAATATGTATTGGATTTAGTTATTAAAAGATATATGCTTAATCTTAAATGGAAGATTATTGTTAAAATTGAATGAAAATGTAATATAATATAAAAATATAAAATTATTATTAAAATTTTATGAAAAGTAATATAATACTTGTAATTGCCTATAGTAAGTTGGGTTTGCCTTCCTTAAAACTTATGGGCTTCAGACTTCTATTTTTCTCGTTGATTCTTAACTCCAACAATCTTATAACCGGTGATGTAAAAGAGGACACTACCGCTATATATAAAACTTCACGTGGAGATTCTAAAGAATGCATGATAACATAAATTTTAAAGACCAATCTCTATAATCCAATTTTGATTAAGCTATTGTAAATTTATTGTTAACATTAATTAAATGTTAATTATTATATTACATTACATTATTTAGATTATAAGGGAGTTAAGAAATAAGCATGCCACATATATTATACAAATTTAGTATTTGTTTGTATGTAGATTTCTGGATAGCAATATATTTAACTTTTAATACTTAATTTTTTAATGTTCTTAATGTCCTTGTTGGTGATCAGGTTTTGAAAGGATTTATAAATAACCAAATCATTTCTTTTCATCTTCATAGTAATAGGTTTGCAAGGTACGATTTAAGTAGAAACATTTATACACGGTGTTGTTAATTATATTAAAGGTAAGAATATTATTTTTAATACATTTATTTGGAGATAGATAAATATAACTATTTGTGTACTAGTCACATAAATATCAGTAAATTATTATAAATAGTGTGTTTTAATTTTCATAATCTTATTATTTTTGAAAATATTTAGAGTACTACATAGCTAGTGGTTATTGAAAACTTATGGTTTAATTATGGTAGTAAATGTATTTGAATGAATGATAATTAAATTATGGCTTTTATTTTAATGTGTAACTTATTATTATTGTTCCGAAGGATACGGAAAAATAAAGATGAAATGCTATTCTTTCAACCATGGTTTTTCATTCAAATATTGCACTTTTTTTTTTGGGAAACCCAATCTTTTAGTTTTAATTAAAAATATTGATTTCTTATCCAATGTATACTTATCTATTAAGTTAGGATCTCAAATTTATTTACCATTTGGGTTTCCTTGATCTAGATATTAATGTTGTTGATATTAAAAGATTAGATTTACATTTGACCTATGGAGAATTCTCTAGACCTTGTTTACATTAGTTTTAGAAGAACTAATAATATGATATCCCTTATTGAATTATGTGAGTTTTTTATGATTGGTCAATTATGACTTGATCTTGTCAATTGATTATAGATATACCAAGTTTTCTCGTGGTGTTCATCTATTATAAGTCATCTAAAATATAGTTTCTTGATTATTTCGATAATGCTCACTATATTTATTTATGGGTTGGTTGCAATAATGTGATCATGTGCCTATGTTGTATCCTAGTTGCTAGAATTTTATCTATTATGGAATTGATGTAAGAGATTGACTTCACAAGGGTGTACATTTGTGTGATTTTGGGTTGTCATTCACAGTTGAGTATCATTTATATAATGATATAGACGCAATTTGTATGATTGAAAATATATGTTATTGAACTCTCATAGTCATTAGAGCATATCAAAATTTTAACTCGTCAACATTGCTACAAAGATGTCACCCCTTGAAATTTAATAATGATGTTTATACCCTTAGGTAAATAGTCAGCTTCCTAGTTAAAAGAATAAGGGATGATTATTGAAAAGTAATTGGTATCTCGATGAAAACATATCACTAATTGTATTGATGAAAACAACAGACCGAACTGGCAGATAGATCTAAATTCAAGCCAGAAGGGGTGTTGGATGATGTGGTTGTTTCTTTAGACTCTTGGGAATACCCTGCAGACTTCATTGTGTTTCAACCAAAGAACCCTGTGGGAGGACATCCCTTGATCTTGGGACGGCCATGGCTTGCTATGGCTGATGCTTATACTGGATGCCGTTCTAGTGACATGTATATTTCCCATGGAGATTCTAGGAAGAAGGTCATCTTCTATCCACTGGCTAGATCCATTCAAGAGCTCTGAGACACTTTATGGTTAGACTACAGTAATGATGAGGAGACTCAGCCTATTTCCTTGATACATCAGAATGCTAAGTTTTCGCAGGAAGGTGAGACTCAAGACTTCCTAAACAATCTAGACACCATGCCCAATTTTGAGTCATTGAGTCAGATTTTTAGTTTGGATTTTCAAGAAAGTCATGACTCTCTACCTCCCTCGTCACCATCTCTAGCAACACCTCTGTGTACTCTTGAGCCTGATACCACTCTTGTTGATATTAGTTCAAGCAAATCCTTGCATATCAGTTCAGACTTGGATTCATCCCAACAAGATCATCTTGTGAATTTGTTGCGAAACCATCTTGATGCCTTTGCAGGGGCTATGAATATTTGAAAGGCATCCCTCCTGAAACTTGTACCCACCGTATCTATATTTAGGATGGATCCTGACCTATCCGATGACCCCAAAGGCATATGTACCCAAAACTGAGAGATGTTGTAAAGGAAGGATTGCAAAAACTCTTGGATGCTAGTTTTATGTATCTTATTTCTGACAGCCAGTGGGTCTCTCCATTGGAATTAGTCTCAAAAAAATATGGTAGATGGTGCATTTGTATTGACTACAGAGAATTGAACAAAGCCACTCTCAAGGATTACTTCCCCCTTCTTTTCATCTACCACGTACTCGATACCCTTGGTGGTAAGAAGTACTTTTCTTTTCTAGATGGCTTTAGTGGTTATAGCCAGGTACAAATTGCACCCAAGGATCAAGACAAAACCACTTTTACATGTCCATGGGGTACATTTTCTTATCGAGTGCTTCCCTTTGGGCTATGTAATGCCTCGACTACCTTTCAAAGAGCAGTCTTGGCCATCTTTGCTAACCTTGAGTGTGTGGAAGTCTATATGGATGACTTTTCTATGTTTGGTGATTCATTTCAGGGAGCCCTCAAAAATCTAGAAAAAGTGCTTCTTCGTTGCCAAGAAGCTCATCTTGCCTTGAGTGTCAAAAAATACAGATTAATGTGCAAAGCCAGAGTGGTTCTTGTCCATCTTATTTCTGACAAAGGTATCTAGGTCGACCCTACAAAAATAGAAATTATTTTGAATCCTCCTGTACCCAAAACTCAAAGGGAAGTGAGAGGTTTTCTAGGACATGTGGGCTACTATAGGAGATTCATTGAGAATTTCTCAAGGATAGCTACCCTCCTTTTCTGACTTTTGGCTAAAGATAGTGAGTTTTCTTGGTCCACAACTTGCCAATAGTCATTTGAGACATTGAAGGAAAAACTAGTTCAGGCACCAGTTTTGAGAGGACCAAACTGGTCCTTGCCATTTCATATTTCCTCTTATGCCTCGATACTGCTATTGGTGCAACTTTAGGACTAGAAGAAGACAAACAATCCTATGTTATTTACTTCATTAGTAAAAACTTGTCACCCATTGAACTAAATTACACGGTTACTGAGAAAGAGTTTTTAGTTGTAATTTTTTCCATTAATAAATTCAAACATTATATTACAAGATATGAGGTCTTTGTACATACTGACCATTCTGCAATAAGATATTTGATGAATGAACTATTAACTAGCAGTAGAGTGACTAGGTGGTTATTATTGTTGCAGGAATTTAATATTACCATTATTTATAGACTAGGAAAATCTAATGCAGTAGCAGATTATATTTCAAGATTAAATAATCCTGGTGAAGCAATTCATGTTGATGATGATTTTCCTAACGAACATCTTTTTGGTATGTCGACAAAATCGCCATGGTTTGCTGACATTGCTAACTATTTAGCCACTGGAAAAATACCACCTCACTTATCTGCTCATGAAAAGCAGAATATCATACAGAAAAGCACTGCATATTCTTGGATTCAAGGAGACCTCTTTTACACTGGACCAGATCTTATTATCCATAAATGTGTAAGAGAGGAAGAAGTGTTTGGTATTTTAAAATCTACCCATGTTGAACCTTACGGCAGTCACTTCACTAATAAGTGGGTTGCATGCAAAGTGTTACGAGCTGGCTATTTTTTCCCCTCCTTGTTTAAGGATGCCAAACAATATGTCAAGCGACGTGACAACTATCAGTGAATTGGCCAGCCTAATCAAACTAATGAAATTCCTTTATGTCCTCAGCTTATGATTAAGCCTTTTGAAAAATGGGCCATTGATTTTGTAGGATCGATAAATCCAACATCATTAAAAAAAAAATATATTGGTTTGTACAGATTTCGTTACAAAATGGGTAGAAGCTAAAGTTGTTTCTCTTGCTACTGAAAGAGTTATTGTTGATTTTCCTTTTATTGGAACCTTTACTTGATTTGGTGTGCCTA
The DNA here is from genome assembly GCA_031772625.1 of Pinus tabuliformis. NCBI lineage: Eukaryota > Viridiplantae > Streptophyta > Pinopsida > Pinales > Pinaceae > Pinus > Pinus tabuliformis. The sequence continues at coordinate 819,849,857 of CM062810.1, read as the reverse complement.
GAGAAATTGTTTCTGATAATGGACCAAAATTTATTTCTAATCTGGTAGAGCGTGTGATGGAGCAATGCAAAATTTGGCACAGGAAATCTACACCGTATCGCTGGCAAGCAAATGGTCAGGTGGAGTCCACAAACAAGGTGCTCAAGTCCATCCTCACAAACATAGTAAATATTCATAAAAAGGATTAGGCTGACAAATTACCAAAAGCCTTGTGGGCATACCGAACCACTTGGAGGAACATCACAGGACACACACCATATGAGCTAGTGTACGGGAAACAAGCCCTCTTGCCGATAGAATTCCAGATCAAGACATTCATGACTGTAGTCCAATTGGGGCTAGATCTCTCTGAAGCACAACAACAACGTCTTCTATAGTTGAATGAGTTAGATGAATTTCAAAGGGATGTTGTTCAATAGAACATCTTGGTTCAACAACAACGCAAGAAGTGGCATGACAAGTCTATCTGGAAGAAGCAATTCCAACCAGGTGATTGGGTACTCCTTTATGATTCTAGATTCAAATATTTTAAAAGGAAATTCCATACATGCTGGATGGGACCTTATGAGGTGGTCAAAGTGTTTGAGAATGGAGCGGTAGAAATTAAAACTATTGATGGATAGAATTTCGTGTTCCTGGTAAATGGGCATAGATTGAAGATGTATTTTCAACCCCTTACCAAAGGAGATTTTATGCAGCAAGTCCAACAAAAATCTAAAAAGGAGTTGGTAGGTGGCAACACCAACTTGTTGAAGATTTGATTCCTTCTTTCTTTTCCTCATAGAATAAAAAAAAAGAAGGAAACAAATGACAAAAATAAAACGTATAAATTTATTCTTGTAATTATGAAAATCAGTTGACTGATATGATTGTAGAAGGATCAACCTAAGAACCAGCATGCTGGCAGGAAAATTGAAATTTCAATAAAAAGGGAATGTTACGTGAATTTTTAGATATGTTGGTTGTCACCAAGAAGAAGCAGGTTCAAGGAACCCACCCCTTACCCAAGTTTGGGGCAAATAGCATGGAAATTTTTACCCAAGTAAACACTTAATTCCCACTGCAATTACCATTTTCAGCACCAGTACAGATAGACCTTGAAGATAAAATTATGCCTTTCTTCTGTTTTCCCGTTTCATAATTCTCGCTATTTCTCTTTTCTAAATCCCATAATGAATCACCCTCCTTTTTCTTCTAAGAAAATTATCCCTATCTGATTTCATAAAGTCCCTCTTTCCCCCTCGTTTTTTTTTTCACATCCCATTCTCATTTATCCCCCCTGGTAGTATTATTCTTGGAATCCCTGTTATGACATTCCTTCCCATTCTGAAAATTACCCCTTCCCACTTCTTTGTTCCCTCATGGATCGTTTGCAAGATCTGATACAGTCAGATCAGAGGGCATGCTCATGAAACACCAAAGAATGGCAAATAAAACTTCTCTTGTATATTTAGGAAATTTTTTAAGTCCAGCCAAAGAAATGAGTTCTATCATAATTTTTTATTATACCCTCTTTCTTTGATGCTACAAAAATTCCTGATGTAGGAACACACATGATTGGTGCAGGCAGGTTTAGTGCAAGCACGTTGTAGTGCAAGCAGGCTCAGTGCAAGCACGTTGCAGTGCAAGTAGGATCAGTCCAAGCACGATTAGTGCAAGCACACGCCCGACTGTGAAAACATAGTGCAAAGAATTGTTTAAACACAGTACAGGAGCACTAGATGCAAAATGTTTATTGAGAAATTTATTTTTTTTCCTGCAGATGAATAGTTACCATAGTGATAGATCATAGCATTGTATTATTTAAATTTTGGTTAAAACTTTGTTTTATCATTTACTAATTTAGGGAGAAATCATTTAAAGTGCAAGATATTTTAGGTTCTGAGGTCTAATCTTTTTAATGAGTACCGAAGTACACCTTATGTGAATTATGAGGCAAATGGGGATAGTACAGATCCACCTAAAATCCCACACTTACCTCCATTGAAAAGATCCTCCATCACTTGCTCATGATAGCCTTACCTTATAATCCGATCCCCCACGACTGTTACATTGCCACTGCAAAAATTTTAGCCTCCTCTAATTATCATTTCCCACTTGTAGCAGATTGATACATGTGTGCATCCATCCCGAAGGAGAGATTTTAATGATTGAATGTGATTGGATGGAAGCAATCAACAAGACGGTGGAACGGTTGAATCTCCGTCATAAAATTCTTGGCAGATCCCTTGCACTTCGAAGTGTGAAATCTTCCTAAGGTTATGATAGAGAATTGAGGTGGATTCAACACAAAGATGGCACCTGTGAGACATGAACCACCATTTTTGAAAGAGATAGAACAAATGGCTAAGTATCGAGGTAGTCTTGCACTATTGCAAGAATCAAGATTTCTCCCAGTTTTGCAGAAATTCGACGGGTTTGATACAGTCGTGGCTTTGGAATTTTCAAAGACATTCAAGGAGGGATGAGATAAAGTAGAATCACTGGAATTTGAGGTCATGAAAGAATATATAGTGCGAGCTAAACTTTTGTCAACTGTAGGTGAAAAAAAGTTCAAAAATGAGAGGACCGAAAGGAAAATATGGCACCGATTTGTGGTCGATCGAAAGCTCGAAGTCAACTGGAAGAAAGGGCTTTCACAGAGCGCCATGCATGGAAAATGGCGAGACCTCCTGTACATATTACAAAATTTCCTGACCTGGGAGGTACGTTACACATTAACGTTCATGTATCATATCAGGTTGTTGCTGCATTTTGAATCAGGGATACACATCAATTTCCCTTATTACCTGCTTCGAAGTTTAGACAAGATGGTGAAAGAAGTGCATAATGGGAGTCCCAGCCAGGTTGCAGATAAATTGTACCATCACAGGTTCATTGCAATCCTGGTCAAGAAAGAGCTGGAAGATAAGGAAATAACTTGGGAGGCGTTGAAAGAATTTCGGGAAAGAGGTGCAAGGGAGTCAGCTGAAAAATGTGCAAGCAATAAGAGAAAAGCTAAGACTCCATGCCTTGCCAAGACAAAAAGTAATGACAAAAGGGTATAAGTAGGGGAGAAATCTATTGAAGAAGCCTCATCCTCAGCAAAAAGAGGAACAACTAGGACCTCGACGAGGAGAAGCACTGTCTCTTCAGGGACAAGTCACGATTAGTCGATCTCCCCGATTTTGATTGATGAGACACCCCAAGCTTCATGTGGAGATCATAACCTCTCGGTTCTCATAGATGCAGTAGCTCACATAGTGGGGAATGAAGAATATGCAAAGAAGGAGGATGACACACTCTTGTTAGCCTTCCTTCATAAATTGAAGAAGAAAAGAATGACATCAAGTGCAAGTAAAGACCCGGAGGAGGGTCAGGTAGATGATGAGGCACAACACAAAGAAACCCTTGACAATTTTGATGAACAGGGTACTGAAGCCCCTGATGAATTGAAGGAACAGGGTAATGAAGACCTTGTTGAGTTGAATGAACAGGGTATTGAAGCCCCTGCTGAGTTGGACGTACAAGGTATTGAAACCCCTGATGAGTTGGATGCACAGGGGAATGAAACCCTTGGTGACATGGAAGTCCCTGGCACTAAAACCCTTGGTGATATTATGATGCACACATTGGATGGCCAAGATGACTTTGATCTTGGTAACGACGTTACATTTTTTGAATCAGTTGTAGAGAAAGTGCTTGCACCAGAGAAGATGGAAACAAATATCTCTACCCTCTATCTGAATAACCAGATAGTAGAGCTCGAGCAACAAATTCACGACTTGGAGGCATTAAACCAAGTCATGAAGGAGTAGACTTGGCCAAAGCAAGGCAAGATAGAGTTGGTAGAAGAGGTCAAAAGACAGAAACATCAAGTGGAGATATGGAAGTGGAGAGGCTTCTAATTGTTACAAGCGCGTCAAGAAGGTAACCAAACAACTTAAGAAAGCTCGATGAAAGAAGACGAAGGTAGTGAAGGAAGGAATCAGTATCCAAGTGCAGATTGAAAGATGGCTCCCTATGTTTAAGATTTTTGTAGCAGGTAAAGGTTGTGTGAGGACACACAACAACTTAGGGATGGGAGGATGTTGGTAGGCTAAAATGCTCCACTTTATCCCCTTCCTATTACAAGACCATAACCATTAACCTTTGTTTATCTCCATAAACCTCCTCATTCCTGCACTAGTCCAAGAATACTGTCTATTCCTGTTACACTAAAAAATGTCACCTTGACTACTTACAGTTAGTATGGCTCAAATCAACAGTCATGCTACCCTCTTAGGCAAGTCTCATGCCTCTGTTATCCATCTCAAACTCAAAAAAGAGAGAAAGTCTTGTAAAAACTATGTTTATCTCTGGGGTCGCAGGTTCTCTCTAGCCTTACCTGCGGGGACGCTGACCATGTTCACAAAATCTGCGTCCATGGACGCTCTGTATGTTAAGGGACAGGTGCGTCCCTCTGTAAAAGGCAAAATGCGCGAGTTTTATCTTGAAAAAGTTACTTGTGGTTACTTCTAGAACATTCTAGAGGTCGGTTTGATGAAATGGATGCGCCTCCAGTTGGTTCATGTATCTCTATTAAGGGGGAACTTATCCCATCAATAAGGGAGCTATCCCACCCAAAGAGGGGGATGATCCCATTGATAGTGGACCTGAATAACCTCTTTACACCACTATAAATAAAGGCATTGAGCCAGAAGGAGAAGAGGTTGAAGCTATACATTTTCTTTGGGTAAATGCTGCAGGAATTAGGACTCCCATTTAGAACCTTGTGAGGAGAGATTGTCTTTGCTTGATTCTACTTGGAAGTGGGTGAGCTTTGTCAAAGTAGAGGAAAACCCTTGATGGACCCTGGGAAGAACTTGCACAACACCAAGGCCAGGTTGTAAGAGTTTCTTTGTTTCGTTATTAATACAAACTGGTTCATTTTTCTCAATAGCTTGTGTTAATGAGTTATTTCATGTGTTCCTTGGTCTGCATGTTGAATATATGTTTTATTATATGAGATGCAAGTGCTTGGTAATTGTTTGATTGTTTGTGGTTGCAGGAATTGATGTGAAGGAGGAGCTCATCCGGATCGGCAAGGACGGACTACAACAACAGCGTTTTGGAATAAGGTAAGCCTAAACATTTGTAATTTTCATGTTTTAAAAGGTGTATTTAGAGAAAGATCGCTCCATTTTGTCTTGTTTGTCGCTAGAGAGTTTAGACTCCTAGGGAGGTCAGTTGTGTCTGCACAAATGACTTTTTCCGCCACGACAAATTGGCGACTCCACTAGGGAATCCATTAATGATAAAGTCTTTTCCTTTGTGTGAACTTTGCTCTGAGAAAATCATTTTTATTTTCTGGTTTTTGACTGTGAGAATTAGTATTTGGGTGGCTTAGCTTTAGATTTAGTTAGATTTGGTTTTTCTTAACTTTTCCAGAAGGACGCACCCTCTGAGTACTGCACAGTGCGTCTTTGGACGCGCTGTTGCCGTTTGCACAGAGCGGGCCCGCGCCTGTTCTAACGGGTTGCCTGCGTCTTCCTGTAAAAATTTAGGAAAACTCCATTTTTGGTTTAATTGCTTTTAGATTTTGGTTTTTCTTAGTGTTTTCTGCCCAGATCCTTTAGTACCCTGTCAAAAATTTTCACCTGAACTTGTTTCATTAGCATTCCTGCTTTTAGCTTTCATCAATTGGGTGTTTTGAGTCTCTTTTTTGAGAAATTCTTAATTTGATTTCCTTTGGTCATTACTTGGAGGTTTCTCTCAGTCTTTTCACAATTTTGCATCTTTTTGCTTTTGTTTTTGCAAAAAAATTTCCCCCTCATTCGCCGGGGGGGGCTAAATTGTGTATGAGTGTTAATCGCCTTTGAGTGTTTTTATGTTTTGATCTTTGGAACTCTCACCCAGTTTTCTCGACTTGCACTTGATTGGTTCTTAGATTACATTAGAATCATCTTGTGTTTGAGAATTCTCTTGCATAGATCACATTTGCATAATTAGAGTTCTCAGTTTCAGAATATGAATGAAAAATGTGCATAGATTACATTTGCATACTTTTCATGTGAATTGTGCATAGATTACAATTGCATAGTTTACATTCTGAAAAATCAATCGTAGATTTAGATCAGCTTTCTTTGATTTGAATTTACACAAAAAAAAAAAAAAAAATTGGTTTGGAATTGATTTGCATTAGTTTTTCTTGATGAAATTAGTGCATTAGAGAATTTGTTAAATTTTCTCTTAATGATCAATTTTTTGCATTGTTGGAAGTGAATGAAAACTCTCTCCTTACTCTAGTTAGGATTCATCGAATTGAAAGGATTGCATTATCATATTCGATTGCATTCAGTTGAGTCGGGTCATAACACCATTGGTTTCATCTCCATTTACCCATTTGAGTAATAACAGCCTTAATAACACAGCGCTTAATTAAAATTCATCTAGTAATTTTTACATTTCTAGGGTTCTGAAACACCAACATAGCTTAGGCTAGGGTCTTGGAGTAGGTGAGTACTTAACTCTCCAAGACTACAAAACCAAACAGATAGTTTATCTTGAGTAGAATAAATCCAATTGTTTCAATTGCACTCTGGGAAAGCTCCTCTTAAAGGAGAAGCACGAGCTCGTGTCTGAACCAGTGAGGGGATCATTCCCCCCTCGTTGGGAACGACGCCAGACAATACGTATTACAAACGGTAAACCTCGGATTAACCATTGTCGAGGAGCCAGGGGTCACTTATCGGTAAACCTTGGATTGTTGTCAAGGAGCCGGTAAGGGGATTGAGCTTGCTACTCTGCCCTTGCGTGCTGTCGGAGTTTAGACTGTTCCCCCAGGTGTATTTGTTACTGTTGGTGACCTTAGTGACCATAATCTTTAGGGTTCTACCGAGGTGACGGTGGAGGGAAGGTCCCACTGTACCTGGAGCAGACGTCGGTTATACTCACTTGGATTTTCCGGGGGGTTCACTTCACTTCGAGACGGTTAAAGTGGAGGAACTTGTGCCGGTCTATTCATTAAGCAGGTTGCCGGGGTAACTGTTCCACCCACCACTTCTGTACTGAATTCGGCGATGTTGGGCTTCATCACCAACTAGTGTTTTCGGTCCGGAAGGCTACTGTTTGTGTATGGTTTGACTCCTAGATTTGATAGCGCGTGTTAATTTGTTTGTTTTTACTTTTAGAGACCATAGGTGTGAATTGTGAATTTTAATTGTTAGGTGTGAATTGTGAATTGTTAATTTTAGTTTTAAATTGTTAATAAAATTCACTGAAGTTGGATATAATGGCAAATGTTCCAGAATTTATCAACCTAGGAAGTCCTCCTAATGAGAATCCTAGTACTTTTCCTTATTTTGGAAATGTTGGTCCTCCTTATATGGCTACTTTGTCATTACCTGGATTTACAATAGGATTACCGATATGGTTATTTTCAACTTCGTTGGCCCAAAGTACTCCAATTGTTCCACCTCAACCGGATGCTTCACCTCAACAGAGTTCACCATCTCAACATCACCAACCTTCTGTTGACCCTTTACCTTCTTCGCCTAATTTTTCTTCCTCCATTTCTTCCTCTTCACCTGGTAAAAGCCTTGATGCTAGTAACCAGGAGGCTAAGAAGAAGAAGAAAGGGAAGAAGAATAAGAAGAAAAAGAAGCAAGATAAGAAAGAAGTCAACCAACCAACCATGGCTGTAAGTGTTAGTTGTGTTGAGGAAAACTCCGACATGCACCGTAAACCTAAATACCCTTGCAGGCTTTGTAAGGGTGACCACTTCCTTGTCAATTGTCCTAGTATTCCAAAGGTCTTGGAAGTATGGTCAGAAAAATCTCATCAACTTTCCATTGATCCATCAACCAGTGATAGTCAGGTTCCTGGGAAAAAGGGTAAACTTAGGTTTCCTTGTAAGTTATGCAAAGGGAGTCATCAAACTCACACTTGCCCTCACATGGATGAAGCCTCAACATTGTTGGAAAACCTTACTGTTCCACAGCAAGAATTTCCAACTGGTTACCGTAAACTTTCTCCCAACCTACCGTCAACTGACGGAGTGATTGATCTAAATTCAAGTACAGTCGATCACACTCTCTCATTGGAGAGTGAAACTCATGTCACTCAGGTTGATGATCCATTAGTTGATCAAGTGGTCAATTCAATTTCACATTCGGTCGATCACACTCTCCTTTTCGAGAGTAAATTTCATACCGCTGATGTTCTTCTTGTTACATCGGATTCTTCTATGCCGGGGGGCATTTCACCTGTTTCTACAGAACCCCCTCCAAGTACTGAGGTCTTTTCCTTTGATTGGAATAGACTGACAGAACCTCGTCTTCCTTCCTCCATCCCTTTCCAAATCATTGTCAAGGCGGGTGGTAGGGACATACATCGTACTTAGGTAGATGAAGGTGCTTCTGTTAGTATTTTATCCTCAACTGTTTGGAAAGCTTTGGGTTCCCCTCAGCTAGCGCCTATTACGCAGAATCTGAAAGCTTTTAACAGAACCATTAGTGAACCTTTAGGGATCCTTCCTAAGTTTTCTATTGCCTTGGAAGGTAAAACTGTCTGTATTGATCTTATGGTAGTTCGAGGCCCCTTGGATTTCAATTTACTCCTTGGGCGAGACTATGTTTATGCAATGAAAGCTGTCGTATCGACACTCTTTCGCGTGATGTCTTTCCCTCACAATGGACATATTGTGACTGTAGACCAGCTTTCGTTCCCTAGTCTTGTCTCAACTGCCAATAATATGACAGCCCCAAATGTTCCTGATTCTCAAGTGGTATCTACCCCGCCACGGGTAAATTATGTGGCAACCGGTCCCATGTTTTCAGTTACCGAAGTAAGTGAGCCTCTCACTGTTTGCTCATCTTCCTTTGATTTAGATCCGGTAATTGACATGGAAAACTCTATGGGATTACTTGAACACGATGTTCTTATCCCTTTTGAGTCCCTTGACATGTGTTCCTTCCAAAGAACTGTTCTTCCTTCTGATGAAGATCTTTTGGAAGCCATGATCAAGGTGTGTCCATTGACATGTCTTTCCTCCAGTTGGAAGCCATGATCAATGTTACGAGGATAGTTTTTTCCTGTATCAACCTCGTTAAAAAATGAAATAGGCTAGCATGAGGACAGTTCTTTTACTGAGTCAACCTCATTAAAAAATGAATCAGCTAGATTTTAGGATATGTAGGTAGATTGTAGAAAGTAGGGTTTGAGGACAGTTCCTGTTACTGAGTCAACCTCATTAAAAAATGAATCAGGTTTGAGGACAGTTCCTGTTACTGAGTCAACCTCATTAAAAAATGAATCAGGTTTGAGGATAGTTCCTGTTACTGAGTCAACCTCGTTAAAAAATGAATCAGGTATGAGGATAGTTCTTTTCTTGTGTCAACCTCTTTAAAAATGAAACAACTCCCTTTTCAAGTTACATATTGAAAGTAAACCTTCATTTCATCCAGCCGATTGAATGCAGTGAAGCCTGGGGGGGCATGTACCTCACTTTGCATCATTATGCTGGGGGCATGCGAACTTTTTGAGCATAGTTCCTTGTCTTGTGTCAAGCTCGTTAAAAAATGAAACAAGGGTAGGTTAAGTAGGTAGATTGTAGAGAGTAGTCATGAGCATAGTTCCTTGTCTTGTGTCAAGCTCGTTAAAAAATGAATCAAGGTTTTTATGAGCATAGTTCTTTGTCTTGTGTCAAGCTCGTTAAAAAATGAATCAAGGTCTTTAGAGTAGAGTTTTTGTTAGGTAGATTGTAGAGAGTAGTTATGAGCATAGTTCCTTATCTTGTGTCAAGCTCGTTTAAAAAATGAAACAAGGGTTTTGAGGATAGTTCTTTTCTTGTGTCAACCTCACTAAAAAATGAAACAGCTCCCACAAGTCTTTCCACGATCTTGAAAGTAAAGCTTCATTCCATCCACCTCATTGAATGCGATGAAGCTTGGGGGGCATGTACCTTGATTTGCGTCATTATGCTGGGGGCATGTGAACAAGCATAGTTTTTCGTTTCAAGCTTGCGTAAACATGAAACCGAATCCGAGCATAGTTCTTTTCCTGTGTCAAGCTCGTTAAAAAATGAAACAAATCCTCCTCTACTTGAGTCGAGAGATTGACTAGATCTTATAGATGTTAAGTATTTAGGTTAGTTATTTCAGTTTTTTGCATAATTTTCTTACAGTTTTAGGTCAAGTCTTTCAACTGATCTCGTACTTGAACCTTCTTTTCATCCACCTTAGTTGAATGAAATGAAGCTGGGGGGCATGCGCTCTAGCAGTTATGCTTAGGGGGCATCAAGCACAGTTTTCTCTCTGTTTCAAGCTTGTGAAAAAATGAAACTACTATGAAGCATAGTTTTACTCTGTTTCAAGCTTTTGTAAAAATGAAACCTATCTCGAGTCAATTTCAGTTATTTTCAAGACTCGTTAAACTCATGAAAATTCCGAGATTATTTTGCTATCTTTCATTCTCGTAAAACAAATGAAAATGCCGAGTTCTTTCCGTCTTTTCCTGCTCGTAAATTAAATTGAAAGTCGGCCATATGAGTACATTTTTATCATTTTTTCAAACTCATTAAAACTTACGAAAAAGTGAAAACCATGAGTACATTTTTATCCCTTTTTCGAACTCGTTAAAACTTACGAAAAAGTGAAACCTTAGAGTCATCTTTTAAGGCCTTTTCTGACTCCTAAAACATGAAAAGATCGCCGAGTGTTTCTTTTTCACTCGTTAAAACGGAATTAAAAGACGGTCCCCTTTTAGCTCTTTTCTGACCGCAAAATCAAGAAAAGATTGCCGGGTTTTTGTCGTTTCAAACTCGATAAGGAAATAAAACGACGTGTCCTTGATCGCTTTTTACTTTTCACGTCAACGACACTATTATGAAAGTACTCCTTGGTCGCAAGATCAAGCGGTTCCCCCAGGTATTATTTTATACTTTTTCGGGCTTGAGGGACACAAATATACGAAAAAGTTCAACGTGGAGTCTCCTTTAGTTTTTTCAGACTCTCTAAAATTGAAAAACGCCGAGTTTCTCCTATACTGGGCTCGTTAAACTTTTACAGTAGAGGACCTGTTCAATTACAAACAGGAACGAACCACTCCTTCCTAGGGTTCGAATTTAAACTAGGTTGGACTCGTTCGAAGGATGAGCTTATAATCAAGCATATGTTATCCTCCTCAAGCTTGTTAAAAATAAAGAGGTACTTGCCAGAAATGGTGGGGGAAAAGAGAGAAGAATGAACCTGTTTGTCACCTTTTGTCTCAGAAGAAACTTTATTACCACTCTTGAACACGACACTTTTCATTCACTTGGGTTGGGAAATCTTTTACCTCACAGTTGACCAAATCACTTTGAAAGTCTTTAACCGGGTTTCGGAGATTAACTTTGAGTTATTCATCACCAAGCCATCTGTTGTGTCGTTATGTGTTCAAGAGGTCTGCAAGAAAAACTTTCATCTGCAAAATACTTGTCATCCATTTGACCATCCTTGAGTCAGTCCTTACGGCAACATTTCTTCAACTTGAACAATGATTTCGTGTTGCGGGCTTGCCTGCAACGGGTCGCTTTCTATCGACATCGACACATTATCTAGAAAGATGACTTAGGAATCGACAGTACCTTGAAGTCTGCATGCATCAATGGCAGGTTTCTCGCCTTTGACGTCAGTTTACATCATTGACTTTCGATCAAAGGATTCCGTGAAGTGTTCGACATCAAAACATCTATTCACATTTCACGGGTTGTGCTTGGTACTTTGAGAACCATTGACATTACTGGTGGTTTCTCTCACGCTTGTTAACAGTTTACATCATCAACTGGTAATCAAGTGGTTTCTAACATGTTCGACATCAAATCATTTAATCACATGGCTAGAATCGTACCAATTCGGGAAGTAGAAGTGAAGACCCTGGATCTAGTTTCTACCATCCAGGCTGCGAGGAGTTTTGTATTCATTATCTATGTAGACTAATCATAAACAGATGGCTGCATCCATACTGTGTCTACAAAAGTCTATTAAAATGATGTACTGCAAGATCATTCCTGTATCAGAATTGTTAGTCCATTAGTTAAAGTTTTGAATCTGAGTATGGGAATGCCTACCTCAGTGATGATATAATCTTATCCATGTATTTTGTGTTGAAAATTGCAGGTTCCAACCAGGCCATCCACAAGACAATCCTTGAAATGATAAAGCGCTTCACCCTTCCTAGAATTACAAAACCCTATTCTATTCCAGGCTTCGCACTTTAGGGGGCAATCTGTTACACTAAAAAATGTCACCTTGACTACTTACAGTTAGTATGGCTCAAATCAACAGTCATGCTACCCTCTTAGGCAAGTCTCATGCCTCTGTTATCCATCTCAAACTCAAAAAAGAGAGAAAGTCTTGTAAAAACTATGTTTATCTCTGGGGTCGCAGGTTCTCTCTAGCCTTACCTGCGGGGACGCTGACCATGTTCACAAAATCTGCGTCCATGGACGCTTTGTATGTTAAGGGACAGGTGCGTCCCTCTGTAAAAGGCAAAATGCGCGAGTTTTATCTTGAAAAAGTTACTTGTGGTTACTTCTAGAACATTCTAGAGGTCGGTTTGATGAAATGGATGCGCCTCCAGTTGGTTCATGTATCTCTATTAAGGGGGAACTTATCCCATCAATAAGGGAGCTATCCCACCCAAAGAGGGGGATGATCCCATTGATAGTGGACCTGAATAACCTCTTTACACCACTATAAATAAAGGCATTGAGCCAGAAGGAGAGGAGGTTGAAGCTATAGTTTTTCGTTTCAAGCTTGCGTAAACATGAAACCGAATCCGAGCATAGTTCTTTTCCTGTGTCAAGCTCGTTAAAAAATGAAACAAATCCTCCTCTACTTGAGTCGAGAGATTGACTAGATCTTATAGATGTTAAGTATTTAGGTTAGTTATTTCAGTTTTTTGCATAATTTTCTTACAGTTTTAGGTCAAGTCTTTCAACTGATCTCGTACTTGAACCTTCTTTTCATCCACCTTAGTTGAATGAAATGAAGCTGGGGGGCATGTGCTCTAGCAGTTATGCTTAGGGGGCATCAAGCACAATTTTCTCTCTGTTTCAAGCTTGTGAAAAAATGAAACTACTATGAAGCATAGTTTTACTCTGTTTCAAGCTTTTGTAAAAATGAAACCTATCTCGAGTCAATTTTAGTTATTTTCAAGACTCGTTAAACTCATGAAAATTCCGAGATTATTTTGCTATCTTTCATTCTCGTAAAACAAATGAAAATGCCGAGTTCTTTCCGTCTTTTCCTGCTCGTAAATTAAATTGAAAGTCGGCCATATGAGTACATTTTTATCATTTTTTCAAACTCATTAAAACTTACGAAAAAGTGAAAACCATGAGTACATTTTTATCCCTTTTTCGAACTCGTTAAAACTTACGAAAAAGTGAAACCTCAGAGTCATCTTTTAAGGCCTTTTCTGACTCCTAAAACATGAAAAGATCGCCGAGTGTTTCTTTTTCACTCGTTAAAACGGAATTAAAAGACGGTCCCCTTTTAGCTCTTTTCTGACCGCAAAATCAAGAAAAGATTGCCGGGTTTTTGTCGTTTCAAACTCGATAAGGAAATAAAACGACGTGTCCTTGATCGCTTTTTACTTTTCAGGTCAACGACACTATTATGAAAGTACTCCTTGGTCGCAAGATCAAGCGGTTCCCCCAGGTATTATTTTATACTTTTTCGGGCTTGAGGGACACAAATATACGAAAAAGTTCAACGTGGAGTCTCCTTTAGTTTTTTCAGACTCTCTAAAATTGAAAAACACCGAGTTTCTCCTATACTCGGCTCGTTAAACTTTTACAGTAGAGGACCTGTTCAATTACAAACAGGAACGAACCACTCCTTCCTAGGGTTCGAATTTAAACTAGGTTGGACTCGTCCGAAGGATGAGCTTATAATCAAGCATATGTTATCCTCCTCAAGCTTGTTAAAAATAAAGAGGTACTTGCCAGAAATGGTGGGGGAAAAGAGAGAAGAATGAACCTGTTTGTCACCTTTTGTCTCAGAAGAAACTTTATTACCACTCTTGAACACGACACTTTTCATTCCCCTGGGTTGGGAAATCTTTTACCTCACAGTTGACCAAATCACTTTGAAAGTCTTTAACCGGGTTTCGGAGATTAACTTTGAGTTATTCGTCACCAAGCCATCTGTTGTGTCGTTATGTGTTCAAGAGGTCTGCAAGCAAAACTTTCATCTGCAAAATACTTGTCATCCATTTGACCATCCTTGAGTCAGTCCTTACGGCAACATTTCTTCAACTTGAACAATGATTTCGTGTTGCGGGCTTGCCTGCAACGGGTCGCTTTCTATCGACATCGACACATTATCTAGAAAGATGACTTAGGAATCGACAATACCTTGAAGTCTGCATGCATCAATGGCAGGTTTCTCGCCTTTGACGTCAGTTTACATCATTGACTTTCGATCAAAGGATTCCGTGAAGTGTTCGACATCAAAACATCTATTCACATTTCACGGGTTGTGCTTGGTACTTTGAGAACCATTGACATTACTGGTGGTTTCTCTCACGCTTGTTAACAGTTTACATCATCAACTGGTAATCAAGTGGTTTCTAACATGTTCGACATCAAATCATTTAATCACATGGCTAGAATCGTACCAATTCGGGAAGTAGAAGTGAAGACCCTGGATCTAGTTTCTACCATCCAGGCTGCGAGGAGTTTTGTATTCATTATCTATGTAGACTAATCATAAACAGATGGCTGCGTCCATACTGTGTCTACAAAAGTCTATTAAAATGATGTACTGCAAGATCATTCCTGTATCAGAATAGTTAGTCCATTAGTTAAAGTTTTGAATCTGAGTATGGGAATGCCTACCTCAGTGATGATATAATCTTATCCATGTATTTTGTGTTGAAAATTGCAGGTTCCAACCAAGCCATCCACAAGACAATCCTTGAAATGATAAAGCGCTTCACCCTTCCTAGAATTACAAAACCCTATTCTATTCCAGGCTTCGCACTTTAGGGGGCAATCTGTTACACTAAAAAATGTCACCTTGACTACTTACAGTTAGTATGGCTCAAATCAACAGTCATGCTACCCTCTTAGGCAAGTCTCATGCCTCTGTTATCCATCTCAAACTCAAAAAAGAGAGAAAGTCTTGTAAAAACTATGTTTATCTCTGGGGTCGCAGGTTCTCTCTAGCCTTACCTGTGGGGACGCTGACCATGTTCACAAAATCTGCGTCCATGGACGCTCTGTATGTTAAGGGACAGGTGCGTCCCTCTGTAAAAGGAAAAATGCGCGAGTTTTATCTTGAAAAAGTTACTTGTGGTTACTTCTAGAACATTCTAGAGGTCGGTTTGATGAAATGGATGCGCCTCCAGTTGGTTCATGTATCTCTATTAAGGGGGAACTTATCCCATCAATAAGGGAGCTATCCCACCCAAAGAGGGGGATGATCCCATTGATAGTGGACCTGAATAACCTCTTTACACCACTATAAATAAAGGCATTGAGCCAGAAGGAGAAGAGGTTGAAGCTATACATTTTCTTTGGGTAAATGCTGCAGGAATTAGGACTCCCATTTAGAACCTTGTGAGGAGAGATTGTCTTTTCTTGATTCTACTTGGAAGTGGGTGAGCTTTGTCAAAGTAGAGGAAAACCCTTGATGGACCCTGGGAAGAACTTGCACAACACCAAGGCCAGGTTGTAAGAGTTTCTTTGTTTCGTTATTAATACAAACTGGTTCATTTTTCTCAATAGCTTGTGTTAATGAGTTATTTCATGTGTTCCTTGGTCTGCATGTTGAATATATGTTTTATTATATGAGATGCAAGTGCTTGGTAATTGTTTGATTGTTTGTGGTTGCAGGAATTGATGTGAAGGAGGAGCTCATCCGGATCGGCAAGGACGGACTACAACAACAGCGTTTTGGAATAAGGTAAGCCTAAACATTTGTAATTTTCATGTTTTAAAAGGTGTATTTAGAGAAAGATCGCTCCATTTTGTCTTGTTTGTCGCTAGAGAGTTTAGACTCCTAGGGAGGTCAGTTGTGTCCGCACAAATGACTTTTTTCCGCCACGACAATTCCTACAAAAACTTCATATTTCATGTTTAAGGTTTATTAAGTGCTTAATTAATCATTTTAAATAGATTTCATGCCTTTAATATTTGTTACTTATATTTACTTTCCTAAAGTATTTGATAAGATAAAGTATTAATCGTTATGCTAGCTTGATCTAGTGCAGGTAGATTCCTGCACTGCCAGCAACTATCTGTTCTATGATGTCTGTAACAGTTCAATCACTTCACACAGGAATTTTGGTCTACGTTGTCTAGTTTGGTTGTGGTCATCCAAATTTGAACTTAAAGCAAAGGAAAATCAGGGATATGGCTGAGGATCAAGTCTACGGCAAACGAATAGTTCGCATCTTATTATAGCTATTGGCTTAATTTTGTAATTTTGTTTGTTATTTCACTTCAGCCGAAAGGCTTGATTTGGAACGACTGCGATTTTTGGTTACAGCCATAGGCCGCAGGGTTGTATAAAATGTAGCTTTTAGCTAGAACTAGGCTAGCAAGTGATAGCGATAGTAGATAGTTGTAATTTCTAGTTTATTTGTAATTTTGTTGTCACCCTCGTTCTGGGCTAGACTTGAACTCAAATGTATATTTTCTCATCGGAATTAATACAAGGAGTTGCACCATGATTTTCTCATTCTGTGTTATAATTCTTCATTAATGTGTTAGTAACATGTTGAAGGCTTTCATTTCCAAAAATGGGAAACGAGTTGGTTGGCTAGGGTCCAGCCAACCCATCTCATTTACCCTCTTGCTTTGTTATCTTAAAGGTGTGTTACCTCTATTTATTTACAAAAGCGTGGTTTGAATCTTGATTTTGTGCTTGCTTACGAATTCTGATTTATTTCATTAAAATAGTCAAGTGTGAACAGATCTGTTGTGTGAAATTTAAATTCAATTACCTCATGTAATTTATTTTTCTTGGTTTTCTTTTGCTTGGATCGTGCAGACAAGATCCTTCTTGCACCAGTGCATGTAGGATCTTGCACCCTGGTTCGCTAGTTCGTTTACAACAAATGTTTCATTCTTGTTCCTTTATATGACTTAATCTATTTCTGCAAAGCAAGCATTTATCATCCGAAGGAGGCATCTCTAATACTAAAAGTTAAATTCTTAAAGATTAAGGATAACTTCATGAAATAGAAAAGAACGTTGTTGCATATCTCAATTTGTATTTTCACCTCATGATTTAAGGAAAAAGACTAGAAGTAATCTGGAATATGATAGTGAACCATTTCAAGTTATATTTGATTATATGAAAAACCCCTTTCACTGAAGAAATTTTTCTTTACTTTCGAAGATTATTTTTATCTTAAGAGTTTATTTCTATTTGTGAGATTCAGTCAATTAAAGCATTCTTTTCGTGTGCAATATTATTTTAGATTCTACTCGCACCTGCAATTATTTTTATAGTTAACATGCTCCTTTATTTTCCCAAAAGAAAATTTGAATATTTGGTGTAGGAAGCCCTATTCTGGTACAAGGACTAGTGTCTTGTTACAGGAACAAAGTGCTCCAAGCCTTGAGACTTAGAGCCCCTATAGGAAAATATAATTTTTCGGTATAAGTGTAAGATATATGTTTCACATAAGTTCTACACCTGCACTAGTGCAAGCATATTGCAAGAGTACAAGAATGACCACTTAGTGTGATAAGGAAAATAATTTAGAAGTCAAATATTTTCAAGGGCCCACTTGTTAAACTGCCATCACCTATATTGATGATAAACATAGAGTTTCACTTCATCAATTAAGATTGTTTACAACAGTGTGAAATTTCCTTTATTTGATTTCTTTGCAAATGCATTCTTTTACATTCCAACACTAGAATTACTTTGGTGTTAATTTCCTTTGAAATTTTTCTTTTTGATTCTGCAAAGTTTCAGTGGAGAAGTAGGAATAGAAATAGGAAAAGTTCATACCACTTCTAGCATTACCTGCGCTTCGTCTCTAAGTTTACGAAACCCCCGAATTGACAATTAAGTGTTGAAGGAGCTTGCTTAAGTGCAATTCCTGGACCCAATAGGCTCTATACTACTATGTGTATCTTGTACTCTTTCATGTATTTCATATGATTCTTTAGCCCACTTTATGTTCCTTCCTACTCGTAACAAATGCATACTTTTTGCTAGATTACAAAATCAACTCCATTTTCCGTAGTGTTGGACCCAAGTATACATAATATGCATACATGAATGTTAACATTGGAGGATATACAAGAGTTGTGGGAGAAAATGATTAATAACTACCTCAAGAACTACGTGAGAAGAAAGCAACAATTGATTGTAGAAGCTAGAGCACTTTTGTTCTCAAAAGCACATGAAAGGTTTATTGACATAGTTCCTACTGAATAAAGAAATATATTGAGCACTTCACTATTGTGATAGACAAAACCTAACAATTGACTAACTTTAAATTTAACAAAAATAAGAAGAAAAAACTTACATGATTGGGTAAATATGATAGTAGATAACTTATGCAAGGAGAAAGAAATAGAATAATGTACTTTTATTGAAATAATTAAAGCAATGTTCTTCGATGATTTTCATAACAACTTCTTCTACACCATACCTACTTTATTACATGTGTTTCTCCTTGGCAAAGGATTTGGTCACATAGCCAAATATATACCACCCCTACAAGCTCTAATAGACTGCAATCGAAGTAAGCAACAAACCAAATAGGAGTTACTCAACTCTCGGTGAAAAAAAACGAAAGAGGTGTGGGATTATTTCTTAGGCAAATAAAAGGTGTTCTTATATTCACCCTCAATGACCAGGATTAATTTGAGTTAGTAATGGTGGGATAAATTTTCATGAGAGATAAAGAAGAATGAAAAAGAGAAGAACAAATAAAGTGGAAGTCAAAATGAGAGGAAGATAGTAGATTGCAATGACATGAGAAAATACACTTGATGAAGAATCCCCACAGAGGATCCAAGCACGTACATGTCAGTGTAAACAACCGATCGATATTTGAAAAATAGAGATGGAAAAAAGAGAGAAGAAGAAATAATAAATACAATATAAAAATTTATCTAGATATTAAGAACTAAGAAGTTCATGAGTGTGAGAATTATGATGCACCAAACTCCTCTATAGGTAGCTGAAAACACCTAGAGCTGAGAGGTGTAGCACCACCAACAACTGTTAGGCCCCTATACTACTAGTGTAACCCCTTATTGTTATTAGTACAACCCACTTATTATATTGATGTAGCCATGTAGTGCCCATATTGTTACTATTGTGCCCCATAGAAGCCCACTAATGTTATTATTGTGCCTTTACATTATTATTGTTATGTCGGCTCTGATTATGTTATGACCCCTTAGACTCGTATATATAGAAAGGAGGTCTTTTCATTTGTATCATCAAATAATTGTTCATTTATGTAATGTAAAGGAGGTTTCCCCCTTGAAGAGTCTGAATTCTAAGGCATTGATCTATCTTTTATATCTTTTCTTGAGCTGGTTTCATAACATTTGGTATCAGAGCTTTGGATTCTAGGGTTTCGCTGCTCCAAACAGGTCATCATGGAATTTTCGCTATAACTTTTTTTCTGCAACGTTTCAAAAGTTGCAAAAAAACCCATTTGAGAAGAAATCGCGCTGAACCTCAGGTCCAAATTTCAGAGCTTTTCGCGCTATATATGCGGAGATATGATCTGAAGAAGTTGGTCTTTTTGCAGACTCCTGAATTACATTCCAAGCATGTGACCTGGGGAAAATCGTCATAACTTTCTCTCTGGGAATCAGATTGAAATTTTGTAAGAAGGTACAGAAAGAGGACAGAATGTAGTTTCTTGTATGCATTTTTCAGATCCAAAGGTCGAAACAGTGACTCGTGGCACGTCGTACAAGTTCGCTCTACTGAACTAGTCTATAATCAAGTCACTGTGGTAGATTTTGCATAACTCTTCCCTGTAGAATCCAATTTGGGTCAGACTGGTGGCATTGGAAAGAGGACATGGAGAGATACTATAGGTTGCAATTTCAAAAGTTAAAGATCCAAAAGTACAGAGTTACAGTCGTTTCAAGATCAAGCTCCTAAAATCAAGAAAAAGCAAGATGAAGAAGTTTGATGGCAAAGATCCGGTAAATTGGATACTTCAGATGGAGCAATATTTTGATCTACTTGGTGTACCACTGTTACAAAAGGTATGTATTGCATCTTCATATTTAGAACCGGATCAATTTTTATGGTATGAAGGGCTTTGTTCTCGTAAAAAACTTGTTACGTGGTCGATTTTCACGGAGGAAAGGATAGCACATTATGAGGATACAAAGAGCAACACCTTCTTTAGAGAAACACCACAACGATTGGAAAGAGTAAAAGGGCTTTGTGACATAGTGGAAAGCAAAATTATGGAAACCAGGAAGCATACCCCTC
Source organism: Pinus tabuliformis (assembly GCA_031772625.1). Taxonomy (NCBI): domain Eukaryota; kingdom Viridiplantae; phylum Streptophyta; class Pinopsida; order Pinales; family Pinaceae; genus Pinus; species Pinus tabuliformis. The sequence continues at coordinate 819,829,419 of CM062810.1, read as the reverse complement.
ACAACTATAAAGATGGAAGTGTTTTTTCTCCTAGCCTTCCACAACTTACAAGGGTTACACCACAACAATTGGAAGAAAAAAGAGAAAAAAGGTTTTGTTACAATTGTGATAGCAAATGCACTAAAGGTCATAAGTGTGCTGAGAAGAAATTATTTTACATAGAATATGAAGAGGAGGAAGAAAAGGATCAAGAAACATCAAAAGAAGAAGATATACTCCAGGACCCCACCCCAGAGAAAGAAGAAATGAATCAGACCATATCTTGTAAAGCATTGGCAAGAATTACCACTCCTCAAACTCTCAAGATAGAAGGACATATCAAGAAGAAAAAGGTGCAAGAAGTGAAATATCACATTGAGAAAGAAGAAATGAACCCAACCATATCTTATAATTCATTGGTCGAAATTAGCACTCCTCAAACTATCAAGATAGAAGGACATATCAAGAATAAAAATGTTCAAGAAGTGAAAGATCACATCGAGCATCAAGAAATGAATCCGACCATATCTTGTAAAGGATTGGAAGAAATTACCACTCCTCAAACTCTAGAGATAGAAGGACATATCAAGAAGAAAAAGGTTCAAGCAGTGAAAGATCACATCGAGCATCAACAACAAGTTCTCCAACTTTTAAAGGATAACGCCACTTCGGTGAAAAATCGAATGAAACAGCAGGTAGATCAATATTGTAGTGAAAAATGTTTTGATGTAGGTGATTGGGTATTTTTACTGCTACATCTCAAGCAAGATATTTATGAGAAGGAAATTTTGGCAATACTACATGCACTTAAAAAATGGCGACCTTACCAAATGGGAAGACTCTTCAAGGATGAGGATGTGGAAGCATTGTTTTGTGCTATTTCTATTATCCAACCAGATTGGATAAACGAAGCAAGGGATGAATGGAAGAAGGACGAAGAAGTATGGCCACTTATTCAAAAGTTGCAAAAGATCCCAATTCAAACAATATTGGTAGAATTTGAAGAGGAAGGAAAAATCATATTGGAACCTGGAGCAGTCACAGAAACAAGAACTCGGCAGCTACGAAATCGATCAATTTCAGAGTATCTCATCAAGTGGAAGAACTTACCCGCTGAAGATTCCACATGGGAGGACAAGAATTTTATATAGAAGCATCAAGAACTACTCAAGCATTGAGGACAACGCTTTTTGAAGGAGAGGGCAATGTTAGGCCCCTATACTACTAGTGTAACCCCTTATTGTTATTAGTACAACCCACTTATTATATTGATGTAGCCATGTAGTGCCCATATTGTTACTATTGTGCCCCATAGAAGCCCACTAATGTTATTATTGTGCCTTTACATTATTATTGTTATGTCGGCTTTGATTATGTTATGACCCCTTAGACTCGTATATATGGAAAGGAGGTCTTTTCATTTGTATCATCAAAGAATTTTTCATTTATGTAGTGTAAAAGAGGTTGCCCCCTCGAAGAGGCTGAATTCTAAGGCGTTGATCTATCTTTTCTATCTTTTCTTGAGCTGGTTTCATAACAACAACGAAAAGAAGTAACAATATGCAACTAATCTTTGGAAAGAATGTAGACAATATAAAAGTTTTGTTCTACCATTTCCAGATTACTCACATCAAATTTTTATTTTTTCCCTTCGACTGATCCGGATTTAAACAGGAACACAACAGATTACAGAGATAACCATATACACAAAGATGCAGCGGAAATAATACTTCATTTCATTAATGGAAAATACTGAAATATGCTTACAACCAGAAATGGAAATAAACCAGCTAGGGCGATGGTAGCTTATCTCTGAGAAGAGATGTGGTGGCTACATCCCTCTGAACTGTGTTACAATGAGGCTCGAAGGCCTATTTATTGTTGAGAAACAATGGAAAACCCATAACATTCCAAAACCTAACCCTAGAAGATGAAACGCCAAACTGTGGGCCCCGTTTGGGTAAATTGGTACACCAACTTCCCAGGGTCGTAACTTTGGCATACGATCTCCATTTGACGCATACAATAGCTCGTTAGAAATATCTATCCGAGCACTGCCACTTTGGGAGGCAACACGGGTCCATGGACCCCTGTTGCCCCAGATTTCCCAAAAAACATCGTTTAGGGCCTCAAAACGGCTCCGGAAGTTCAGGACCCAAAAAACTGCTAAAATTAGTAAGTTGTGCTACAATTAAGGAAACTGAAAATGCTGAGAGAAACAATGGTGGGGGTCCAGGTGGACTTGGCAGGTGGCCACCAATATCCACCTATATCATTCCTCCCCCCTTAGGAAGCAATGGTCCCCATTGCGTTGAGTTTCTCCATGAGATGAGGAAACTTTTGCTGAACTTGTTCCCTGGTGAGCCACTTGCCCTGCTGAAGGAGTTGGCCTGCTTTGACAACTCGATACAGTTGGATATTCTGTTGGCGAGTGTTCTTGATCTTTGTGTCCATGATCCGATCAGTTACAGCTTGTTCCATGCAATCTAGATTTAATTCTGTGGGTGTGAGCTGTTCTGCAATGTCGGATGTGTCTAGCAATGGTGGAAAGTATGGCCGAAGGTGGTCCACATTGAACACTGGGTGCAGGCCAAGGAATGGGGGAATGCTGAGCTCAAATGAATTGTCTCCCATAGCCTTAGTAATGGTGTAAGGACCATATCAGAGTGATCTCAGTTTCCGATAGGCTCCAGTAAGACGTTCCTTTTGCAAATGGAACCAGACTTTGTCACCCACCTGAAACTTGTGTGGCACCCGATGTTGATCATGTCGCTACTTGTACTTGGCATTTGATTTCTCCAGAATGTCATGGACTTGTTGGCGAATATGTTGGATGCACTCAATGAAGCTGGTGGCTTTATCTGTTTCGGACTAGACATGAGCTGAATTTATGTGATTAGCTGCAAGTGGCATGGCCACATCAATGGGGCATAGTGGCTGGAATCCCAAACCCACCTGAAAAGGGCTATGGCCAGTGGAGCTATGAAGAGCTCGGTTGTAGCTGTGCTAAACATAGGGGAGGTTCTCATCCCATGTGCGTGGATGCTTTGAGTTATACATGCGTAGAATGTGCACAATCATCCTATTGACAACCTCTGTCTGGCCATCAGTTTGAGGATGGAAGGCTGTGGACTTTGTGAGTTTGGTGTCCAACATTGACCAGAGACTAGACCAAAATGTGTTGAGAAACTAACTGTCTCGATCTGAGATGATAGACTGTGGGATCCCAAAGTGCACCCACACTCGTTCAAAGAAGAGTTTAGCAGTGGCTTCTGCTGTGATATTCTTCTTGCAGGCCACCATATTGGCCATCTTTGAGAACCTGTCGACGACCACAAAAACACAGTCATTTCCATGCTTAGTGGAAGGAAGGCCTGACATGTAATCCATGGAGATGGATTCCCAAGGTCGACTAGGGGTAGGCAATGGGGTATAGAGGTCGTGCTTCTTGATGGTCGGTTTGGCAATGGCACAGGCAGTACATGATCTGATGTACTTCCCAACATCCTGTCGAAGATTCGGCCAATAGAAATAATTTTGCAGTACTGCCACTGTTTTCTCGACCCCGAAATGCCCAGCAGCCCGACTGTAGTGTGCTTCCCAAATCATCTTGGCACGCTCACTTGAAGGAACACAAAGGTGACCCAGGTGGCATAACAGGGCATCCTGGAGGTGAAAAGCTAGAACAAGCCGACCCTCCAAGAGTGTCTGGTATGTGTGGCCAAATTCTGGGTCGCTTTTGTAGAGAAGTGGCCAATCAGAAGTCTCGTGCCCACAAGAGTTGAGCACGGTGGTTAACGCCATGATCGGTGGTCGACTGAGGCAATCTGCAACATTATTGGTGTTGCCCTTCTTATACTTGATATTCAAGTGGAATTGTTGTAGGTATGTAGACCACTTCTGATGACGATCATTCTGAAATTTCCCTTGGGTCTGTATGAACTGCAGGGGTCGGTGGTCTGTGTGGATGACCGTTTCCTTCCCCAAAATGTAATGCTTCCATTGTCGACAGGCCTGTACAATGGAATACATCTCTTTATCATAAGTGGGGTACTTCCGGACTGTGTCTGAAAGTGTTTCACTGTGATATGCCATTGGATGTCCATGTTGAGTAAGGACTACCCCAATAACATAGTGAGAGGCATCTGTCTTGACCTTAAATGGTTGTTATAAATCTGGTAACGCAAGCACTGGCGCCGTGCAGAGGCGATCCTTCAACTCCATGAATGCCTTCTATTGAGATTCAGACCAAAAGAATTTTGATTTCGCCCCTCCCTTGGTGACATGACTCAAGGGCCAAGTAATATGAGAAAACCCCAACACGAACCTATGGTAGAAGTTGGCAAGACCTAGAAAGCTGCGGAGCTCTGTTAGAGTGGTTGGAGATGGCCAATCCCGAATGACTTGGATCTTGGCTGGATCGACATACACCCCCTGTTCATCAATGATGTATCCAAGATACTGAACCTGGGTCATGCCAAAAGTGCATTTCTCCAAATTGGCACATAGCTTGTGTTGCCGCAGTGTTTGGAGAACCTGTCGGATGTGGTGGAGGTGCTCTTCCCAACTCTGCCTGAAGATCAGAATATAATCCAAGTATACTACTACAAAGGAGTTGGTGAATGGCCGCAAGATGTCATGCATTAGCCTCATGAAGGTTGCAGGAGCATTCGTTAATCCAAAAGGCATAACCAACCATTCGAAAAGGCCCTCCTTGGATTTGAAGGCAGTCTTCCACACATCAGAGGGTTCGATTGGTACCTGGTGATATCCTGACTTCAGATCGATCTTGCTGAAATATTTCGCCCCCTTTAGTTGGTCAAGGAGGTCATCAATCCGCGGGATCAGGTACCTATTACGGACAGTGATCTTGTTTAGCGCCTGATAGTCAATACAGAGTCTCCATGTCCCATCCTTCTTCTGTACCAACACGATCAAGCTCCCACAAGGTGATGAACTCGGACGGATGTGACCTTTCTACAGGAGCTTCTGAATCTACCTCTTGATTTCATTGTTCTCCAGAACAGAGTGCTGATAAATTGGTCCATTGGGTAGCGGCGCACCTGGGGTCAGATCGATGGAGTGCTTGACCTGACAGTGCAGAGGAACCCCTACAGGGGAGGTGAAGATGTCCTCGTACTCCTCCACAACCTTGTCCATCTGTAGTTGTCGTGCAGAGGGACCCCATCTGGAGGCCACGATCATCGTCTTCTTCTTTCCTTGAGGGCGTATCATCAGGAAAACAAATTTCCTGGTTTTGGAAATGATCTTACTGCATTGTTTTGCAGTAATCAAAGAGATGGCGGTAGGTGGTGCTACCTCTGGTATCCTGTACAACTTATTTCCCAATGTAATAATAACAACATGGGGCCTTGATTCATACATAGCAATGAGAGACAAATAGGTGACAAATGCAGGGAACAAGACGTTAGGTTAGTTGAACATTAAAAAGTTAAATATTAAAAAACAAAATTTTGACATTTATAATAAATAAAAAAGGTCATAAATGTTAATAAAAGAAAATAAGTAATTAGTAAATAATAATAAAAAAGGATAAGAAAATATTAAATATTAAAATAATTTAAAACTATTAATTCTAATTAAATAATTTTAAATGAAAGAAAATATAATAAAGATTAATATAATGAAAAGATAAAAAAAGATATATATCTGTCTATATAGATATATATATGTATGTATGTATGTATGTATGTACGTATGTATGTATGTAAAAATAAAATAATAATAACTACGATAAAATAGTTCTAATAAATTAAAATTAGAACAAAAGGAATATAAAACAAAAAATCAAAGAAACTATGAGAATTGATAAATCCTTATACCCCATATATATACGAAGCATATTAATTTATTCTAAAAAATAGAATATAATTTAATAATAATAACTATAAAGATATTCCTAACTATAAAAGGAACCAAAAGCATAAAGAAAGGAATAGAAAGAATTCACGAGGAAGAAAAACCAGAGGAAAGGGTAGGAATCTAGTTTTTGATAATCTTCCAACCATCGTTCCTGTTCAAATTTCCATAGTTTTTTTCAATATGAATGACTTCTCTAAACTTCCTGGGATGATAATGGTCAATTCTAGCTAGGATTATGAAGTCTTCAATGCAAATATGGTGCTTGGTTTTCTCAGCATGCTCAACAAGAGCAGAGGAACAAGATTGCCAATGTTTAATATCAATGATATGCTCTTTGGATAATCTGCTTAATAGATCGATATGTTTCACCCACATAGGGAGCACCACATGAATATGGAATTAAGTAGATTCCTTTCATGTTACAAAGGTCAACCATATCATTAAAAAATTTCGACATACGTACCCTAAATGGTATTTAATTGTTTCAAGGAGGCAAAAACTTGATTATTTCATAATATGTGAGTGATTCTATTAGTGGTTCCTTGAATATAGAGAAGTTGAACCTTGGGATAAGATCATTAGTGTCACTTTTTTGGCATATGATGAAGGTGAGCTTTTTTGAAGGCCTTGATGCACTAACATTTCTTATAACCATTCTTCATGAAAACATCCATCAAGTGGGTTTTTCATCATTAAGGTGAATCTCATCGGAAATCCTCAATGCACGGGTGGCTAAGGTGTTTAGTAGTGCTAGGGAAAATTTTAGGGGATAGTGTTTGCAGGTGGGATAATTTTCCATGCTTTTTCCAACAAAAAAAAACATTCGTCAATTTCCATTTTTTTCTAAAAATGATTCGGCCCAATTTTATATTATATAATTATTTTACCTTAAAAATAACCAAAAATTTATGTATACTAATATAAAATCATTAGAAATATGAATATTTTTATGAAGATATCAGCAAACATTTTACAATATGTATATTAGAGACTAGGTTTCTAAAATCTAGGATAAACTTCCATCCTTAAAATTTTCCGTGTTTAGCAGACCAATATTTTGTGCAGGATGATGATGAGACCTACCATGGAGGTATTGTTTAGTGTGAGTGTTCTTATGGAACACTTGGTGACAAATGGAACCATCGTCATTATTAGTAAGAAGAAAATCAAAGAATGGAAAGATACCATTACTCTCAACCTCCCTAGTAAACTTGATAAAGTCAGATTGACTGCTCATATGTTAAAAGAATAATTCTAACTTATCATGTCCATGGGGCCAGGTAACACAAGTATTATCCACAAAACAATTCGATATATTTGGGCATACAGTGCATAAGCTAAGGCCTTGGTCTCAAAGTCTTCCATGAAAAGGTTAGCAATGACTGGGGAGAGAGGAGATACTATGGCAACTCCACATGTTTTCTCATAGAATTTGTTGGGTGGTGGAATTGCGGTTAGGCAGACTCCTTCAACACTTAATTTTCAACTCAGGGGTTTCGTAAACTTAGAGACGAAGCACAGGAAATTCCAGAAATGATATGAAATTTTCCAAACTCTATTCCTACTTCCTTAATTGTAATCTTTTAGAATAAAAAGGAAAAGATCACTCGACAATTTACACCAAAGATATTATAGTGTTGGAATGTGAAAGAAAGTACTTTTGTAGGAAAATAAATGAAAGGAATTCTCAAACTTCTTGAAAACAATATTTGAATAATGAAAATGTAAATCTTTGTTTATCTTCAGTATAGTTGTGTGCTAGGTTAATAATTGGACCCTTGAAGATATGCGACTCCTTATAGATCATTCTCCCTGCACTAAGCTATTATTCCTGTACTTCTGCAATGTGCTTACACTGGTACCAGAACAAATCTTAGGTGCTAGAGGTATATTTTACACATGTATTAAAGATTTATGTCTTTATGTAGGAGATTTAAGCCTCAAGACTAGAGCACTCCATTCCTATATCAGGAGATCGATTCCTGTACCAAGAAAGAGGTTCCTGCACCAATTTTTCCAATCCTTCTTACGAGAAAATAAAGAATGTGTTAACTTGGGAAAAGAACTTGCAAATGTGAACAAAACTTCAAAATAAATTCCTCAAATCAAAATATGCTTCAACCAATATTAATATCTAAAACAAGAATTAATCTCCATAGTCAAAGCACACTCTTCTTTAATCAAGGAAATTCCTCATGCAATCTAAGAATATCATTTAATTGTGACAACAAGCTTCAATCCTATAATAGTTATTCACACGAACTGATCTACATTCATAACCTTCTTAACTCAGAAAGATTCCCTTCAAGAATAATTACGCATAAAGTCTGATCTTTCCTAAACAGCATGAAGTGTAGGCACAGACCAATGTGTCACAACAACGTTCGGTTTCTGATTATCAAAAGTATGTTTAATTTGAAATATCAAGAACACTTCGGAATGAAAATCATGCTCTTTAGAATCGCATTAAGACTCATCAATCATATAAGAATAAAATACTATTACTGTAATGAACCAAAGGAATCAATCTTCAAGACTGTAAATGCACTAGTGCAGGAATGTGTGCTTGCACGATCTAGGCAGAAAATGAGATTAAACTTCAAAGAAGGAAATCATAAGATTAAAATCAATTGAGCATGCACACCATGGATCCGTCACATTGTAATGAAATCAGATTTAAACTTTGTAGAAGAATTAAAAAAACATCTATTTATTTCACACTTTGCATTAAAAAATTAACCGACCTTAATCGAAAAAGAAGAACACGAGGGAGAATGAGCTGGGTTGGCTAGGCCCTGGCCAACCAGCTCATTTACCTGTTTACGAAATGTAAAGATTTAGCTCTTTAATCAACGCATCAAAACAGAATTACAATGCAAGATTGAGAAATCATGGCACAATTCCTTTCTATTAATAATAAACAAATATACATCATGAGTTCGAATCTAGCCCAGAACGAGGGCGATACTAGAAAAATTACAGAAGAATGAAATCACAATATCCTTGCTATAGCTATCGCTTGCTACCATTTTCTATCTGAGTCCTATATTTTATACATTCATTCAGGCCTACGGTCGTAACCAAATTACATCAAGCATTCCAATCTAAGCCTTTCGACTATAACAAAATAAAAATAATAGTTGGTACTAAGCCTTTCAGCTATAACAAAATGCTATTCTAGGTATTCAGTTGGCGACCCAATCTCCACCATATCCCTGAATTTCCTCTCCACTCCGAGCCCAGATCGAGTTGATCATTCTAGAACACGGTGTCCGCATGGAGTGGTGAGCTGTCATGATAGTGAAAGATTTGCTAGCAGTGTAGGAATCCTACCTACACTCAACCATGCTAACGAGATGATCAATACATTGCCTATCAAATAATTTTAGGAAGATAAACGTTAGTTGCAAATATTTAAATGTATAAAATCTATGAAAATGATTAATTAAGCACATGTGTAACCCTTTAACATGAAATATAAAGTTACTACAGGAAGAGACACGATTCTTGGACTAGTGTAGGAATAGGGAGGTTTGCAAGGTTAAAACAGAGGTCTAAGGTTATGGTTTTGAAGGGAAAAAAGGTTAAAAATGAAGCAATTTAGCCTACCAACATCCTCCCCTCCTTAAGCTGTTGTGGGTCCTCACACAACGTTTACCTACTGAAAAACACCAAAATAGAAGGGCCTCCCTTGAATTCTGAACTTGTATGTGGATCCTTGCTTTCATTGTCTTTGCTTTCTTGCTTTGAGCCTTTTTAAGTTTCTTGGTCACCTTCTTAAGACATTCATAACACTTTGAGGCCCGATATTTCCATATCTTAACTTGTCTTTTCTATTCCTTCACCTCTCCTGCCAACTCTGCGTTTGCTCATTTCTGCATTGTACTCTGCTCTTTCATGGCTTGGTGTAATACCTCCAAGCCATAAACATGTTGCTTGAGTTCTTCTATCCAACTGCTCAGACAGAGGGTGGAGTTCTCCACTCCCAATTCTTTGGGTGCATACTTTTCAGTAGTTGATTCCATACATGTGCCACCATCATCAAGGTCAAAGTTATCCTAGCCGCCTTCAATTCCTATATTGTAATATCATCAAGGGTTTCAACACCCAGAACCTCAATGTTACTAAGGGTCTCAGTGACCTGCATTTTTACTCTATGAGGATTTTCAATACCCTATTCATTCAATGTACCAGGGGTTTCAGTACCCTTCTCCTCAAAGTCATTAAGGCCTTCAATACCTTGCTCGTCCATCTCACTAGGGGCTTCAGTACCCTATTCTTCAAAATCGTTGAGGGTTTCAGCACCCTGCTCATCCATCGCACCAAGGGTTTGAGTACCTTACCCTTAAAAATTATTGAGGGTTTCAGTACCCTATTCCCTGTCATCCACCTGACCCTCTGTCAGGTCCTTACTTGTACTTGACATCACTTTTCTTTTCTTAATTCTGCCAAAGAGGACCGACAACGACGTGTTGTCTTCCTTCTCCACATAGTCACCATCAACCACTTTATGAGATGTTTCCTCAGCAAGAACTGAAAGATTTTCTTTCCCTGGTGAAGCAGGTGGCAAGTCATCCAACAGTATCAGAGAGGTCGACTGAACATGACTAGTTCTTCACCTTGCTGACCTCCTGGTCTTGGTAGGATGCGGTGCCATCATTTTCGATTTCTCATTCTTGCCTGCACTCCTCTTCTGAGCCAATGTCTCTGCACTCTTCTTCGGAGCCAGCTTTTCTGCACTCTTCTTCTGAGCTAGATTTTCTACACTCTTCCCTTGAAACTCCTTCAAGAATTCTTGCCAAGTCACATTTTTAGCTTCCAACTCTTCCTTAACTAATATTGTGATCAGCCCGTGGTGATATAATTTGTATGCGGCCTAATTGGATTTTCCTTTCTGAACCCCTTTCACCATCTTTTCTAAACTTCTGAGCAAATAATACGGGAAATTGATGAGCTTACCAGACTCAAAGTGCAAGAGTAGGTGTATGTGATAGAGGAAAGTTAGTGAGTAGCATCCCTCGCAAGTAAGGAACTTCTGAAACACATACAGGAGATCCTTCCACTTCCCGATCATAGCGTTCCGTTGGAGGCCATTCTTCCACTCCACCTTTGGCTTCGGGTTGACCACGAACTGGTGCCACAGTTTCCTTTCTAACTTCTCCTTCTTGAACCATTTCTCCCCCACTGCTGGCAACTCTGTAGCCTAAGATATCAATTCTTCTGTAACTGCAAATTCTAATGAACCAACCTTGGCTCGGCTCCCATCAAAGGTCTGGGCAAATGCTATTGCCACAACTGAATCAAATCCATCGAACGTCTATAGGAATGGGAGGAACGCAGATTCCTGCAACATTGCAAGACTATTACTATACTCATCTATCTATTCCATCTCTTGTATGGATCATGGTTGAATCCTTATAGGCGCTATGTCTGTTCGAATTCACCCACTCTCTATCTCAAGTTCTAAAAAGATATTGCAACAAATTAACTTAAATGGTGATCAAGCTATACATCCACCATTATATTAACCATTTCTTGAAATATCATGCTTCATTATTAAAATTACACAGATGTGAATGCAAATTGGTGCAAGTACAGGCAGGCGATAATGATTGGAAGAGGCGGGGGTTTAGAAAATAATTTCACGTAACGGTCATGCAAGGTCAGATATGGAGTGAGGGCATTATTATCAGGTGATGAGTTTTCCAAGGGAATGTAAGTATTGGATTTCGGGAGAATCGTACCACTCTGCATTTACTCCATGATTTCATGTAAGGTGTACTTAGTACTCATTGAAAAGATAAGATTTCATAACCTAAAATATCTTTGTACTTAAATGATTTCTTCCTAATTTAGTAAATGATGAAACAAAGCATTAATCATAATATAAACTGAATGCCATGATCTATAGGTGGTACAATTATTCTTCCTATACAAAGGTTCATGAAACAAAGGATAAGCTTCAACATGCATTTTTGCACCAGGTGTTCTTGCACCAGAACATGTGTTTTTTTTTTGAATTGGGCACACTCATCAGTGAGGATTCCTTTACTAAGCATGCCTGCACTGAATGTGCTTGCACCAACCATGCCTGCACCGAGCATGCTTGCACTTAGACATGCTTGCACTACCCATGCCTGCACTGAATCTGCTTGCACTTGAACACACATTCCTGCACCAGGGATATTTGTAGCGTAATAGGAACCAAAAGAAAATTATGATAAAATACAATTCATAGGATGGATCAAAAAAATTGCTGAATATACAAAGGCAATTTTATTCACAATTCTTTAGTGTTAGCATATGCCTCTTGATCTTATTTGTGAGTCATATCCTGCAATCAATCAATGAGGGAAATAAAAGAAGTGGGAAAAATGGTAATTTTTTAGAATGGGAAGGAAATTACGACAGAGAATTCAAGAGAGAAACCACTAAGAGGGATAAATAGAAAAAGGGATTTTGGGGAAAAAACTTCAAGGGAAAAGAGGGAAATATGAAATTGGATAGGGGAAACTTCTTTCAAGAAAAGGATGGTAAACTTTTGGAATAAAAAAGAAGAAGAAAGCAAGGGGATTCTTTTTGAAAATGGGAATAGAAGAAAGGCAGAATTTCACCTGACATTTACCTACATAGTGCTAATCCATAAAATAAATGCAGTGGGAATTGATTGTTTCATGAATAAAAATTTTCATGCCAGCTATCGCACACTTGGATAAGGGCCTAGGTCCTGTACTTGAACCTGCTTCTTCTTGGTGATAGTTAACACATCAAAAGGTCAAGCAACATTCCCATTTTATTAGAACTGATCTTCTTGCTAGCAAGTTGGTTTTCAGGTTGATCCTTTTGTAATTATGTAAGTAGAACTGATTTTAACAATCAGAGGAATTTTTTTTTTTAATTATTATATAATTTTATTTTTTTTGGATTTCCTTAAATTTTATTTTAAGAGAGAGGAAATCATATCACAATAGGCTGGAATAGCCACTTACCAATTGAAGTTCATAATGTTGCTACACTTGCTGCATGAAGTCTTCCTTTGTGATCTGCTAAAAATATACTTTAACCTTATGCCCATTCACAAGGAAAAATGAATCTCACCCATCGATAGTTTTGTCTTCTACATCCCCATTGTCGAAGACTTGAATCACCTTAGATGGTCCCATCCAACGAGTATGGAACTTCCCTTAAAAATTTTAAATATAGAGTCATAGAGAAGTACCCAATCACCTGGTTGGAACTATTTCTTCCTTATAAACTTGTCATGCCACTTCTTGCGTTGCTGCTGCACCAAAATATTCTGTTGAAAAACATCCCTTCGAAATTCATCCAATTCGTTTCGCTGCAATAAAACATTGTTGTTGTGCTTCCAAGAGATCTAGACCCAACTGAACTGCAGTCCCGAAAGTATTTATTTGAAATTCAATCGGTAAAAGGACTTGTTTTCCATACACCAACTCATATGGTGTATGCCCCGTGTTGTTCCTCCAAGTGGTTCGATAAGCTCATAAGGTTTCAAGCAATCGGCTAGCCCAATCTTTCCTGTTCATGTTAACTATTTTGGTGAGGATGGACTCGATCACCTTATTTGTGGATTCCACCTGGCCATTTTCTCGCGGGTGGTACATTGTAGATTTCCTGTGCCAAAACTTATATTGATTCATGACTTCCTGTACCAAGTTAGAAACAAGCTGTGGTCCATTGTTAGAAACAATTTCTCTAAGAACACCAAATCTAGTAAAATTTCATTAAACAAAAAATCAACAAAAACTTTTTCATTTGAAAAAGAAACAACTTTAGCCTCTACCCATTTAGTAACAAAATCAGTACAAACCAAGATATGATTTTTATTTAAATATGTGGGATTTATGGGTCTTACAAAATCAATAGCCCATTTTTCAAAGGGCTCAATCATTACTTGAGTACATAAAGGCATTTCATTAGCTTGAACAGGTTGACCCATTCGTTGACAACTATCACAATGCCTAACATACTGTTTCGCATCCTTAAATAAGGAAGGCCAAAAATAGCCAGTGCGTAAAATATTATACGCAATTCGTTTGTTAGCAAAGTGGCCACCACAAGGTTCATCATGGGAAGCTTTTAAAATATCAAACATTTCTTCCTCCCTTACACATCTAGGAATAACAAAATCTGGTCCAGTGTAAAAGAGGTCTCCTTATATCCAAGAATATGAAGCACTTTTCTGAATAATATTCAACTTTTCATGAGCGGATAAGTGAGGTGGTGTATTTACGGTGACTAAATAGTTGGCTATGTTAGCAAACCATGGAGATTTTGTTGACATACCAAAAAGATTCTCATCAGGGAAATCATCATCAACGAGAATTGCTTCAAACGGATTGTTTAATCTAGAAAGATATCAGCTACAACATTAGACTTTCCTACTACCAATAATTGTAACATTGAAATCTTGTAATAGAAGCAACCACCTAGTCATTCTACCACTAGTTAAAGGTTTATTCATTAAATATTTTATAACAGAATGATCAGTATGCACATAAAATTCATATCCCATAATGTAATGTCTAAATTTATTAATAGCAAAAATAGCGGCTAAAAATTCTTTCCCAGTCATTGTATAGTTAAATTCGGTAGGTGACAAATTTTTACTGATGTAGTAAATAACATAGGACTGTTTATTCTCCTCTTGTCCTAAGGCTGCGCCAATGACATTGTCTGAAGCATCGGGGGAAATATGAAATAGCAGGGACCAGTTTGGTTCTCTCAACACTGGTGCTTGTACCGATTTTTCCTTCAATGTTTCAAATGACTGTTGGAAAGTTGTGGACTAGGTGAATTCACTATCCTTAGCTAGTAATTGAAAAAGGGGGGTAGAAATCTTGGAAAAGTTTTCAATGAATCTCCAGTAATAACCAGCATGTCCTAGGAAACCTCTCACTTCCCTTTGGGTTTTGGGTGCAGGTAGATGAATAATGACTTCAATTTTAGCGGTGTCTACCTGAATACCTTTGTTAGAAACCAAATGACCAAGAACCTCCCCCACTTTTCTCATTAATCTAAATTTTTTATCACTCAAAGAAATATGGTCCTCTTAGCAACGTAAAAGAACTTTTTTGTAAATTTTTGAGAGCTTCATCAAGTGAGTTACCAAACATATAAAAATTATCCGTTAAATCTCCACTCGGTAGGCAAATGTACCCCAAGGGCATGTAAAGGTAGTTTTGTCTTGATCTGAGGGTGCGATCTGGATTTGGTTATACCCACTGAATCCGTCTAAAAATGAAAATTACTTCTTACGGTAAGGGTATCTAGCACCTGATCGATGAAAGGAAGGTGAAAGTAATCCTTGAGAGTGGCTTTGTTTAATTCTTGATAGTCAATGAAAATACTCCATCTCCCATATTTATTAGGTACTATCACTATTGGAGAGACCCAATGGTTGTCGAAAATGGGGTAGATGAAATTAGCATCTAAGAGTTTTTGTAATTCCTCCTTAACAATATCTCTTAGTGCGGGATTCATTTGTCTCTGGGGTTGTCGGACAAATCAGGCTCCCTCTTGGATATAGATATGATAAGTACCAGTCTCAGGATGAATGCCTTTCATCTCTTCATAACTCCAAGAGAATGCATCCTAATGATCTCGTAACAAGGTAACAAGTTGCTCTTGCTGAGATGAATCCTGGTCTGAACTATTGTGTAAGGATTTGCCTGGACTAATTTCAATAAGAGTGCATCGGGATCAAGAGTATAGGCAGATGATGCCACAGTGTGGGATAAATAAGGTTGGGAATCAGAGTTTTCTTGAAAATCTGGACTAAACATCTGATGAAGTGTATCAAAACTAGGCATAGTGTCTAGATTGTTCAAGAAATCTCGCAATTCACCATCCTGAGCAGACTCGGTATGATGCTAAATCGAAGAAGTAGGTTGGGTCTCCTCATCACTACTGCCATAATATAACCATAAGGTATCCTTCAGTTCTTGAATAGATCTAGAAGGTGGGTATAAGGTGACCGTTTTCCTAGAGTCTCCATGTGAAATGTACATATCGCTGGAGCAACATCCAATATAAGCATCAGCTGTGGCAAGCCATGGTCATCCTAGAATCAAAGGATGTCCTCCCACTAGATTCTTTGGCTGAAGCACAATGAAATCTGTGGGGTATTCACATGAATCTATAGAGACAACAACGTCGTCCAATACTCCATCAGGCTTGATTTTAGATATGTATGCAAGTTCAAGCACAGTAGGTGTAGGATGATTATGGCCCAACCCAAGTTGTTCCATGGTTTTCCTAGTCATCACATTAATGGCCACCCCTAGGTCTATTAATATATTAGAGACAAGGATATCACCTATCTGGACAGAAACAATAGGGTTCCAGGATCTGTGCACTTATCCATTGATACACATCTTGTCATCAACTTAGCTGCTCTACCAACAAACTGAATGGTCTGAGGTTCTACTCTCTTTCACCATAGCTTTTTAAGACATAATTCTCGAATGATCTTTGTACAGATGGGAATTTCTTGGATAGCTCGAAGTAAAGGAATCTTTATACAAATATTCCTTAATTCAAAAACCAGAGTGGACTCTGGGTCACTCTTCTCCATGACCAACTGCTCTAGATAGGGGGGCTGGTTTGAAGAAGATGGTGAATTCGAAGGTATGGGAATGGGCTAAAGGGTGATATTGTTTTTCGAATGATGAGGAGTTACCTCCTCATTTTTCTCATCAATAATCATCATGGACTATTTTTTCTTTTCTAGTTCAACCACCCTTCTCGATCTCAATTGAAGCTCATTTATCCCAACCGGTAGGAATCGATAGGTAGGAAGAGGGTACAGTCCAACCGAATGAATTAGTTGTACCACCTTATTATTAGGATTTAGTATCGGTTGAGCAGGTAGTTGAGGTGGTCTGAATGGTGGTGGCCAAGGCAATGGTGGCAATGATTGACTTTGTTCAGGTAGAGAGGGAAAATATGGTTGTGACATATGGTGTAGTGCATAGGAAGGAGGATATGATGGCCTCTAAGTAGGATAGGAATGATTGTAGAAATTCCCATTGTAGGTCACCTGATAATGCAATATACTAAAGCAAAATACTAGATCTTCTTCTACAATCAAACTTTGCGGAAGCTTAAACAAATTGGGCAAGATCAATTGAACACATATAATTGATAAGAAGAAATCAATCACACATAACACAGAAGAAATAACCAAGGGAAATCCTCAGCTAAAAACCTCGCTATCTGTATTATCATACGAGGAAATATCTCAAGATTACATAAAGCTTTAGCTCACAAGCTATCCAACAATCAGTACAATCCCTCACTGCTGCTGATAGACAATCAAAGGCTTCTCACAAACCTTCTTGTCTACCCTCCAAGCCTCCTATTTCTTTGAGTAATTTTCCTTGGGGTCCAGTGCAGCCACTTGTGCGAATTGGCCTCTTCACACACTCACTAACCTCTGATCAAATTGCGCAATCCTAAAGGAGATAAATCCTTCTCCATGGATGATCTTTCTTTATAGGAAAAATCCATCCAACCAATAGTATACTGTCCCTCCTCTGATCTCAATTGGGTCTCTGTCTGAATTGACATGCATGAGTTATTTATGAGAGAATATTCAATTATTTGAAGTGCAGTAGTTACATGCATGCAAACATTAACTAACTAAACTCACATTAATTTAAACAAACTATTTAAATCAATATAACTGGACTTGAATTAGTTAACTGAGCCAACTAATTACAACTCAAATTAGAACTCATCCTTATCTCTTTAACTGATGGATAAATTCCTCAATTAATGGAGAAACTGTTGCATGTCCTCACATAGACTTCATGTTTGAGTTTTCACAACTAATTAACTCATGGTGAATTAATTAATTTATTTTCAAACAACTGTTAAGTTCAAATTCGAATTTTACTTCCTATTTTAGTCTAGGGACTGACTAAAATTGGAATCCATTCCGAAACTTCCATTTTTCATTCCCTATTGCTCAATCCAGCACTGGTACCCAAACTGCTATTTATAGCAGTGCTATTTTTAGCATTTCTTGTTGCCATTTCAACACTCCCTCTCAACAAGAAAGGCATTCAACTCAAACCCGATCCTGTACCTTTGGAACGTTCTACATGCAACACTTCTACCAAGTGTGGTTGCTCCAACAACTCTAGAAACAAAAAAAAACTCCCAGCTGACCTCTTTGTTGGGCTAGAAACATACTTTGATGCTGAAGCTCTACTTGCTGCTGACAAGTGCTTCCTCTCTGACCTCTAAGCTACTGCAACACTCCATGCATCTTGCACTATTGTACACCTCTCTGTGCCATTCTGCGCTGGTGCAACACTACTGTGCCTCTCGCATTGTTGCAACCTGCTAGCTCTACACTGTCTTGGGACTCCTGCACTGTAGCTCTCTCTACTGCTCCATCTACATTTGTCTCTACCCAATCATCCAGTCCTACTACTCCTCGTCGGGGCTCCTATAGCAAAGTCGAATCAAAGAGGTTGGGTGCCTCAAGGATCCTGCCCCTTTTCTAGCCTTCTTGGGACAATCACTCCACATCGCCCCACCTCCTACCTGGAGGTATGGATGCATGTGATCCCTCTACCCACCTGGCTCAAAATTCCCCCCTATTGGAGGTATCTGCATGAGTGGATTCCTCCACTCTATCTCCTCTCGGCTTCCCCAGTTGTGGCTACTCCACAACCTCCTGAAGCTGCTTCACCAATCGTGGCTCCTCCATAATTATCTGAGACTTCTTCTGGCAGTGCATGTTGAGAGGTAATTTACTCTCCCTCTCAACCACCAAGTCTCCATCAGTTGCCTTTCTCCTCAAGGCTTTGCATGCATCTTGAACCTCAAGAGCATACAGGTTCTTGGCTAGCACACCAATCTGTCTCATATTTCCCGCCGTCACAAAATTTTCTAGAAAAAGAGTTGATTTTAAATCAATGATATCTCCCTCATCTGAACTCCGATTCAGCCAATTTTTTTTTTGAATTTGGCTCTTCTCCCACAAATCCAAATATTCTATTTGTTTCTAAAATTTTTGTACATAAATTTTTATATCTTCTCTGCAAACTCTCGGCCCAAAACTCAAAACTTCAAAATCTCCTCTAGTATATTGTTCTCTACTTTGATCACCTTTGCTCCGATACCATGTAGAACTTTTTATACAAAACCTCGCTCTGATACCATGTAGAAATTCCCACTGTAGATCACCTGATAATGCAATATACTAAAGCAAAATACTAGATCTACTTCTACAATCAAACTTTACGGAAGCTTAATCGAATTGAGAAAGATCAATTGAACAGATATCACTGATAAGAAGAAATCAATAACACATAACACAGAAGAGAGAATCATGGGAAAGCCTCAGCTAAAAACCCAGCTATTTGTATTATCATACAAGTGGAAATATCTCAAGTTTACACAAAGCTTTAGCTCACAAGCTATCCAACTCTAAGTACAATCCCTCAGTGCTGCTCATAGACAGTCAAAGGCTTCACACAAACCTTCTCCTCTGCCCTCCAAGCATCCTATTTATTTGCACAATTTTCCTTGGGCTCCAGTGCAGCCACTTGTGTGAATTGGCCTCTTCACACACTCACTAACCTCTGATCAAATTGCGCAATCCCAAAGGAGATAAATCCTTCTCCATGGATGAGCTTCCTTTATAGGAAAATTCCATCCAACTAATAGTACAATGTCCCTCCTTTGATCTCAACTGGGTCTCTGTTTGAACTGACATGCATGAGTTATTTATGAGAGAATATTCAATTATTTGAAGTGCAGCAGTTACATGCATGCCAGCATTAACTAACTTAACTCACATTAATTTAAACAAACTATTTAAATCAATCTAACTGGACTTGACTCAGTTAACTGAGCCAACTAATTACAACTCAAATTAGAACTCATCCTTATCTCTTTAACTAATGGATAAATTCCTCAGTTAATGGAGAAACTGTTGCATGTCCTCACATAGACTTCATGTTTGATTTTTCACAACTAATTAACTCATGGTGAATTAATTTATTTATTTTCAAACAACTATTAAGTTCAAATTCAAATTTTACTTGCTATTTTAGTCCAGGGACTGGCTAAAATTAGAATCCATCCTGAACTGCTAAAAATAACAATGCTATTTTTAGCACTTCCATTGTTCATTCCCTATTACTCAATCCAACACTGGTACCCAAACTGTTATTTATAGTAGTTCTATTTTTAGTACTTCTATTTTTAGCATTTCTTGTTGCCATTTTCAGCAATGATATGAATGGTTTGGCCCTCTCCATCCTTGTTGCCAAGGTTGAGAGGACTGTCCATGATGAAAATGATTCCCATGCTGCCAATGTTGAGAGTGATTATTATTATTATAATAGGAATATATAGGTGCATTATAGCCATAAAAATGTGGTTCAAGAGCCATACTTGCACTTACCTATGGTTAGTTTCTTCGTGCTCAGATGGCATGTAATGGCTCAGCTTCGAAATGCTCTCCTTCAAGTACAAATTTTAATCTAGGTATGGAGGGGCACTCCTTAGTGGCATGGTTCTCTTCAAAAATCACACATTTATTAGCACCTTTCATATCAGCAGGACATTCTCTTAAAGGATGCTTTTTTCTAGACTTTGGACAAAAAATAGACAATGACTCTTGTTCTTTTTCTAATTTTTGCTAAAATTTCAGAGAGTCTATTTGTTTGCTAATAGTATTCATTATTTCAATTTTCATGTTGTCCATTTTATTCTCCAAGCCAATGATCATAGCATTTGTAGATCCCAATTTGTTAGTTTTGCTTCGACCTCCTCTAGTGGATCTAGATTTATTTCTGGAGAACTTCCTGCACAAGTCATAAATTTGTTCAATAGTCTTCTGAGCAATGTCTCCTTGTCCTAAAAAATTCAGATTATGTCTAGAATCCTTAGTAAGTCCTTGTAGGAACAAGGCTCGAATAGTACTTAAATCAAATTTGTTTTTGGACCTTTGGAGTATATACAAAAATCTCTCTAAGTTATCCTCCAAAGTCTCATCATCACCTTGTACAATAGTGAAGATCTCGTCCTACATTTCTCTAGTTTTACAATATTCCTAATATTTATTCAAAAATACTCTTTTCATTTGTTCCCAAGAAATTACAGTGTTTCCTACTAGTCCCATGAACCAGCGCAAGGATGAATCCTTGAGAGTTGCAAGAAATAACTTTAATTTCTAGGCATTAGAAGAATAATCATAACTCTGACACAATATATCAAATTTGAAAAGAAATGAATCTGGGTCTTCATGCACTATTGGAAACCCAAAAGTGGTCTGCTCTTCATTTACCTAGTTCTCTCTAGTCCCGTCTGCATGGTCTTCATGATCAACCATTGTTGTTCCTCCAATTGGACCACTTTAAGAAGGTGAAGGTTGACTAATGTTGAAATGAAATTTTTGATCACCTTTAGTTTCCTTCTTCCCCTTT
This sequence comes from Pinus tabuliformis, assembly GCA_031772625.1. Lineage (NCBI taxonomy): Eukaryota > Viridiplantae > Streptophyta > Pinopsida > Pinales > Pinaceae > Pinus > Pinus tabuliformis. The sequence goes on along the minus strand of CM062810.1, from coordinate 819,808,087 downwards.
TTAGTTTGTGTCACACCTGAATCACTATTTCCAAAATCCATGTCGATTGTTCCAGCTTGATGAGTCTGAGTTTTCTTGGACCTCCTACCTGAAAAAGAAGGTCCAATATGAGAAGAGTTTTCAGATTTTTAGTATTTTGTCAGCCCTTATTGGGCTTCAGAACCCTACCTTTCTTAGTCATTCATTTGAAAAAAATCAAATCCAAAAAACAAAATTCAAATTATTATGAAGAAAAAGAATTTGTTAACTCCTAGAATGAATAAAAGAATCAATACTCGTAAAATCCTCAAAATAATAAAAGCATATTGCATATAAAATAATAGCAGACTTACCCCTATTGCAGAAAATGGAAAGTTCTTACTATTTTCAAATCGCCTCCCCGGCAAGGGCGCCAAAATGTTGGGTGTTGGAATTGCAGTTAGGAAGACTTCTTCAAAACTTAATTGTCAACCCAGGGGTTTCGTAAACTTAGAGATGAAGCACAGGAAATGCCAGAAATGATATGAAATTTTCCAAACTCTATTCCTAATTCCATAATTGTAATCTTTAGAATAAAAAAGAAACGATCACCTGACAATTTACACCAAAGATATTCTAGTGCTGGAATGTGAAAGAAAGTAATTTTGCAGGAAAATAAATGAAAGGAATTCTCAAACTTCTTGCAAAAAATTTGTGACTAATGAAAATGTAAATCTATGTTTATCTTCAGCATAGTTGTGTGCTAGGTTAATAATTGGACCCTTGAAGATATATGACTCCTTATAGATCTGTCTCCCTACACTAAGCTATTATTTATGTACTTTTGCAATGTGCTTACACTAGTACCAGAACAAAGCTTAGGTGCTAGAGGTATATTTTACACCTATACTGAAGATTTATGTCTTTATGCAGGAACTCTAAGCCTCAAGACTAGAGCATTATGTTCCTGTATCAGGAGATTGATTCCTGTAGCAGGATAGAGGTTCATGCACAAAGTTTCCAATCCTTCTTACGAGAAAATAAAGAATGTGTTAACTTGGGAAAAGAAATTTCAAAGGTGAACAAAACTTCAAAATAAATTCCTCAAACAAAAAGATGCTTCAACCAATCTTAATATCTAAAACAATAATTAATCTCCACATTCAAAGCGCACTCTTCTTTAATCAAGGAACTTCCTCATGCAATCTAAAAAGATCATTTAATTGTGACAGCAGGCTTCAATCCTATAATAGTTATTCACATGAACGGATTTTCATTTATAACATTCTTAAATCAGAAAGATTCCCTTCAAGAATAATTACGCAAAAAGTTTGATCTTTCCTAAATAGCATGAAGTGCAGGCACATACTAGTGTGTCACAATAGCATTCGGTTTCTGATTATCAAAAGTATGTTTAATTCTAAATATCAAGAACACTTTGGAATGAAAATCACGCTCTTTAGAATCGCATTAAGACTCATCAATCATATAAGAATAAAGTATTATTATTGTAATGAACCAGAGAATCAATCTTCAAGACTGTAAATGCACTAGTACAGGAATGCATGCTTGCATGATCCAGGCAGAAAACGAGATTAAACTTCAAAGAAGGAAATCATAATATTAAACTCAATCGAGCATGCACACCACAGATTCGTCACACTATAATGAAATCAGATTTAAACTTTGCAGAAGAATTAGAAAAACATCTATTTACTTCACACTTTGCATTAAAAAATTTACATAGCTTAATCGAAAAAGAAGAACACGAGGGAAAATGAGCTGGGTTGGCTGGGCCCTAGCCAACCAGCTCGTTTCCCTATTTAGGAAATGTAAAGATTCAACTCTTTAATCAATGCATCAACACAGAATTACAATGAAAGATTGAGAAATCATGGCGCAATTCCTTTCTATTAATAATCAAAAAATATACATGATGAGTTTGAATCCAGACCAGAACGAGGGCGACACCAACAAAATTACAGAAGAAGGAAATCACAATATCCTTGCTATAGCTCTCACTAGCTACCATTTTCTATCTGAGTTTGATATTTTATACTTTCATTTCGGCCTGCGGCCGTAACCAAATTACTTCAAGTGTTCCAATATGAACCTTTCGACTATAACAAAATAACAATAATAGTTCGTACTAAGCCTTTTAGCTATAACAAAACAATATTCTAAGTATTCAACCAACGACCCAATCTCCACCATATCCTTGACTTTCCTCTCCGCTCCGAGCCCAACTTGAGTTGATCGTTCTAAAACACGTGTCCGCATGGAGCGGTGAGTTGTTACCACAGTTGAAGATTCGCCAACGGTGTAGGAATCTTACCTGCACTCGACCATGCTAACGAGATGATCAATACATTTCCTATCAAATATTTTTAGGAAGAGAAATGTTAGTTGCAAAGATTTAAAGGTATAAAATCTATGAAAATGATTAATTAAGTAGATTCGTAACTCGTAAACATGAAATATAAAGTTAGTGCAGGAAGAGACACGATTCTTGGACTAGTGTAGTAATAGGGAGGTTTGCAAGGTTAAAACAGATGTATAAGGTTATGGGTTTGAAGGGAAAAAGGGTTAAAGATGAATCAATTTAGCCTACTAACAGAATTCACCTTGAAAACTGAAGAATGTGGAATTTAAGCATAACCCAACCAATTTGGTTGTGCTGGAATTTGTAATGTAACTAATAATATCCAAAACTTCATTAATGGGAGGTTGGTTATTTTGGGCTAGAGATTCGACATTCCCATATCACAAGTATATCAATTCCCATTATTAGAGAATCCCTCCAACAAAGACTCCATATTAATTTAGAGCCATTCCATAATTTGGTATAGAAGAGACGAGAATGGAAACTTAAGAGATCATCTTGAAATAAAAATTCTTGTAGTTGACCAAACTTTGATAGACAATGAAAAAAATAAAGATATACTTCTCCATATTCAAAACTCATGAACATACCCCTCTTTCCAAAATTATTATTTGTTGAGGAAGAAATAAATACAAGTCAAGATGATGAACCAATGCAACCTTGTATGGATTGGTTCATTGAATATATAGATAAGTGGTGTCAAACTGATGACAACGTGAAAAATTACATAAGAATTAAAGAAGATGAGGGAATGTACCCCACGTACAACTCAACCATAAGTTATCAAGGCTGAGGATTAGATAAACTGACCGACCCCAAGAAAATGGAATAAAGTCCATATGCTCAAATAAAAATGAGATTAATCATATCTCCCTCTACGAAGGTGACAAGGATCCTAAAAGTAACTAGTTAGTTTGCGATAAATTTTGGACAACCAATGATATCGATGAAGATAAAAAAATGGCACAATTTGTAGTATCTCTCCAGAAGAGAGCTCTCTCATGATTTATGAGTTTCACATAGAACCAACCTAGAAATAAGAATGATATCGAGATCAATTTCTTCTCCTTCTTTAATTCTCATGATGTTAAACTTGTTGTTCAAAAGTTAAAAGAAATTAAATAGAAACAAAATGAAACAATTAAGAAGTATGGTAAAAGGTTCAACGATTTGTTAAGTTAAATCCCCTACCATATTGATGAAGCTTTGTTGGTTCAGTGGTATGTTGTTGCATTTGTTGGGTGTGGTTGTTTACCTATTTTCTACACATTCTTTCCGCAATTTTGACCCTTTTGTCCTTTAGGCCTATGACTTTACTTGACCAATTTCCCTATTTTCTCACCTTTATAACCTATTCTACTGTTATGTTACTTTGCCATATTTTTCTGAGTAATGCGATGCTTTATTCCTTTTTGTGGCTAACTGGGAGAGTATTGAAGAAGTATTTTGGGAAGCTCTTCTTCTTTTCAGGTGATGGCTCGCGAGAACAAAGTTATGAAGAAGACAGGCAGCACGGATTAACTACAGAGAATGGTAGAATAGTTCGTTGTTACACATTGGATGTTGTTACACATTAGACGTTGTTATAGGTTGTTGTTACATATTGGATGTTGTTACAGGATGTTGTTACACTACACGCTGATACAAGAATCCGTTTTTACACCAAAAGTGATGTCACCAACGATGCCATGCCATCCTAAACTGTTATTCACTCGATGTTGTTGCGCCGAAGCTGGAAAATGTGGGTACTATTCCACATAACAACTGTGGGCAGTAGGAATTGTTTATTTTGGAAGCAACAAACCCAAGCGGTTGCAATCCTAACTACTCTATATTTGTATTTACAAATAGGTTGTAACTACTTTTATTTTTTATCAGCATGAGAATTGTGAGATTCTCATGACTAATCTTTTTTCTAATTTTAGGATGTAATAACTATAAAGGAACTTGATTTTTCATGTACAAGGACATGACATATAGAAAAGTATTGTTACTCTACTTCTGTAATTCTGAGTTTATTTTTAATATTAATGAGCATAGTGATGCTGTTACTGCTCTTCAATTGATTTGTTAATTACTTTTGTGTTACTCCTATGCCCCGTTGAGGAGGAAGGGCCCTCATGTTTGGTAGGGATTGTAGTGATAGAGGTAGTGTACATTCTGGTTTAGTTAATTGATTTATGGTTTCTCATTTTTGCTATAAAAATCGTGGATTACATTCGTTACTGTTTCTATTTATATTATGATGTTACACTGAGTTAATCAACACAATGGTTAGTAACCAACTGGAATAGATATTAGTTTCTCTGTGGCATGCCTTTACTTTGATAGTGCGAAGTGTAATTAATTATGTAGAGTGTTTTTAAGTCTACATGAAGGGTTTGATTCAACAACTTGGTTCAGCGACACTGTTTACTGTTTTCTACATTTTCTTATCCTTGGATGTGATGTATCGGCATAGATAGTGAAAACTCCATTGAAATAGCAAGACCTACCCTACGTTGACAATTAAATGTTTTAGTCTCGGTCAATTAGGATTGATTAAAACAACACTACATTTTGGCACCATTGTCGGGGATGGTAGTTGAGGATACAATCAACCAAGTTATTTGTTTGATGTAGAGTGTTCCTAGTCCACACTTGTTGGGCGGTAAGGCAAGAGGTAAGAACTTGTGCATCACTCTAACATACCTCGATGGGCTCACCATTGTGATCAATAGGGCACTTAGGGAATTTTGGTGGTTCGTTTCATGTGCGTTCAACTCTTCAATCCCTGGGCGGTAAGACGAGAGGTAAGAACCTGTGCATCACTCTAACATACCTGGGCGGGCTCACCACTATCGAAGGCTGAGGCACTTAGGGTGTGAGTTAATACAAATAGGGTCCATGTGTGCAACTGTAGAAATTATAGAGATAACAAAACTACCTCCACTCTAATTAGTCACAGGAAAAATGGGTCATAAAAAGGAAAGGAAGAGTGTAGATTTGGGAAGGAAAACATTCATCTAGGAACTAATCTCTAAGGCAGAAAAAGAACAATCCATCTCTCAAAGGGATGCAAGGAAAATGGGGCTGAAGAATGCTATTACTCCCATAGAAAAAGAAAAAACCTCTAATTCCTCTATCTTGGGACCATATCATTCTAAAGCTAGCACCCATATCACCAAGACTGAGAATCTGATCCAAGGGAAGGAGGGGGAAGCTAGTAGCCAGAATTTGAGGATCGAGGGGCAAGGGGAATTGAGGGGGAACATCGAACACTTGGGATGGAAGAACACCTATTGGTTTATCAATACCTAGATATAGGTAGTGCGGTAAAACAAATAGCCCCAAGAACATCTCAACCACTAATCACATCTACGAGACCATCACAAGAACAATTTGAAGGATGTCTTCTACAACAAGGGTTAGAAGGACTAGTCATGGGGGACAACAATGACAATAATGCTAAAACATATGATACTATCACCACCTTTGAATTCCCAATCAGGGATATCAGAGGTGAAGCTCCTATGAAAAATATTCCTCTATCATCCTTAACATCCTTCCAGGGAATGACTGTGGAAGATCTAGACACCTCTTTATTTGAGTTCGATGTCTTATGAAAAAGTTATGATTATACCTCAGATGCACATAAATTAAAATTATTTCCTTCTACTTTAAAAGGGGCAGCCTTGAGATGGTTCATGGGATTAGATTCTTCTTCTATTTGAACATGGAATGACATGAAGGAGATGTTCTTATAAAAGTACGAAGACTATTGCAGAAGCAGGGACTTAAGGGAGGAGATCTTTTGAATGACACAGAAAGAGGATGAAATCCTGGAAGCTTATGTGGAGAGGTTCCACTATAATCTGCAACAGTCTAAACATAGTGATCCAGACTAGGAGATCTTGAATACTATACTTATTAGAGGAATGAGGGGTTACTTCCTTGATACCCTAAACCTATTGGGGAAGGGGGATATATCACAAGAACCATTTGCTGAAATTGTAAAAATCTCTGTAAGATGCTCTAGAGGATCGTCTAAGGGGAGGAGTGCAGTTTGAGATGCCTCCACATGGATACAAAAATCTAAAAGAGGGGGAGTAACTAGAGCAAAAATCAGAAATTTGTTTGAAAATTTCAAGACCGATATCCTCAGTACTCTCTCTGCCCAGATAATGACAACGCAGATCAAGAAGACACAAGCAGAAGCTGACACACCTCTAGCTGTGTTATGTTTGAATTTCCTAAAGAAACATCCTTTGAGGGAATGCGAATTTAACAACATCATCTTGTGCAATATTTGTGAGCTGGAACATTCGATAGGGCAATGTCTAGAGCTTCCTAGATTAAAGGCAATACTCAGAGAGTCAAGCGAGGAAGTGTAGTCCTCTTATTTCATCACACCAAGGAGCCCATGGCAACGACGACCTCTAGATATGTCTCAAGACTTTTCCTCTTTCAATTCATGGAACAATGCATATAATACTCAATAATATCGATGGAAATATTGTACTCCTCCTCCAGCACAATTTCCTTCACCCTAGTACCAGTGCTCTCCATCCCCTTCTGTTCAATATCCTCAATCTCAACCATATCCTTGGAACCACAATTGGAGAGGAAATGCCTAGAATTCATTTATGCCTGGACTACCCATGCAATAATAGCTGCATTTACCTCCTTTCCAAACTCCTGCTCCTCCACCACTTGTGCGATCCTAACTGCCTATGCAACCTAACCCAAACCCAAAAAATAAAGTAGCTCAGGGCATAGCGGCTCTGACTACCTTCCAAACCTACCTTATTACCCCCATGGGACTTAATGAAATACAATTGCAATCGGGCAAGGCAATTAAGCCAAGTCACTCCCCTACCATTACAGAGGAGGAATGTCAACCATCTAGAAGAGATGTCGGAGGCTCTGAGGTGGCTATTGTGCCTACAACAACCTATATAGAGGAAGTTGTTACATTTGTAACAGATGACCTATGAAGAATTGTTATTGTTGTAATAGACAACTCGAGGAAGGTTGGTACACCTGTAATAGCCAACTCGACTGTCATAATGCAAAACCCTCCATATCCTCAGAGATTGGCCGAACCTAGGATGAATTCACAACCTGAATCTAATTTTCTTAGGGATTTGCAAAATTTGCATGTATGAATTCCTCTGCTACAAGCCCTTAAAGAGGTACCTATTTATGCTAAAACAATGAGAGGTTTGTGCATAAAGAAACCTAGCAGGAAGCCTAAATACCCTGCCACCATACATGTGACGGGGAATGTATCCGAAATAATGTTTGCTCAGCCTCTCCTAACTAAGTATAATGATCCAGGTAATCCTACGGTCATTTTATACATTAATGATCAACCCATATCCAACACATTGATCGATATCAGAGCTGCCATTAATGTAATGATAAAGGACCTCTATGTCGCTCTTTACCTACAGGGACTTAGACATACTCCTACTGTACTTGAATTAGCAGAAAAGTCCCATGTTAAACCCGAGGGGATGTTAGAGGATATAGTGATTACAATATATTCCTGGAGGTATCTGGCTAATTTTCTAATCTTGCAACCCAAATCTAATTTGGGTCAACATCCTTTAATCCTAGGGAGACCTTCGCTGGCCACTGTGGATGCATATATATGCTGCAGATCGGGGTCTATGGTGATCTTGGATGGCCAGGCAACAAATAACCTTAGACTTTACCCCCAAAACAAAATATGGATATATATAACCCTTGGTGGGATGAGTTTGAGCTTGAGTCAGATCTTTCCCTACCACTCCTCACTTTGGGAAAGCCCATTATTTCAAGGATGAGACAAAAGTTAATGTCATCCATGGTTTTATTAGTAACTCACTTTATGTCGCTTCCACTAAAAATGCGAATGAGGAAGAAGAGGTGGAAGATATAGATTTTTAACAAATGAGAACCACTTTGAATATTGGCAGTAGTCCAATTGAGACAGAATATAGAAAGTTTCTGAATATTAACCCCAACCTGATTGTTGAGTAAAACCAACTATTGTTACAACTGTTACTGAAATACAAAAAGGCATTTGCATGGGATTATACGGATATGAAAGGGATCCAACCTAACCTATTAAATCACCATATTTATTTGAAGGATGGCTGCAAACCAGTCAGACAACCACAACGTCGCATGAACCATACACTAAAGGAGGTGGTGAAGGAAGAATTATAAAAACTTCTGAGTGCTAATTTTATTTACCCAATATTTGACAGTTAGTGGGTGTCGCCGCTTGTCATTGTTCCTAAAATAATGGCAAGTGGAGAGTCTGTGTAGATTAAAAAGAACTCAATAAAGCCACTCGAAAGGACCATTTTCCCTTACCATTTATAGATCAGGTCCTTCATACCCTCTCTGGAAAGAAGTTCTTTTCATTTTTGGACAGATTTAGTGGCTATAATCAGATACAAATTTCCCCAGAAGATCAAGATAAAACTACCTTTACTTGTCCTTGGGGAACCTATGCATACATTGTACTTCCTTTTGGACTTTGTAATGCACTAGCAACCTTTCAAAGGGCAATACTGGGGATTTTTTCTGACTTGCTGAATGACTGCCTGGAAATCTTCATGGACGATTTTACACCTTATGGAGATGATTTTTAAACAACATTAGTCAATCTAGAAAAAGTGTTGGAACGGTGTGTATAGATTGATTTTGACTTAAGCACTGAAAAATGTCACATGATGATGATTGAAGAGATCATGCCTGGAAACAAAATTTTTGCTGAAGGAATCAAGGTAGACCATGCAAAAATAGAGGTAATCTTGAAAATTCCAACCCCAAAAACGCAAAAAGAGGCACATAATTTTTTGGGACATGCAGGGTATTACGGGAGATTTATGGAAATTTTTTCAAAACTTGCATTGCCATTTTCCTTGCTCATGAAGGATGTTGATGTTTTGTGGATAGGGAAGTGTGAGCAGGACTTTTTAAAGCTAAAATGTTTGGTATTAGTAGCTCCGATATTGCGAGGACCTAATTGGGAACTACCATTTCACATAGCTACAGATGCATCTGATATTGTTGTAGGTTCTGTTTTGGGCTAATTGGAGGATAAGAAACCTTATTCTATTTACTACATAAACAAAAATATGACCCGGACTGAGCTCAACTACACAGTGACTAAGAAGGAGTTCTTAGCAGTCGTGGACACCATCAATAAATTCTGACATTATATCACTCAGTATCAAGTATTTGTACACACTAACCATTCTACCATTCGTTTTTAATGAATAAGCCAATTACCAATGGTAGGATTACATGTTGGTTATTGCTGTTACAAGAATTTGATATCACTATTGTTGATAAACCTGGAAAAGATAATGTAGTAGCTGACTTTCTTTCTAGGTTAACTATTGATGACAATTGCATTCCTAATGAGGATTCTTTCTTGAATGAATATCTTTTTTCTATTTCTACTTACTCACCTTGGTATGCAGATATAGCCAATTATCTTGTTGTAGGGAAGTTTCCAAAATATTTGTCTTCCAAGGAGAATAGAAAGATCATAGATGGGAACCTCTATCACACTAGAGAAGATAAGGTCTTTGATATCCTTAAAGCCTGCCACAAAGAACCTTGTGGAAGGCACTTCATAGATAAGCGGACATGATACAAAGTCCTTTCAACAGGGTATTATTGGCCAACAATATTTCAAGATGCCAAGAAGTTTGTGAAGGGATGTAATAGTTGTCAAAGGATGGGCCAACCACTGCGATCAAATGAGATGCTTTTACAACCCCAAGTCGTCTTAGAACCTTTTGAGAAGTGGGCTCTAGATTTTGTGGGACCAATTAATCCATCATCTAGACATAAATCTTACATCTTGGTCTGCACTGAATATGTCACAAAATGGGTTTAGGGAAAGGCACTAACTAGAGCCACAGAGAAAGCTATCCCAGACTTTCTATTTAAACACATCTTTGTTTGGTTTGGCATACCCAGGGAGATAGTCATAGACGGAGGGCCCTAGTTCACATCTCATAGGATCTAGGGGTTGGTTGAAAAATATAAAATCCATCATAGAATCACAACACCTTATGATCCATAAGCAAATGGCCAAGTGGAAAGCACTAGCAAAGTCATTGAGGGGATCCTTACTAAGACTGTGGCCAGTCACTAAACAAATTAGGTTGATAAACTTCTAGAATTGTTGTGGGAATATAGGAATACATGGAGGAATACCTCTGGCTTCTCACCATATGAACTTGTGTATGGTAAAAACCCTTTATTCCCCATCAAATTTGAAATCAAGACACTAAGAACATCATTGAACGTCAATTTGGACTTGGCTACAGCACAAAAGCAGAGATTGAACCAACTCAATGAATTGGAGGAGAAACGGTTAGCTACTATATAGCAAACAAAGATTATCCAGCAGCAAAGAGCTAAGTGGAATAACAGATTCATCAAGAAGAAGAAGTTCCAGAAAGGAGATTGGGCTCTCTTATATGAATCAAGATTTAAAGACTTCAAGGGTAACCTCTGCACCAGATGGCTAGGTCCCTATGAGGTAGATGTAGTCTTTGACAATGGGACTGTAAATTTGGTGACCATTGACAATGCGAGGACACCATTGTTTGCAAATGGGAATCGTCTTCGGTTATATCACAAACCTGCTTCAAGGGATTCATTTGTCAACATTGTCACAAATTCAGATCTACAGATTACAAGAACAGGGGAAATCCCCCTGTGCTACAAAAATTCTAATTTTTCCAATAAGTGTAATAGCTGAAAATCAACTACGGTTGGCAGCTGTTACACCTTCAAGCTCTAAAATAATAATAATAATAATAATAATAATAATAACAATCTGGTTGTGAAAACCTTTCCTAGGCATAGACAAACACTTTTTGTAGTAGTTGAAAACCACCTCGTGGTGGCTGTTACACACTCTGTAACAACATCTAGTATATTTCAAAGCATACCTTACGATAAGTGTTGTTACATGATCATTTATTCTTTATTTTTTGGTAGAAATCAAAATAATATATATATTATTAGTCTTGGCTGTTACACATGTAACACTCGACGACTGTTAAAAAATAAATGAGATATTTTATTTGAAATAAATAGCAGGCATCATTGTGATCCTCATCATCAGAATTAAATTCAAGTGTCTCACTATCGGAGCTTGGTTCGCGCGTCGCGCCACCAATGACTTCTCCCCACGTCACCTAGGTACGTCGTCAAAAGATAATATTGAATTTGCTTTATTTGGTAATTATGGAAACTTAACATGATTTTTGATGGCCGAGGGCAGTTGTCATATTTATGTTGTGGGGGGGAATGAATAATATTGTGACATGACTGTCGCATGATTTGTGATTATTCAAAAAATCCTACAATTAAGGCATGATGACCTGGTAGTTATTGTTACTTAATGCCGATCATACCAAAAAGGGTAAGTGTACCTTCGATGAGACCTCCCATGAGTCACCATTAATAAGGAAAATTTACCGTGCAGTCCGAATCATGAATGCAAAATCCCAATTCAAAATCCTCACATGCACCATCCTACCATTTACCGCTACTGGAAGTGCTGAATCCCCATTCAGAGTGATCGGAGAAGTGAAAGATATCAGTGCAGGCTGAAACAGCTAGGTTGTGTGTCGACGACCCTGGAGCGTCTAGAGGAAGGGAGAAGGAGGTGAGACAACACTGAATTTTCATAAGAAATGGGTAGAGCAGCAATATGGAATGAACCAGGGTCCAAAGAAGCCTTGGAGGATTGCCCTGAAGCATGCCAGATTTTCAATGATGCAGGCTGGTTTGAATTCTTCTGGAGGTTATAGGGATCAGATGGTGGCGTTGCCTTGGAATTTTCAAATAATTTGGAGAGAAACCAAACAGAAGTTATAGGGTTGAAGCTGGAGGTCACATAAGAGGTGATTTCTAGAGTGATAGGATTACCAGTGGAAGGAAAGAGGTGGTTCAACAAGAAGGTCAATGACCCCTCCCTGAAAGGGGATTTCTTCCAAGAAGAAGAGTCACAAGTAAAGAAAGGAAGGGGAATTGATAGATTGTCACTGCCCCAGCGATGGGATGATGTTTCCCTATACCTCATCAAGTACATTAATTGCGAGGGAAGGGAAAAATTATGTTTAATTACCACTTTCCATTGTTGAACCACCTCCGATATCAGCAGCTGATCAATCTTCCTTACTTCTTGCTAGGAAACATTAGGTACATGGCCGTGGTTGTGAAGACATTTGCGCATCTAGAAACATGTTTCACAAACCATGGCCTTATCAAACTCATTGTTTTCGACGCCTTGAGCCACCATGGCAGGAATTGGAAATAATTTATGAGGAAGAAGCCTGAGACCACCCGTAGGAGGCAAAAGGAGACATCTGAGGAAGCTCTAGTAGTGACAAAGGAGCAACCCCAACCCTTGGCAGTAAGGGTTGGTAAGAGGCCATTTGAAAGACCAATTGGTGACAAGCGGTCGAACCAGAGGATAAGGGTTAGTGGGCACCTAGGGTCCCCATCCATGTCAAGGAAGAACAAAGAAGCAATAGAGCAGAAGGATGAGGAGGAGGCTCAACCAGAGAAACCTTCTTCACCTGGTAAGAGCGAAACCCAATCCTTGTTGTCAAGAATTAAAATCTTAGAAAAATAAAATAGAGAACTAAAGGAACATATGGCAGAGGGAAAGGTAGAGCCAAGAGCCCCAGGGCTAGATACTTTGGCTGAGGCCGCAGACAGGGCCAGAAAGGGAGATGTTTTGGGCACTATGTGTGCAGCTTGTGCTGAGAAGCTAGTGGCAGTAGGATTTAAGGTTTGTGTAGCAGACACCACCTCGAGGGAGAGCCAAATTGACATCTAGGAAGCTGGTACACAAGAAACTTTTGACGAAGTTGTTGTTACATAAGAACTAGCAACCCATATGGCACAAGCCGTAGAAAGTGATCAGGTAATGGATACGCAGGGGCCCTTGGCTAACACTGCTATTTCACTAGAATTAGTAGTGGAGGAGGAAGTCAGCCAAGGGAAGGAAGGTGCTATCTCAAAATCAGGCCCTGGAAGGCTGCAGACCAGGAAGACTTCAAGTAACTATTTCAAACCAACTTTTGGCTGAGGCTTAGCCTCCTCAACCTGAGAGGGCTCTCTCAAAGGTTAATGATTTTGATAAAGATTAGATGGCTAACTCTATGAAACAAGTATGAAAAATATGAATGGTGGAAACACATTAAACAAAACTATCCATTGGGCTTATGGAGTCAACAACACCTCAATATAACAATGAACTCAACCTTACATGGAAGTCAGGGCATTCAGCGTTTAAATATTCAGAACATAAACTCATATGGGACACACAGTTTATGCATGTATACAGGAAGTCAGAGCACATTCAGTGAATTCTGAGTGATTATACATCCATACCACTGTAAGAATTAAGAAAAAGGACAACATCACATATTCTGAACATGAAAAACCCTTCATGAATCCTGAGAAGCAAAGTCAAGCATCTATTATTGAAAATGAGTCATACATATGCCAAATACAAGTTTTTCCATAAAGATTTCCAACCCCTATTACATTGCTGTTTTAGCTATATATAGAGCTCTTATTCAAACTGATCGAAGTTCCTCCTCAAGCATGAGGGGAATTCGTAAACTACTTCTATTGACACCTATTAACCTTTAACTAACTAATAAATACAACTGACTGTTGACTGGAGTTTTTAGAGATCTAAATCAAGTAGGATTCTAACACCGTGTTATGCTAATAATAGCCTTGATTACAATGGTTCTTGTTCTTTGACATCTGGTTCCTTTTGGCGGTGGCTGTGATGGACCTTTAATGCTTCATGTTGCTCTTTAATATCACATGTTTTCCAATGTCATGAAACATCGGAAATTATCCCCGTTTTACTGGTCTTTGGTTTACCTCAAAATGCTCGAATCCAATGAAGCATGCCTTTTATCTTTGATTACCCAAATTGAACAGATTGCCACGTCGATGATATGCTGGCCACCTTTTTCCATGTACCTGTGTAATGACAAAACCTTTCAAAAAGATTTGCTGCTTTGTCAATCATAATTGATCAGCTCATTTGTAACATGCAGCTACAGCAGTTTCGTAGCGCGCTACGAAACTGTTGTGTAATTTCAAAAACACAGTCTTAGACTCTACTCTGTTTGTATACCTTATCTTCAATTTCATTGCCTGAAAAAGGAGCACCAGATTTGTCTTGTCTTTTAATATCTGAATCAGAAGTGACACATCTACCATTTCCAAAAATTTGCTCAAGTATGCCAAGAAGCTCCTTATCATGCTGGTTTAGCTGTTGAAAATAACTCTGCTTACCTACAACGTATTTATTCTTTATGCACTTGAACTTGGTAAACAATTTTACTGCTGATGCACATTGCTCTGTCTCCTTGTTCGATTTATTGGCCACTTCATCCCAAAATCCTTTATGCTTGGAAAAAGACATTGCATCTTTTAAAGATGTCACACCATGTGCACCACGATTTATACCATCTTGTACAGCAGAAGCAATACAAATTTCATCTTTCAATTAATGCGATCACTGAGCTTTTGCCTGAACCACTTGCCCCAACCAAGGCTTGGCTATGACAGGCTTTAATTTTTAGGTTCAAATCTTTGAAAATGGTGACTTCAGGCCTGGATGGATAAGCAAATTCTATATGCTTTAATTCAATTTCACCTTTGATTTTATCAGCAGTTTCTGCATCTTCATCATCTGATTCAATTTTTGTTCCACGGTCAAGAATTGCAAAAATAGAACTGACTGCTTCTCCACCTTTGATGAAATCACAGTATTAAGCCTTGAGATCCATATAGTGAGAGCTGCGAGATTCCAAATAGAAAACCAGAGAACTGGCCACGTTTCAGGCTTTGGGTTTGAGGTAACTTCAGCTCTTGGTCAAAAAATTGAGAACTTTGTCCTCTGCATTGAAAGCGGCTACAGTTCATATGTTGCTAACTGCTTCACCTGCCACCATGCTTGCCCTTGCATGCGCTTTTGCTGTGTCTCCCGCAAATCCTTTGAGAGACAGTTGCTGCACAAAATTCAAAGACAAGAAGAGGGAATGTTGCCAGAATTAGCAGAGCCATTCGCCATTCCACAATGAAAGCTATAATAAAGGAAGTTAACAATGAAGTCATGTTCTGTAAAATAACTGAGATTCTTTCCGCGATTGCAGATTTGACATTTGTTGCATCAGCTGCCAAATGAGAAGCTATCTGGCTTGAGTTATTCTCCTCCTCATCAAACCAGCTTACTTCATTACGAAGTATAGCTGAAAGCATCATCTCTCGGACTCTTGCAGTGAGATTCTCGCCCATGATACTGAAAAAGTAGTGTTGACAAAGGTAGGCAACAACAACATAGAGACCAGATCCAATGTAGATGAAGACATATTCTTTGGTTTTTCTTTGCATTTCTCCCTTGTCGGTGTAATAGAAAAATTCAAACATATTGCTCATTATGATGGCGAATGTTGGTTCAATTAAACCAAAGAAAATTGATTCTGCAGCCCCCAGTAGAGCATAGGGCCATTCAGGTGTATTTAATTTGAGAAGTCTAAAGAAAGATCCTTGAGCTGGGTGATCAATCTTGCTTGTATCAGCCTTTGAAATCATTTCAAGTCTCCCATCTACCCCTGTACTATATTGATAGCTAAGGGCTCTTAAACTTCCTAAACGGAGGCTTAGAGACTTGGTTGATAATGAATGACTGAGGCGTGTGGATTTGGATTTCCTTAGAGGAAGGCTTCCATCTGTTGTCATACCCATTTCTTGGAGTTTAACCAATGCTGAATATGCACCACTGCTACCTTTGGCGGGCAATTCTTCATGATTTCCTAATTCAACGATCTGACCCTGCTGTAAAATAGCAATGATGTCTGCATTTCTAATGGTGGATAGACGATGCACAACAACAACAGTAGTTCTTCCTATCATCAGACGGTCAAGAGCTTCTTGAACAATGCTTTTAGAACCTGCATCAAGAGCACTAGTTGCTTCATCTAATAGAAGAATTTTAGGATTATTTAGCATTGCTCTTGCTATTGCCACTCGTTGTTTTTGTCCGCCAGATAGCTGAACCCCTCGTTCTCCAACCTGAGTGTTGTAGCCAACAATGCAGGTTCTTGGTTTACGAGCCCAATTTGCTGGCGAAGCCACTTTAGCTGCAAAGTTTTGAGATCATGACCATATAAGTGAATATGTCCTTGGCTAGGATCATAAAAGCGTTCTATGAGGGCCACAACAGTGCTCTTCCTAGAACCGCTACCCCCCACTATTGCAATAGTCTTTCCAGCTGGGATTTGGAGAGAAATTTTGGAAAATCAGTACATCTGGCCGACAAGGGTAACTGAATGTAACATCTTGGAAGTCAATGTTGCCCTGGATTTCTGCTAGCTTATTTCCTTCTGAAACATCATGAATGATTGTAGGTTGTTGTTTAATAATCTCCGTCAGCTTGTATGCAGCAACTTTCCCCTTGCCAAATGCACCAATATTGGAGAATGATTGCCCTAAACTCATGCCACCGACTATAGCAGAGAAAATGGCAGTGAACACTTTGCCTCCATCTGTTTGGCCATTTCTAATGAATACTCCTGCATACCAAAACACTAGTGCCCAAGACATAAATGCTATTCCATAGGTGCATCCGATGCCCAATTTTTCTATCTCTCTGTTCTTCAAGACATTTTGCAAATTAGAAACAAAGGAAGGTGGCAAGAGCCCGTTCTTCTCAGAAATCATTTTCTCTAGATCCACGAAAACCCTGCCACATATAAAAGGAACATCCTTTGTATTGATCTGAATATGATCGCCATGAGGATATTTACGAGCTCCCTTTTCTGGAACATGTGCAACTGTTCCTTCTAGCAATTTGAGTAATGCCTGTTGAACAGCTTTAACATTGAAATCAGCGACCATGAGTAGTTTATACAAAATAGACTACACATCCTCCCCTTCATATGCTGCATGTGTTAAAGTTGTTGCATTTGCGTTAACAAAGGGCACGTTCACACAAACCTAAATAGGGTTTATGCACTGTGATCTTTGAAATGAGCTTCGACATACTAAAGCAGAGAATTGACCTTTTTAGACATACCAACAATACTCTTAACAAGACTCCTATTTAAACTGTTTAGACTCTAAAACCAGATGAAAAGACTGGACAGAATTTAAAATATTTTCCTTGAGTGATAACAGGTGGCTCCACTTGGGATAGTGTGCTCCTGCGGTACACTAAGAACATGCAGGTCCAGTGCTTTGTCTTCTTTATTACAAACGGAAATTTGCTTGACAAACATCCCTTTCCAGCGTCTTGGGCCTTCACCTCGGGCTTAAGCTTGATGATCACTGTAGGAGAAAGAAATCTACATCTACTGAAAAAAATGCTCAGTCAACCTTGAGCTTATTTGCATTTTCCTACCTACCTACCCTAACAATTCAAATTTCTTTCAGCTCAATCAATGTGAAATTTCCAATGTAGCCAATCATTTGTCTTATCTGATATTTGAGTTTTTTGACTGCATCGGAGTTCAGAGCCACAATGATATTGTGATGACCACTGCCATTGAAATTGCCTCTGATCTTCATAAAAAAACTGAAACACTGGGGAGTAAAACTCTTCCATGTATTTAGCTATAGGATCCCAGAATACATGATTAGCTTGATGTTTCTTGTAACTTTCTGGTTGTGCAAACTGATCTTCAACAACAGTGTACAGTTCCTCAATCGTGAAAGAGAAAGGAAGCAACACTCTCTCCTTGTGTTCTGCCATAGAAAGCTTCTGAAAATAATGATCATGATTATGAAAACTATATGCCTGAATTTGACCTTCTAAACCTTCAATGTCTTTCTCAATGTCTTCAGCAACTTCATCCAAAAATTTCATCTTATCCTCTGCCTTACACTCAAATGATTTTAGATACGAGGACCAGGACAAAGAAAAAATTTCATTTGTATCTCCATTACTATGATCATTATTCCATTGTTTGAAACCTTGAACTGAAGGGGATTTTGCCACCAACTCTGATCTATCTATCCATTCCTCCAAAAACATAAACCAAAAGTCTTCAAATGACTTAATGGATTTGGCAGGAAAGCTTTCAATCCACTGTTTGCATTTCCCTTGGAATGAATCATAGAACAACATAATGCAAACATCTTCATGCTTAACCCTAAGAAGCTCGGTAAAATCACAAAAATCTGATATATGCTTCAAAGTTAAACTCAGATCTTCTCCATTGAATTTTGGACCATTCCTTAGAAAATATGCATCCTTGGGAAAATGATTTGGGAAACCATGAATTCCTGAAAAATCTATGCATGCATACCTTGAAATAAGAATGGTAGCATCTGGGTCCTTCATAACTCCAGTGGAATCACCATGAATGTATGAATTTTGAATTCTTCAACAATGGAGTCGCCAAGGTAGATTTGCAACCTCGAAAACCTTCTGAGCTCCTGCTACCTTCAGAAGTTCAGCTTCATAATTTCGGGAATGAGTAATCTTTAGGCTCCCGGCAGACGCACCAAAATGTTATCTCAAAATCAGGCCCTGGAAGGCTGCAGACCAGGAAGACTTCAAGTAACTATTTCAAACCAACTTTTGGCTGAGGCTTAACCTCCTCAACCTGAGAGGGCTCTCTCAAAGGTTAATGATTTTGATAAAGATTAGATGGCTAACTCTATGAAACAAGTATGAAAAATATGAATGGTGGAAACACATTAAACAAAACTATCCATTGGGCTTATGGAGTCAACAACACCTCAATATAACAATGAACTCAACCTTACATGGAAGTCAGGGCATTCAGCGTTTAAATATTCAGAACATAAACTCATATGGGACACACAGTTTATGCATGTATACAGGAAGTTAGAGCACATTCAGTGAATTCTGAGTGATTATACATCCATACCACTGTAAGAATTAAGAAAAAGGACAACATCACATATTCTGAACATGAAAAACCCTTCATGAATCCTGAGAAGCAAAGTCAAGCATCTATTATTGAAAATGAGTCATACATATGCCAAATACAAGTTTTTCCATAAAGATTTCCAACCCCTATTACATTGTTGTTTCAGCTATATATAGAGCTCTTATTCAAACTGATTGAAGTTCCTCCTCAAGCATGAGGGGAATTCGTAAACTACTTCTATTAACACCTATTAACCTTTAACTAACTAATAAATACAACTGACTGTTGACTGGAGTTTTTAGAGATCTAAATCAAGTAGGATTCTAACACCGTGTTATGCTAATAATAGCCTTGATTACAATGGTTCTTGTTCTTTGACATCTGGTTCCTTTTGGCGGTGGCTGTGATGGACCTTTAATGCTTCATGTTGCTCTTTAATATCACATGTTTTCCAATGTCATGAAACATCGGAAATTATCCCTGTTTTACTGGTCTTTGGTTTACCTCAAAATGTTCGAATCCAATGAAGCATGCCTTTTATCTTTGATTACCCAAATTGAACAGATTGCCACGTCGATGATGTGCTGGCCACCTTTTTCCATGTACCTGTGTAATGACAAAACCTTTCAAAAAGATTTGCTGCTTTGTCAATCATAATTGATCAGCTCATTTGTAACATGCAGCTACAGCAGTTTCGCAGCGCGCTACGAAACTGCTGTGTAATTTCAAAAACACAGTCTTAGACTCTACTCTGTTTGTATACCTTATCTTCGATTTCATTGCCTGAAAAAAGGAGCACCAGATTTGTCTTGTCTTTTAATATCTGAATCAGAAGTGAGACATTTACCATTGCCAAAAACCTGTTCAAGTATGCCAAAAAGCTCCTTATCATGCTGGTTTAGTTGTTGAAAATAACTCTGCTTACCTACAACGTATTTATTCTTTATGCACTTGAACTTGGTAAACAATTTTACTGCTGATGCACATTGCTCTGTCTCCTTGTTCGATTTATTGGCCACTTCATCCCAAAATCCTTTATGCTTGGAAAAAGACATTGCATCTTTTAAAGATGTCACACCATGTGCACCACGATTTATACCATCTTGTACAGCAGAAGCAATACAAATTTCATCTTTCAATTAATGCGATCACTAAGCTTTTGCCTGAACCACTTGCCCCAACCAAGGCTTGGCTATGACAGGCTTTAATTTGTAGGTTCAAATCTTTGAAAATGGTGACTTCAGGCCTGTATGGATAAGCAAATTCTATATGCTTTAATTCAATTTCACCTTTGATTTTATCAGCAGTTTTTGCATCTTCATCATCTGATTCAATTTTTGTTCCACGGTCAAGAATTGCAAAAATAGAACTGACTGCTTCTCCACCTTTGATGAAATCACAGTGTTAAGCCTTGAGATCCATATAGTGAGAGCTGCGAGATTCCAAATAGAAAACCAGAGAACTGGCCACGTTTCAGGCTTTGGGTTTGAGGTAACTTCAGCTCTTTGTTAAAGAGATTGAGGACTTTGTCCTCTGCATTGAAGGCGACTACAGTTCGTAAGTTGCTAACTGCTTCACCTGCCACCATACTTGCCCTTGCATGCGCTTTTGTTGTGTCTCCCGCAAATCCTTTGAGAGACAGTTGCTCCACAAAATTTGCAAAGACAAGAAGAGGGAATGTTGCCAGAATTAGCAGAGCCATTCGCCATTCCACAATGAAAGCTATAATAAAGGAAGTTAACAATGAAGTCATGTTCTATAAAATAACTGAGATTCTTTCCGCGATTGCAGATTTGACATTTGTTGCATCAGCTGCCAAATGAGAAGCTATCTGGCTTGAGTTATTCTCCTCCTCATCAAACCAGCTTACTTCATTACGAAGTATAGCTGAAAGCATCATCTCTCGGACTCTTGCAGTGAGATTCTCGCCCATGATACTAAAAAAGTAGTGTTGACAAAGGTAGGCAACAACAGCATAGAGACCAGATCCAATGTAGATGAAGACATATTCTTTGGTTTTTCTTTGCATTTCTTCCTTATCGGTGTAATAGAAAACTTCAAGCATATTGCTCATTATGATGGCAAATGTTGGTCCAATTAAACCAGAGAAAATTGATCCTGCAGTCCCCAGTAGAGCATAGGGCCATTCAGGTGTATTTAATTTGAGAAGTCTAAAGAAAGATCCTTGAGCTGGGGGATCAATCTTGCTTGTATCAGCATTTGAAATCATTTCAAGTCTCCCATCTGCCCCTGTACTATATTGATAGCTAAGGGCTCTTAAACTTCCTGAACGGAGGCTTAGAGACTTGGTTGATAATGAATGACTGAGGCGTGTGGATTTGGATTTCCTTAGAGGAAGGCTTCCATCTGTTGTCATACCCATTTCTTGGAGTTTAACCAGTGCTGAATATGCACCACTGCTACCTTTGGCGAGCAATTCTTCATGATTTCCTAATTCAATGATCTGACCCTGCTGTAAAACAGCAATGATGTCTGCATTTCTAATGGTGGATAGACGATGCGCAACAACAATAGTAGTTCTTCCTATCATCAGATGGTCAAGAGCTTCTTGAACAATGCTTTTAGAACCTGCATCAAGAGCACTAGTTGCTTCATCTAATAGAAGAATTTTAGGATTCTTTAGCATTGCTCTTGCTATTGCCACTCGTTGTTTTTGTCCGCCAGATAGCTGAACCCCTCGTTCTCCAACCTGAGTGTTGTAGCCAACAATGCAGGTTCTTGGTTTACGAGCCCAATTTGCTGGCGAAGCCACTTTAGCTGCAAAGTTTTGAGATCATGACCATATAAGTGAATATGTCCTTGGCTAGGATCATAAAAGCGTTCTATGAGGGCCACAACAGTGCTCTTCCTAGAACCGCTACCCCCCACTATTGCAATAGTCTTTCCAGCTGGGATTTGGAGAGAAATTTCGGAAAATCAGTACATCTGGCCGACAAGGGTAACTGAATGTAACATCTTGGAAGTCAATGTTGCCCTGGATTTCTGCTAGCTTATTTCCTTCTGAAACATCATGAATGATTGTAGGCTGTTGTTTAATAATCTCCATCAGCTTGTATGCAGCAACTTTCCCCTTGCCAAATGCACCAATATTGGAGAATGATTGCCCTAAACTCATGCCACCGACTATAGCAGAGAAAATGGCAGTGAACGCTTTGCCTCCATCTGTTTGCCCATTTCTAATGAATACTCCTGCATACCAAAGCACTAGTGCCCAAGACATAAATGCTATTCCATAGGTGCATCCGATGCCCAATTTTTCTATCTCTCTGTTCTTCAAGACATTTTGCAAATTAGAAACAAAGGAAGGTGGCAAGAGCCCGTTCTTCTCAGAAATCGTTTTCTCTAGATCCACGAAAACCCTGCCACATATAAAGGGAATATCCTTTGTATCGATCTGAATATGATCGTCACGAGGATATTTACGAGCTCCCTTTTCTGGAACATGTGCAACTGTTCCTTCTAGCAATTTGAGTAATGCCTGTTGAACAGCTTTAACATTGAAATCAGCGACCATGAGTAGTTTGTACAAAATAGACTACACATCCTCCCCTTCATATGCTGCATGTGTTAAAGTTGTTGCATTTGTGTTAACAAAGGGCACGTTCACACAAACCTAAATAGTGTTTATGCACTGTGATCTTTGAAATGAGCTTCGACATACTAAAGCAGAGAATTGACCTTTTTAGACATACCAACAATACTCTTAACAAGACTCCTATTTAAACTGTTTAGACTCTAAAACCAGATGAAAAGACTGGACATAATTTAAAATATTTTCCTTGAGTGATAACAGAAGGAGAAGCTAACATCCATGAGCCGGTGGTCGACACTTTTGTTACACAAGAACCAGCAATGGAGACATAAGCCTACCCAAGGAAAAATGATATACAGAAGTCTGTGTCTAACACTGTTGTTACACAAGAACTAGCAATGGAAATGGACGCTGACCAAGAAGATAAAGAAACTATGAAAAAGTCCACTGACGAAGTTGTTGTTACATAAGAACTAACAACCGAAGTAGAACAGTTTCACCCTCAAGATGTTGTTACACCTTCAATTGATAGTGCATGTGGGAGAACATTGGGTCCTGATGAAGGATGGTGTTTTGAGAAGATGTTAATGTTACCAAAGCTGCAAAAATGGAAGCATCAGGGGCTCTCTCCACAAGAGGGAGTGATATTTCTCTAAGCGCACAAGAAGGTGATGGATTCCCTTAGAGAGAAATGCTAAAGGAAGAATGGGAAAGAGAGTGGGAAGCACGAAGGCACAAGGAAACTATAAAGAAGAAAGATGAACAATTGTATCAGCTGAATCAATAGGTATCAGACTTGATGAATGATAAGATTAAGCTCTGTGACCTTTCCCTAAACCTGTTAGCATGCAGGCGTCCATCCCCGTCATATCTAGTGTTCCTCTGCGAACGTTATTATTTATTTCAATTAAAAGTTGTTTTAGAATATGTCCTATTTGGGATATTCAACCCGTACTTTTCTGGAAATTTTTCGCTCCTGCAACTTTGATGATCAGAGCTTGTTGTGCGAGATATTTTTACATAATATCATGTGTGAATATGTCAGCACGAAGATGGTAGTGAGTGTCTTCTCCTACATGGGAGATTTGTAGTTGTGGGCCTTCCTTTCATTTATGAGGAATCAGATTGAGTGGCATCTAGCCATGAAATAAATAGAAGCTAACAAGGAGAGAACAACATTGTGGGTCAAAGCTGAACTAGGGATGGTTTACGAACTCAGGCATGAGTTTAAGATGTTCCTGAGCACTCCAGAAATCAAAGAACAATTGGCCACCTATAGGAAAAGGATCGTGAGGATCTACCTCAACTTGTATGCAAATATGAAAAGTGAAGCGCTAGCGGGATGTCTCAAGCACACTGAAGCATGTAGTGTTGAGATACAAGAAGGGGATCATTTTGAGTACATGAATTGTTTGGTTGCTGTTGCACGAGTGCCTGAGTATGCTCAGATTGTGCATACATTAGGGGCATTTTGGATTGGCCTCAAGTTCAAATTTCTTTTGATTTGGTTGCCAGTAGAGAAGTGTCAGCCTTACTACCACCTATGTGACTACGAAGAGGAATCTTTGCCATGACAGTCGATGGCCATTCAAGGGTTCAGAGCTCTAGGCGAAGACACTATTGGTGCCTACAATTTCACAGACTTGCATCATGGGTACAGTTGGAGGAGCTGAGATTCTGCATGGGGACATGTAGTTGCTTCATTCGGGGGGAGATGTTGGGTGTCGTTTTAAAGTATTTTCTGCACATTATTTCCCTAATTTTGACCCTTTTGTCCTCTAAGCCTATGACTTTACTTGACCAATTTCCCTGTTCTCTCACCTTTATAACCTATTCTACTGTTATGTTCCTTTGATGTATTTTACTAAGTAATGCGATGCTTTATTCCTTTTTGTGGCTAACCTGGAGAGTATTGAAGAAGTATTTTGGGAAGCTCTTCTTCTTTTCAAGTGATGGCTCGCGAGAACAAAGATATGAAGCAGACAGGCAGTGCAGATTAACTACAGAGAATGGTAGAATAGTTCATTGTTACACATCAGATGTTGTTACAGGATGTTGTTACACTACACGCTAATACAAGAATCCGCTGTAACGCCAAAAGTGTTGTCGCCAGTGATGCCATGACATCCCAAAATGTTACTTCACTCAATGTTGTCGTGTCGAAGCTGGAAAATGTGGGTACTCTTCCACATAACAATTATCAGAAGTAGGAATTGTTTATTTTGGAAGCAATAGACCCAAGCAGTTGAAATCCTAACTACTGTATATTTGTATTTAGAAATAGGTTGTAACTAATTCTATTTTTTATTGGCATGAGAATCATGAGATTCTCATGACTGATTTTTTTTCTAATTTCGGGATGTAATAACTATAAAGGAACTCGATTTTTCATGTACAAGGACATGACATATAGAAAATTATTGTTACTCTACTTTTGTAATTCTGAGTTTTTTTTTAATATTAATCAGCACAGTGATGTTGTTATTTCTCTTCAGCTGATTCGTTAATTACATTTTTGTTACTCCTGCACCCTGCTAAGGAGGAAGGGCCCTCCTCTTTGGTAGGGATTACAGTGATAGAGGTAGTGTACATTCTAGTTTAGCTAATTGATTTATGGTTTCTCGTTGTTGATGTACAAATCGTGGATTACGTTTGCTACTGATTCTATTTATATTATGTTGTTACACTGAGTTAATCAATAGAATGGTAGTAATTAGCTGGAATAGATATTAGTTCCTTTTTGGTGTGCCTTTACTTTGATAGTTGCGAAGTGTTTGATTCAATAATTTGGTTCAGTGACACCTTTTATTGTTGTCTACATTTTCTTATTCTTGGTTGTGAAGTATCAGCACAAACAGTGCAAACTCCATTGAAACGGCAAGACCTACCCTGGGATGACAATTGAATGTTTCAGTGTCGGTCAATTAGGATTGATTAAAACAACACTAAAGTGTTATGAAAAAAGATTCGTGGGCCATTGCGAATGCCCTGAAAATGGCTGAACGAATTTAGATAGATGATGATTGATAGAAAAATCCTCAATGATTGATAAAATATTGGAAGAAAAATATGAACAACTACAACAGTCATTGTTAAGTTTATCTTTGTAGAAAAATAAAATATGGTGCACCAATTGTAGTAATGAGGGACACACGAAATATAATTGCAAATTTGTAGACTATTTTGATTAGGATGCCTAAGATGTCTAGACTGACACATATTGTGACATGAAATTGAATTCTATTAAAAAAAATGAGAATGTAACAATAAAGAGGGTTCCTTGCATTCTCTTGCATGGGACCTAATTGAGATATCTACAAGAACCCTTAGTGAAACCATTAAATGATAAAGATATGAAAATATAGTCTCCTCATTTAGGAATTTATCTTCATAACAAAAAAAGGGCTTCTACAATTCAAATGCACTATCAGACTTATGAAACTATAACTACATAGAAAAAATATCCTTCTTCCTACTTTCATCCTAGATCTACTTATACAAAAAAATCATAATTAGTCTTTCAATAACTCTTTGATTGAAGGGAAATTACCTCTAAGATTTATATAATTAGATCTCCTTATTTCAAAGACCCAATTCCCCTCAATTTGATTTCTCTCAATCAACAAATCAAATGGGAATCTAGTTAATTTAGTACTTGAGTGCTTTAAATTCTTGGCTCCTTTAAACATTAGAGAGGAGGCATGATCTCCCTCTTCTCTCTTGTGGAATTTGGTGGAGATCACCCTTTTGACTTGGTTGAATGGATAATTAGCCCATAACTTCAAAATCCATAAATTCATCAAAAATCATAATTAAACTAAATTATATCACATAAACTAAAAAAACTTATCATTCATACAATTCAATAATTATAACCTAAGATGTTTTATATTCACCATATTCAATTTACAAGTAATCTAGGCTTTAGTCCACAAAAGAGGGTCTTGTCATCTAAATGTGGGCCTTAAGAGCTCTTCATTTGGTGGCACATCATTGATCACTTATGGAAATAATGGATAATTTCAATTTGTTTGCTTCAAGGGAATGAGAACATTTATTTGGCCTATGAAAGTGTGCTTGGGCTCTTAAATGTTCTTGAATATGAGGTCATAAACATCCTCATTAACATTATTTCTTATTTTATTATAATAGAATCCATAGAACCAATATCCCATTTGATAAAGCTAAGATGAATCTTCATTATCAAGCTCTTTTGTTGAATAAGATGCCTCATTTTCCCTTAGATTATGGCTTATACTCTAAGTCATCATTTAATGTTACAATTTAAAAATGTCCATTATTCTTAGGTTTCTCCCAAATAAAAATCATTCTAGCAATGTCCTAAGTAATAAATTTAAGTTCATTAATTTTTTTTTATTTGTGATATAACATATAATTTTACTGATTTTAGCCATCATCTCCTTAATTAGTTCATACTCTAGTATGACACATTGTGCTCTCTTCTCTTTCATATTTACCCCCATTGAAATTGATAGTATAATGGTGTTCATTGTGAATGGAAAAAATACAAGTGATACTAACTATTCTATCTAATGGGAATTTTCACATTCAGTCATACACCTTGAGACCTGTCCAATGACCTCTTGTTTTCTCATTTTTATGGATTACATATCCCAAGATGTGACCTTGAATGATAAAACTTCAACCACTATCATACCTTCTGCAATTCAACCTAAACCATTAGGTTAGTATGTAAATGGCAATCCCACATGCATTGTTTTAACACTTTTCCTATAGTATATAAGTCTCAATGCTTCATGCAGACTTCACCTACTTGGCTAATATCTTATCAAGCTCATCCATAAAGGGGTTGGTGGTTATAAAAAATGGTATTGTATAAAAATTATGGATATTTAGTAAAAACAAGGAATATTAGGAGGGTCATTCAACCAAAGGATTTTTGGGTCTTGTACATGCTATGTAATATGTGAAATAACTTAGGGCCCCTTGTAATACTTTCCTCTTCATGCATTTCCTCCATGGAGAAGCCATATTATAATGTAGGAAGAAGTGAAACACTTCCATTCTCCACTTTGCACATAAGAAACCTATGTAAAATGTGCAGTGGAAGAAAGCCTTGGGAAACTTATGGAATCAAAATTGAGTCATATCCACCTTATATTTCGACTTAAGACACTTAAGTAAAATGTGAGGTAGATATGAGACTTGGGTATATTATGGAATGAAAGATGAGTCATATGTGTTCATGTTTTTTATATAAGAAACTCAAATAGAGTGTGGGATAGAGGTGGGACTTGTGTAACATATGGAATGAAGGTTGATTGTTATGCAATGAGGAATGAAATACTTTCGATGCACCCCACGCAAGAAAGAAAAAACATAACAGTTGGGTTGTTGCAAGGCTTGTGTATCTTTTGGAATAAAAGTTGAGTCATCTTTGGCCTCTTTTCATAGAGAGGAAACTTAAGCAAAGCACAATGAAGAGAGAATAATTGGCCAACATATGGAATGAAAAGAATAGGTGATGGAGGAGAATCATGTTGGTAGGCCAGAATGATTATTTTTTACCCCCCTTCCTATTACGAAGTCACAATCATTAACCTCTTTTTATCTACATAAACCTCCTCATTCCTGCACTAGTCCAAGAACACTGTCTATTCCTACATAAACTTCATATTTCATGTTTAAGGTTTATTAGGTGCTTAATTTATCATTTTAAATAGATTTCATGCCTTTAATATTTCTTGTAACTTATATTTACTTTCCTAAAGTATTCGTTAGGCCCCTATACTACTAGTGTAACCCCTTATTGTTATTAGTACAACCCCCTTATTATATTGTTGTACCCATGTAGTCCCCATATTGTTATTATTGTGCCCCATAGAAGCCCACTATTGTTATTATTGTGTCCTTACATTATTATTTTTATGTTGGCTCTGATTATATTATGAACCCTTAGACTCCTATATATAGAAAGGAGGTCTTGTGATTTGTATCATCCAATAATTTTTCATTTGTGTATGTAAAGGAGGTTGACCCCTCGAAGAGGCTGAATTCTAAGGCATTCAACTATATTTTCTATCTTTTTGTGAGCTAGTTTTATAACATTTGGAATCAGATCTTTGGATTCTAGGGTTTCTCTGCTCCAAATGGGTCATCGTGGAATTTTTGCTATAATTTTTTTTTGCGAAGTTTCAGAAGCGAAAAAAGAAAACCCATTTGAGACGAAATCATGCTGAACCTTGGGTCCGAATTTCAGAGCTTTTCGCACTATATTTGCAGAGATATTATCTGAGGAAGTTGTTCTTTTTGTAGACTCATGAATTACATTCTAAATAGGTGACCTTGGGAAAATCATTATAACTTTTGTTTTGAGCATCAAGAAATGAATCCGACCATATCTTGTAGAGAATTGGAAGAAATTACCACTCCTCAAACTCTTAAGATAGGACATATCAAAAAGAAAAAGGTTCAAGCAGTGAATGATCACATCGAGCATCAACAACAATTTCTCCAACTTTTAAAGTATAATGCCACTTTGGTGTAGAATCGAATGAAACAACAGGTAGATCAACATCATAGTGAAAAAAGTTTTGATGTAGGTGATTGGGTATTTTTACGGTGACATCTAAAGCAAGCTATTTATGAGAAGGAAATGTTGGCAATAATACATGCACTTAAGAAATGGCGACCTTACCCAATGGGAAGGCACTTCAAGGTAATAATGGATCATGATAGTCTTAAATACTTTTTAGAAAAAATATTATCTTTAGAAGAACAGAAAAATGGGTCACAAATATGTTGGGTTATGACTTTGACATCATCTACAGAAAAGGGAAGAAAATTTTTGTTGCAGATGCACTCTCAAGAAAGAATGAGGATGTGGAAGCATTGTTTTGTGCTATTTCTATTATCCAACCAGATTGGATAAACGAAGAAAGGGATGAATGGAAGAAGGACAAAGAAGTGTGGCTACTCATTCAAAAGTTGCAGAATATTCCAATTCAAACAATATTGCCAGAACTTGAAGAGGAAGGAAAAATCAAATTGGAACCTGGAGTAGTCATAGAAACAAAAACCCAACAGCTACGAAATCGATCAATTTCAAAGTATCTCATCAATTGGAAGAACTTACTCACCGAATATTCCACATGGAAGGACAATAATTTTATACATAAGCATCAAGAACTACTCAAGCATTGAGGACAACATTTTTTGAAGGAAAGGGGCATGTTAGGCCCCTATACTACTAGTGTAACCCCTTATTGTTATTAGTACAACCCCCTTATTATATTGTTGTACCCATGTAGTCTCCATATTGCTATTATTGTGCCCCATAGAAGCCCACTATTGTTATTATTGTGCCCTTACATTATTACTGTTATGCTGGCTTTGATTATATTATGACCCCTTAGACTCCTATATATAGAAAGGAGGCCTTTTCATTTGTATCATCCAAGAATTTTTCATTTGTGTATGTAAAGGAGGTTGTCCCCTTGAAGAGGCTGAATTCTAAGGTGTTCAACTATCTTTTCTATCTTTTTGTGAGTTTGTTTCATAATAGTATTTGATAAGCTAAAGTATTAATCGTTATACTAGTTTGATCTAGTGCAGGTAGATTCCTGCACCGCCAACAACTATCGATTCCATGATCTCCGTAAAAGTTAGATCACTTCACACACGCATCTTGGTCCATGTCATCCAATTTGGTTGTGGTCACCTGGAGTTGAACTCAAAGTGGAGGATAGTCAGGGATATGGCTGAGGATCAAGTCTACGGCTAATGAATAGTTCACACCTTATTATAACTGTTGGCTTAATTTTGTAATTTTGTTTATTATTTCGTTTCAGCCGAAAGGCTTGATTTGGAATGACTGTAATTTTTGGGTATGGCCACTGGCTGAAGGGTTTTATAAAATGTAGCTTTCAGAGAGAACTAAGTTAGCAAGCGATAGCGATAGCAAAATAGTTGTAATTTCTGGTTTATTTGTAATTATGTTGTCGCCCTCATTTTGGGTTGGAATTTAACTCATATGTATATTTGCTGATCAGAATTAATACAAGGAGCTCTGCCATGACTTTCTCATTTTGCGTTACAATTTTTCATTAATGTGTTAGTAACATGCTAAAGGTTTTCATTTCCTAAAATATGAAACAAGCTGGTTGGCTAGGGCCCAACCAACCTAGCTCATTTGCCCTCTTTCTTTTGTTATCTTAAAGGTGTGTTAACTCTATTTATTTATAGAAGCATGGTTTGAATGTTAATTTCATGCTTGCTTACGAATTCTGATTTATTTCATTCAAACAGTCAAGTGCGAATGGATCTGTTGTGTGAAAGTCAAATTAAATTACTTTACTTCCTGTAATTTCTTTTCTGGTTTTCTTTCGCTTGGATTTTGCAAATAAGATCATTTATGCACCAGTGCATGTAGGACATTTCACTCTAGTTTGCTAGTTCATTTACAACAAGTGTTTCATTCTTTTCCTTTATATGATTTAATCTATTTCTACAAAGCAAGCTAATCCGGATCTTGGGGGGAGGCCCTCAAGATCTAAAAGATTGAAATGGATCTTGGGGGTGAGGCCCTCAAGATCTGAAAATTTGTAGTTACCAAAAGAAAATGAGTAGAATTCCCAATAAACAAAACCACAAAGATTTTTTTATTAAAACAAATAATAATTGTAAGGACTACATTGTGGTGGACAATCTGTCCTTTTACAAAATGTGACTTGTTACTTATAGTATTTTTCAGTTGCAATACCACTGTTCAATTCCATGGGTGAATGAATACCATGGGTGGATGTCACAATACCATGGGTCAATTCCAAGGGTGAATGAATAGCATGGGTGGATGTCACAATACCATGGTTGGATGTCACTTACAATACCCTGGGCGGATAAATAACATGGGTGGATGCCACTTACAATACCATGGGTAAATTCCATGGGTGGACGAATACCATGGGTTGATGCCATTTTCCTTTCAGATCATTCCTCCCTCCTTAAGAAGCAATGGTCCCCATTGCGTGAAGTTCCCTCTTGCAAAGCCTCTGTTGAATATGAAGAGCCACTGAAGAGAAGGGTTTTATGTGCTTAACTCATAACCATGATGAACAAATATCCAAGGATAGAGATACCCTGTAATGCTTGTGGCCAATTGTGATACTGACAGTGTGCGACCTAGCAAATGGACTTCAATGAAGTGTGGGTTTGTGGATGACCCATAACCATGATGAATGAAGATCCGAGGATATAGATACCCTATAATGCTTGTGACCAACTGTGATACTGACAATGTGCGGCCTAGAAAATGGACTTCTATGAAGTGTGGGTTTGTGGATGACCCATAACGATGACGAACGAAGATTCTAGGATAGAGATACCCTGTAATGGTTGTGACCAACTGTGATACTAACAGTATGTGGCCTAGCAAATGGACTTCGATGACAAGGATTTTGTGATGTTGACCCATTACCGTGATGTTCGTTGTTGATGAAGTAGCAGGTGCCTACATAGCTTGGGGTGGGAGGGCACATCTCCAAATAACCCAAGCCGAATGTTATTATGTTGAAACTGATGAATGTTAAGCATGTGCCTACTAAAGTGGGGTGGGAAGGCACGTCTCGAACGGGAACCTGCTTTGAATGCTACTCCATAATTAGAATGGACATAACTCAGTCAATATAACTCAGAATATTTATTATAACCTATTTTTCGAGGTAGACGAACTATTTTGCATCTTCCCATGTGTTGGAAATCCTTATCTGGACACTCTAGAATCTCAGATTCACACTGCAAGTTTTCCGCTGTCACAAAAGTTCTGAAAAAATAGTTGATTTTAAATTAGTGATATCTCCCACATCCGAACTCTGATTTGACCCATTTCTTTTTGAAATTTGGGTATTTTTTCACAAGGAATCCAGATCTAGTATTTGTTTTTGTAAATATTGCACCAAATGTTTCAGATCTGATCTGCAAACTTACCGCCCAGAAAAAAATTCCTAAGAAAAAAATGAAAAAAGAAAAATTCTTCCTGCTTGGCCCAAGAAAGTACTCAGTGGAGGTCAGAGCGTGTGCCTAGAGTTTGTTGGATATTGCTGAAAAAATTTGAAACCAAAATATACATGAAACCCTCATTCGAATGGAATCATAACCTGCTCTGATACCATTGATCCGGATCTTGGGGGAGGCCCTCAAGATCTAAAAAATTGAAATGGATCTTGGGGGTGAGGCCTCCAAGATTCTAAAATTTGAAATTACCAGAAAAAATGAGTAGAATGCCCAATAAACAAAACGACAAAGAATTTTTTATTAAAATAGATAATAAATGTAAGGACTACATTGTGGTGGACAATCTGTCCTTTTACAAAATGTGACTTGTTACTTATAGTATTTTTTAGTTATAATACCATGGGTCAATTCCATGGGTGGATGTCACAATTCCATGGGTCAATTCCATGTGTGAATGAAGACCATGGGTGGATGTCACAGTACCATGGGTGAATAAATACCATGGGTTGATGTCACTCACAATACCATGGGCAGATAAATAACATGGGTGGATGCCACTTACAATACCATGGGTAAATTCCATGGGTTGATGCCATTTTCCATTTGGATCACAAGCGTTTATCATCTGAAGGAGGCATCTCTAATACTAAAAGTTAAATTCTTAAAGCTTAAGAATAAATTCATGAAATAGAAAATAATGCTATTGCATACCTTAATTTGTATTTTCACTTCACAATTTAAGGAAACATATTAAAAGTTATCTGGAATATTATAGTGAACCTTTTCAGGTTAGATTGGATTGCATGCAAAACCCTTTGACTGAAGAAAGTTTTCTTTAACTTTTGAAGATTGTTTTTATCTTAAAAGTTTATTTCTATTTGTGAAATTCAGTTGATTAAAGCATTCTTTTTCATGTGTAATTTATTTTAGATTTTGCTCGCATTTGCAATTCTTTTTACAGTTAACATGGTATTTTGTTTTTCCCAAAAGTAAATTAGAATACTTGGTGTAGGAAGCTCTGTTCTGGTACAAGGACCAGTGTCTTGTTACAGGAACAGAGTGCTCAAAGCACTGAGGCTTAGAGACCCAACATGAAGATATAAGTCTTCAGAATAAGTGTAAAATATACTTCTCACATAAGTTTTGTACCTACACTAGTGCAAGTAGATTGCAAGTGTACAGGAACGACCACTCAGTGTGAGAAGGAAACTCGTTTAGAAGGAAAATATTTTCAAGGGCTCTCTTGTTAAACTACCACCACCTATACTGAGGATAAAGATAGCGTTTTACTTCAACAGTTAAGATCGTTTAAAGCAGTGTGAAGGTTTCGTTATTTGATTTCTTCGCAAATGAATTCTTTTACATTCCAGCACTAGAATTACTTTGGTGTTAGTTTCCTTTGATATTTTTCTCTTTGATTCTGTAAAATTTCAATTAAGAAGTAGGAATAGAAATAGGAAAATTTCATACCACGTCTAGCATTATCTATGCTTCGTCTCTAAGTTTACGAAACCCCCGGGTTGAAAATTATGTGTTGAAGGAGCTTGCTTAAGTGCAATTCTTCCACCCAACATTTTGGTGCCGTTGTTGGGGAGGCGATTTGAATTGGTAATAGTTTTCCATTTTTTTGCAATAGGGGTAAGTCTGCTATTATTTTTTCCTATAGTGTGCTTCTATTTCTTGAGGGAATTTAGGTGTTTAGTTATTTTTGAATTGCAGTGTTTTATTGGAATTTTGTTTTGTCATTTTTTTGAAATGAATGCCTAAAAGAGGTAGGGGTGCAGGGCCCACTAGGGGCCGAGGAAACACTGATAAATATGAAATATAATCTCATATTGGGCCTTCTTTTGTAGGTAGAAAGTCTAAACATACCTAGACTCATCACGCAGGAACAATCTACTTGAACTCTGGCAGCAGTGGTTGAAGTGTGACACAACCCACAAAGGGGAAGAAGGAGACTATTAGAACCCATAGTCAACCTTCTCAACCTATTGAGAGTGATTTTCTTAGAGGAGTGACAATGGTAGATCATGAAGACCATGTAGAAGGAATTGGTGAAAATCAAGTAAATGAGGAAAAATCCACTTTTGGATTCCCAATTGTCGATCTTGATACACAAGTACAAATGAAAAATATTCCACCATTAGCTCTTCCTCATTTCTATGGTAAGGTACATGAAGACCTAGGCTCTTCCTTATTTGAGTTTGATATTTTGTGTAAGAGTTATGATATGATGCTCAGAAGTTAAAGTTGTTTCGTGCAACTCTTAAGGACACAACACTCTGCTGGTTCATGGGACTAGGAGGAAACACTATATCTTCTTGGGAACAAATGAAGAGAGCATTCTTATCAAAATATTAGGAATATTGTAAAACTAGAGATATTCAAGGTGAAATCTTTATTATTGTGCAAAATTATGATGAGACTCTAGAGGACTGCTTAGAGAGATTCATGTACATCCTCCAGAGGTCAAAGCACAAAATTGATCTAAGTACCATTAGAACCTTGTTCTTACGTGGGCTTACTGATGATGCTAGGAATAATCTAAATCTCTTAGGAAAAGGGGATATTTCTCAGAAATATTTTGATCAAATCTATGACTTGTGTAGGAAATTCTCGAGAAACCAATATAGATCCCGTAAAGGAATTCAGAATAGAAATAGGAAAACCAAATCTACTGATGCTATGATTATTGGATTAGAGAACAAAATGGACAATATGAAAATTTAAATAATGAATACTGTTAGTAAACAAATATACTCTTTGAAATTTCAACAAAAACTTGTAGAGGAACAAGAGTCATTATCTAATTTTTGTCCAAAATGTAGAAAAAACATCTTTTAAGAGAATGTCCTCTCGATATTAAAAGAACTAATAAATGTGAAATTTGTACAGAGAACCATGCCACAGAAAAATTCCCTCCATACATGGGCTGAAATCTATATTTGAAGGAGGACAACCTGAAGCTGAATCATTGCATGCTATGGGAGCACGAAGAAACTGGCCTCAGGTAAGTGCAGGTATGGCTCCTAAACTTCCACCACATTTTTTTGGTTATAATGCACATCCATATTCCTATCCTAACACTAGTCACTCTCAACATTGGCAGCATGGGAACCAATATCATTATGGAAAACCCTCCCAAACTTGGCAACAAGGAAGGAGAGGGACAAACCATTCACACCATTCTTATCTTGCACCTATGCAGTCATACCCACTACATAATCACCTTACCCAATTCCACAACCATCATTACCTCAGCTGAGTCAGCCAATGCCACCATTTCCTTTACCTCCAATTTTTTGACCTCCTCAGTTTCCTGCCAAACCTTTACCCAACCCCAATAACAAAGTGGTACAAATGATCCACTCTATGAACCCGCTTTCCTCATCCAGATATCAGTCCATGCCAGTTGGAGTCAATGATCTCCAATTGAGATCAGGGAAGATAGTAACCTCAGAAAATCAAAAATATCCCATGGTGATTACTGAAGAGAGAGGTGAGGAGGAAACTCCTGATCATTCTGAAAAATATGTCACCATCCAACCCATCCCCATACCCTCTAAGCCTTTTCCATCTTCTTCCAACCGACCTCCCTATCCAGAGAGGTTAGTTGTGGAGAAGAGTGACCCCATTCCTAAGTCTAGCCTAGCCTCTAAGCTTAGGAACCTTTCATAAAGGTACCTTTGCTCCAAGCTATCAAATAGATTCCAATCGCAAAAAAATCATTAGGGAATTCTATCTCAAGAATCCAGGAAGGAGAAGATTAGAACCCCAAACTATTCAATTTTTTGGTAGAGCGGCAGAGTTAATGACGGGGTGTACGCACATGGAGAAATATACTGACATTGGAAACCCTATTGTCTCTTTTCAAATAGGTGATGTCCTTATCTCTAATGTACTTATATACCTAGGGGTGGCCATTAATTTTATGACCAAGCACACCATGGATCAACTTGGATTGGTCCATATTCATCCTACTCCCACTGTGCTTGAACTGGAAGATAGATCTAAAGTCAAGCTAGAAGGGGTGTTGGATGATGTGGTTGTTTATTTAGACTCATGGGAACACCTGGTAGACTTCATTATGCTTTAGCCAAAGAATCCTCTGGGAGGACATCCCTTGATCTTGGGACAAACATGGCTTGCTATGGCCGATGCTTATATTGGATGTCATTCTGGTGACATGTATATTTCCCATGGAGATTCTAGGAAGAAGGTCACCTTGTATCCACCCGCTAGATCCATTCAGGAGCTCCGAGACACTTTGTGGTTAGACTACAATAGTGATGAGGAGACGAATTATGTTTCCTTGATACATCAGTATGCTGAGTCTTCATAAGAGGGTGAGATTCAAAAGTTCCTAAATAATCTAGACGCCATGCCCAATTTTGAGTCATTGAGTCATAATTTTAGTCTAGATTTTCAGCAAAGTCATGACTCTCTACCTCCCTTGTCACCATCTCTAGCAACACCTCTATGTACTCTTGAGCCTGATACCACTCTTGTTTAGATTAGTCGAGGAAAATCCTTGCATATCAGTTTAGACTTGAATTCATCCTAGCAAGAGCAACTTGTGAATTTGTTGCAAAACCATCTTAATGTCTTTGCATGGGGCTATGAAGATATGAAAGGCATCCCTCCTAAAACTTGTACCCACCATATCTATATTCAAGATCGAGCCCAACCTATCCAAAAACCCCAAAGGCATATGAACCCAACTCTAAGAGATGTTGTAAAGGAAGAATTGAAAAAACTCTTGGATGTTGATTTTATCTATCCTATTTCTGACAACTAGTGGGTCTCTCCATTGGTATTAGTCCCAAAAAAAGATGGGATATGGTGCATTTTCATGGACTACAGAGAATTGAACAAAGCCATTCTTAAGGATTACTTCCCCCTTCCTTTCATCAACCAGGTACTCGATACCCTTGCTGGTAAGAAGTACTTTTCTTTTCTAGATGGCTTTAGTGGTTATAACCAAATACAGATTGCACCTGAGGATCAAGACAAAACCACTTTTACATGTCCATGGGGTACATTTTCTTACCGAGTGCTTCCCTTTGGGCTATGTAATGCCCCGACTACCTTTCAAAGGGAAGTCTTGGCCATTTTTGCTAACCTTGAGTGTGTGGAAATCTATATGGATGACTTTTTTGTGTTTGGTGATTCATTTCAGGAAGCCCTAAAAAATCTAGAAAAAGTGCTTCTTTGTTGCCAAGAAGCTCATCTTGCCTTGAGTGACAAAAAATGCAGATTAATGTGCAAGGCGAGAGTGGTTCTTGGCCATCTTATTTTTGACAAAGGTATCCAGGTTGACCCTGCAAAAATAGAAATTATTTTGAGTCTTCCTGGACCCAAAACTCAAAGGGAAGTGAGAGGTTTTCTAGGACATGCGAACTACTATAGGAGATTCATTGAGAATTTCTCAAGGATAACTATGCCACTTTTCTGACTTTTGGCTAAGGATAGTGAGTTTTCTTGGTCCACATCTTGCCAACAGTCCTTTGAGACATTGAAGGAAAGACTAGTTCAGGCACTAGTTTTGAGAGGACCAAATTGGTCCTTGCCATTTCATATTTCCTCTGATGCCCTAGATACAGCTATTGGTGCAGCTTTAGGACAAGTAGAAGACAAAAAATCCTATGCTATTTATTTCATTAGTAAGAACTTGTCACCTGCTGAACTAAATTATATGGTTACGGAGAAAGAGTTTTTAGCTGTAATTTTTTTCATTAATAAATTCAAACATTACATTACAGGGTATGAAGTCTATGTGCATACTTACCTTTCATCAATAAAATATTTTATGAATAAAAAATTAACTAGTGGTAGAGTGACTAGGTGATTATTATTGTTACAGGAATTTAACATTACTATTGTTGATAGACTAGGAAAATCTAATGTAGTACCAGATTATCTTTCAAGATTAAATAATCCTGGTGAAGAAATTCCTGTTGATGATGATTTTCCTGACGAACATATTTTTGTTGTGTTGACAGAATCCCCGCGGTTCACTTACATAGCTAACTATTTAGTAACTGGAAAAACACCACCTCACTTATCCACTCGTGGAAAGTGGAGTATCGTACAGAAAAGTGCTGCATATTCTTGGATTCAAGGAGACCTCTTTTATATTAGACCAGATCTTATTATCCATAGATTTGTAAGAGAGGAAGAAGTGTTTGATATCTTAAAATCTTCCCATGATGAACCTTGCGAAGGTCATTTCGCTGATAAGCAGACTACATACAAAGTGTTATGAGCTAGCTATTTTTTTCCCTCTTTGTTTAAGGATGCCAAACAATATGTCAAGCGATGTGACAGTTGTCAGCGAATTGGCCAACCTAATCAAACCAATGAAATGCCTTTATGTCCTCAATTTATGGTTGAGCCTTTTGAAAAATGGGCCATTGACTTTGTAGGACAAATAAATCCAACATCATTAAATAAAAATCATATTTTGGTTTATACAAATTTCGTTACAAAGTGGGTAGAAGCTAAACATGTTTCTTTTGCTACTGAAAAATTTGTTGTTGATTTTCTTTTTACTGAAATCTTTACTAGATTTGGTGTGCCTAAAGAAATTATTTCTAACAATGGACCGCAGTTTATTTCTAATCTAGTATAGGGTGTGATGGAGTAGTATAAAATCCGGCACAGGAAATCTACACCGTATCACCTGTAAGAAAATGGTCAGGTGGACTCCACAAACAAGGTGATTGAGTCCATCATCACAAAGACAGTAAATATCCAAAAAAGGGCTTGGGCTGACAAATTACTGGAAGCCTTGTGGGTATACTGAACCACTTGGAGGAACAACAAATGACACACACCATTTGAGCTGGTATACGGGAAACAAGTCCTCTTGCTGATAGAATTCGAGATCAAGACTTTCAGGACTACAGTCTAATTGGGGCTAGATCTCTCTGAAGCACAACAACAAAATCTTCTACAGTTGAATGAGTTAGATGAATTTTGAAGGGATGTTGCTCAGTAGAACATCTTGGTTCAACAACAGCGCAAGAAGTGGCATGACAAGTCTATCCGGAAGAAGCAGTTCCAATTAGGTGATTGGGTAGTCCTTGATGATTCTAGATTTAAATATTTTAAATGGAAATTGCATACATGCTAGATGGAACCTTATGATGTGGTTAGAATGTTTGAGAATGGAGTGGTAGAAATTAAAATTATTGATGGATGGAATTCTATGTTCTTGGTGTTGGGTTGTGTTATATTCTTTCCATGTAGGGGGTTTGAAGGGCACCCGTAACCCCACTTTATGGGGTCCGGGGCAGCGCCCCGAAAAATTTTGGTTTTGGACCATATGTTAGGTTGGGCGGACCCACCTATGGTTTTTTGCATGATTTTCGCACATGTTTTTTGGACGCGATGGTTTTCGGTCCATGGTATTGGGCGCGATGGTTTTCCGTCCATGGTATGGATGCTTCGGCATGTATAAATATGTATTGTAACATTGAAAGGAACATAATGAAAAATCAAGCTGGTAGTCCCGGTTTTGGGATCCAGGGAAAAATCTCTGTGCATATGTGTTTTATGGGTTATGCTCTCGCATTGTTTATTTTCTTTGTTTAAGAATTCGTATGCAGGTAATTTCTGTACAGGGTTAAAACCTACACCTGGTAAATGGGCATAGATTGAAGGTGTATTTTTAGCCCCTTACTAAAGGATATTTTATCTAGCATGTCTGACAGAAATCTGAAAAGGAGTTGTTAGGTGGCAACACCAACCTGTTGAAGATTTGATTCTTTCTTTTCCTCATATAATAAAAAAAAAAATGAAAAAAAAATAAAAGAAAAAAATGACAAAAATAAAAGTTATAATTTTTTTCCTGTAACTATGAAAATCAGTTGACTAACATGATTGTAGAAGGATCAACCTGAAAACCATCATGTTGGTAGGAAGATCGAAAATTCAATAGAAAGGGAATGTTACTTGATTTTTAATATGTTGTTTGTCACCAAGAAGAAGCAGTTTCAAGGAACCCAAACCTTACCCAAGTTTGGGGTAACTAGCATGGAAATTTCTATCCAAGTAAACGCTTAATTCCTGCTGCATTTACTTTTTCCGGCACCAGTGTAGGCAGATATTGAAGATAAAAATTTTCCTTTCTTCTATTTTCCCATTTTGTAATTCCCACTATTTTTCTTTTCTTAATCCCATAATGAATCACCCTCCTTTTTCTTATAAAAAATTATCCCTATCCGATTTCGTAAGATCCCTCTTTTCCCCCTTGAATTTTTTCCACATCCCATTTTCGTTTATCCCCCCTGGTAGTATTATTGTTGGAATCCCTGTTATGATATTCCTTCCCATTCTAAAAATTGCCCCTTCCCACTTCTTTGTTCCCTCATGGATCGATTGCAGGCTCTGATACAGTCAAATCAGAAGGCATGGTCATGAAACACCAAAGAATGGCGAATAAAACCTTGCTTGTATATTCAGGCAAATTTTTTAGTCCAACCAAGAACTGAGTTCTATCAGATTTTTCTTTTATCCCCTCTTTCTTTGATGCTACATAAATCCCTAGTGGGAGAATGTGCATGATTGATGCAAGCAGGTTTAGTGCAAGCACGTTGCAGTGCAAGCACGTTGCAGTGCAAGCATGCTACAGTGCAAGCAAGTTAAGTCCAAGCATGATTAGTGCAAGCAAAAATCCAACTGTGACAACACAGTGCAAAAATGGTTAATGGAGTGTGGGAGTGCTTGATGTAGAATGCTTGAGAAATTTACTTTTTATTTTTATAGATGAATGAATACCACAGTGATAGAGGATAGCATTGTATTATTTAAATTTTGGTTAAGACTTTGCTTTATCATTTACTAACTTAGGAGAAATCATTTAAAGTGCAAGATATATTAGGTTTTGAGGTCTAATATTTTTAATGAGTACCGAAGTACACCTTATGTGAATTATGAGGCAAATGGGGATAGTACAGATCCACTTGAAATCCCACACTTACCTGCGTTTGAAAATATCCTCCATCACTTTTTCATGATAGCCTTACCTCATAATCCGATCCCTCATGACTGTTACACTGCTGCTGCAAAAAATTTAGCCTTCTCCAATTATCATTACCTGCCCGTAGCAGATTGATACGTGTGTGCATCTATCCTAAAGGGGTGATTTTAATGATTGAACATGATTGGATGGAAGCAATCAACAAGATACTGGAACTGTCAGATCTCCAACATAAAATTTTCAGCAGCTCTTTTGCACTCCATAGTGTGAAATCTTCCTAAGGTTGTGATAGAGAATTGAGGTGGATTCAAAACAAATATGGCACCCGTGAGACATGAACCATAATATATGAAGGAGATAGAACAGATAGTTGAATATCAAAGTAGTCTTGCACTATTGCAAGAATCAAGATTTCTCTCATTTTTGCAGAAACTCGACCTGTTCGATACAGCCGTGGCTTTGGAATTCGCATGGACATTTGAGGAAGGTCGAGCTAAGGTAGGATCACTAGAATTTGAGGTCATGGAAGAATCTATAGCATGAGTTATAGGCTTGTCAACTACAGGGGAAAAATGGTTTAAAAAGGAGAGGATCGGAAAGGAAAGATGGTATCAATTTGTGGTCGATTAGAAGCTCAAAGCCAACTAGAAGAAAGGGCTTCCACAAAGCGCCATGATTGGAAAATGGCGAGACCTCCTGTATATATTACATAAGTTTCTGACCTATGAGGGACATTACACATTAACATTTGTTTATCATATCCATTTGTTGCTAAATTTTGAATCAGGGAAACGCATCAATTTCCCTTATTACTTGATCTAGAGTTTAGAGAAAATGGCGAAAGGTGTTCAAGACGAGAGTGCGAGCCGAGTTGCAGATAAACTGTACCATCATGGGCTCATTGCAATTCTGGTCAAGAAAGAGCCGGAGGCTAAGGAAATAACCTGGGATGCATTCTTGAAAGAATTTCAGGAAATAAGTGTAGGGGAGTTAGCTGGAAAAAGTGGAGGCAAGAAGAGAAAAGTCGAGACTCCACGCCCTACCAAGACAAAAAGAAAGGACAAGCAGGTGCAAGTAGGGGAGGAATCCGTTGAAGAAGCCCCATTCTCAGAAAAAAGAAGAATGATCGGGACCTTGACAAAGAGAAGGATTGTCTCTTCAGGGACAATTCATGCTTAGTCGAGCTCCCCGATTTTGATTGACTTGACTCCCTAGGCTTCACCTGGAGATCACAACCTCTCTGTTCTTGTAGATGTAGTACCTCACACTGTGTTCAACGAAGAAAATGTAGAGAAGGAGGATGAAATACTCATGTCGCCCTTCCTTCATAAATTGAAGAAGAAAAAAATGACACCAAGTTCAAGTAAAGACCCAATAGAGGGTTAGGTAGATGACAAGGCGTAGTACATAGAAACCCTTGACAATTTTGATGAACAGGGTACTGAAGCCCCTAATGAAGTGAATGAACAGGGTATTGAAATCACTGATGAATTGAATGAACAAGGTACTGAAGCCCCTGACTAGGTGAACGAACAGGGTACTAAAGCCCCTACTGAGTTGGATGTATAGGGTAATGAAACCCCTAATGCATTAGATTCATAGGGGGCTGAAACACTTAGTGACATGGAAGCCTCTTGCACTGAAACCATTGGTGATATTATGACATAGAAGCTGGATGACCAAGATGACTTTGATCTTGGCAATGATGGTACATGTTTTGAATCAGTGGCAGAGAATGTGCTCGCACCAAATGAATTGGAAATAGAGGCCTCTACCCTCTATCTGAATAACCAGATAGTAAAGCTCGAACAACAAATTCATGACTCGGAGGCATTAAACCAAGTCATGAAGAAGTAGACTAGGCAAAAGCAAGGAAAGTTAGAGTTGGGAGAAGAGGTCAAAGAACAGAAACGTCAAGTGAAGCTATGGAAGTTTCAGGCTTCTAAATTCTACAAACACCTCAAGAAGGTGACAAAAAGCTTAAGAAAGGAAGAGGTAAGAAGATGAAGGTAGTGAAGGTAGGGATTAGTATCCAAGTGCAGGATTGAAATATGGCTCCCTATGTTGAATATTTTTGCAACAGGTAAAGGTTGTGTTAGGACACACAATAGCTTAGGGATGGGAGGATGTTGGTAGGCCAAAATGCTCCATTTTTACCCCCTTTCTATTACAAAATCACTATCATTAACCTTAGTTTATATACATAAACCTCCTCATTCTTACACTAGTCCAAGAATACTGTCTATTCCTACATAAACTTCATATTTCATGTTTAAGGTTTATTAGGTGCTTAATTAATCATTTTAAATATATTTTGTGCCTTTAATATTTCTTGTAACTTATATTTACTTCCCTAAAGTATTTAATGAGCTCAAGTATTAATTGTTATACTAGCTTGATCTAGTGCAGGTAGATTCCTGCACTGCCAACAACTATCAGTTCCGTGATATCCGTAACAGTTCGATCACTTCACACGGGCATCTCGGTCCACATCATCTAGTTCAGTTGCAGTCATTCGGAGTTGAAATCAAAGTGGAGGATAGTCAGGGATATGACCAAGGATCAAGTCTATGGCTAACAAATAGTTTTCACCTTATTATAGTCGGTGACTTAATCTTGTAATTTTGTTTGTTATTTCGTTTCAATAGAATGGCTTGATTTGGAACAACTGTAATTTTTGGTTACGAACACAGGCTGAAGGGTTGTTAAAATGTAGCTTTCACATACAACTAAATTAGCAAGCGATATCGATAGCAGTATAGTTGTAATTTATGGTTTATTTGTAATTTCATTGTCACCCTCGTTC
This sequence comes from Pinus tabuliformis, assembly GCA_031772625.1. Lineage (NCBI taxonomy): Eukaryota > Viridiplantae > Streptophyta > Pinopsida > Pinales > Pinaceae > Pinus > Pinus tabuliformis. Next base: position 819,763,468 of record CM062810.1, on the reverse strand, counting down.
TAGTCTACACTTTAAATCAAATGTATATTTGCTGATCGAAATTAATACAAGGAGCTGCGCCATGACTTTCTCATTCTATGTTATAATTCTTCGTTGATGTGTTAGTAATGTTCTGAAGGTTTTGGTTTCCTAAAACGGGAAACAAGCTGGTTGGCTATGGCCCAACCAACCCAGCTCATTTACCCTCTTGCTTTTGTTATCTTAAAGGTTTGTTAAGTTTATTTATTTACAGAAGCGTGGTTTGAATCTTAATTTAGTACTTGCTTACGAATTCTGATTTATTTCACTAAAACAGTCAATTGTGAATGGATTCGTTGTGTGAAAGTCAAATTAAATTACTTTACTTCTTATAATTTCTTTTTTGGTTTGCTTTTGCTTGGATCGTGCATGTAAGATCATTTCTGCACTAGTGCATGTAGGATCTTGCACTTTGGTTCGCTAGTTCATTTACAACAAGTGTTTCATTGTTTTCCTTTATATGATTTAATCAATTTCTACAAAGCAAGCGTTTATCATCCAAAGGAGGCATCTCTAATACTAAAAGTTAAATTCTTAAAGATTAAGAATAACTTCACGAAATAGAAAAGAATGATGTTTCATATCTTAATTTGTATTTTCACTTCACGATTTAAGGAAAAGGATTAAAAGTAATCTAGAATATTATAGTGAACCGTTTCAACTTGGATTTGATTGCATGCAAAAGCCTTTGAATGAAGAAAGTTTTCTTTAACTTTTGAATATTGTTTTTATCTTAAAAGTTTATTTCTATTTTCGAGATTCAGTGTATTAAAGCATTATTTTTCGTGTGCAAGTTATTTCAGATTCTGCTCACATTTGCAATTCTTTTTATAGTTAACATGATCTTTTATTTTTCCCAAAAGTAAATTGGAATAATTGGTGTAGGAAGCTCTGTTTTGGTACAAGGACCAATTTATTGTTATAAGAAAAGAGTGCTCCAAGCCCTGAGGCTTAGAGACCTTACATGAAGACACAAGTCCTCAGTATAAGTGTAAAATATACTTCTCACATAAGTTTTGTACCTGCACTAGTTCAAGTAGATTTTAAGAGTACAAGAATGACCGCTCAATGTGAGAAGAAAAGTGATGTAGAAGGTTGATATTTTCAAGGGCGCACTTGTTAAACTACTACCACCTGTACTGAGGATAAACATAGAGTTTTACTTCAGTAGTTAAGATTGTTTACAACAGTGTGAAAGTTCCTTTATTTGATTTCTTTGCAAATGCATTCTTTTACATTCCAACACTAAAATTACTTTGATGTTAGTTTCCTTTGAGCTTTTTATGTTTGATTCTGCAAAATTTCAATTGAGAAGTAGGAATAGAAATAGGAAAAGTTCATACCACTTCTGGCATTACCTGTGCTTTGTCTCTAAGTTTACGAAACCCTCGGGTTGAAAATTAAGTGTTGAAGGATCTTGCTTAAGTGCAATCCTGCACCCAACACATCACATGAAATTTTCCCATATTTTGATATGAAGAATATTTTTTGTAGAAGATATTTGCATCTGTAGGAATCTATCAGTTTTTTGAAGTGTCCTTTAGATGATAGATGTAAATATCTAATAGTATGAGGTTGCCTCTAGTTTTTAGAATTAGGAAAATATGTAATCATCTGAAAAGGTTATTGGTTATAACCCATTTTGTTTTAAGATAATATTTTGTTTAGGGAGAGAGATATAAAGAAAAAGAGATTTGGTGCTTAGGGATTGCTTAGGCCTGTGAACCATAAAAACATGTCTGTCTAATTATTTGAAATATTTAGAAAATATAATATTATGTTTTCATGTTTTTAACCATGTATTCTAAGCCCATGAAATGTTGAAAATTATGGCATTTCCTGAACCACGAATTACTATATTAGGGTGTAACGTTTCTTGTTCAGTATATTATAGGGGTCATGTTATATTGACGCTTGGAAAAAAATAAGGTAACAGTGGAAGTTGAGTGTAAATAATCAAAGCCATGAGAAGTGTGAGAGACTGAAGGATTGATAAAAAACATAGGGCTTGATAACCTCGCTAAAATAGAAAAGATATTTGATCACCTGCATATTAAATCACCCCACCTATGAGAGGATAGGAGCAAGGGGAACATAGTTTCATGGCTGAGTTCATATTAGAGGGTAACTAAATAAGGGGAATCGGGCTCGTACATGAAATTCCTATAGACTGCACCATCATAACCTTATCCAAAGGCTAGAAGCACGACTGCATACCCCCCTTCCTTGCTAGTGTCATGAGGTACCCATCCCCCTTCACCCCCCCCCCCGCATCTTCTAACTTAAATGGGTATTTGCCCCCCCACACCCCACCCTCCCCCTCCCCATCTTCTAACACAATGTTGGAAATAATACTGAGAGGGGGGGGGGGGGGTGAATCAGTATTATCAGATTAATAAAACTTTTTCAATGCTCAGAAACATATACGCTACTTCAGTTAAGTGAACCAGCGTGTACACGCTACTGTGCCTAAAGAAAACAGTGTATAACCAGAAAACTTATAATTCAGTTAGTTTATCTTCAGTTAAGTGCATCAGGTCATTATTCACCATATTAAGAGTAAACAGATGCAGTATAACAGAACAGATCATCACACAAAAGCCACATACATGAACACCATGATATAAGGTGGAAACCCAATGTGGGTGAAAACCACCTGCTGCAAGTCATCTCTATCTTTCTTTAATAAGAACTTCAGTTTACAATCTTTTGTACCTTATACCAGTACGCAGGCTACAACCTGCAGAAGGCTTCAACCTTCTCTCGTTCTCCAAACTTCCTTGGAAGGGAGCTCCAACCCCCTTTGCTCTTGTACTAGCTAAGATACTAGTACGTAGGTGCTGGCCTACAATCTTCTTTCCTTCAGGTACCACTTTTCATACATTTTCAGACTGGATATTCCTGAAGCACAACATTACAATCTGAATACCACAATTCATTCAACTTTCATAGCAGATTACAAAACAACCAACAATCACTGAACCACTGAAACCCTATCAAACCCAGTCACCAGAACACAGAGCAGACTACAGAACTCTACAATAACAGTCAGACCCAGCTGCAACCCAAAAATCAAGCTTTAAAAGATATACGCTACTTCAATGAAGGAAACCCACGTATACACGCGGTTTTACCGAAGACAACCTGCGTGCAGATCTAAAAGGAAATTTTCATAACTTGCAGCTGTACCAGATATCAGTTATACCCAGAACATAACATTGCTTCAGTATGCAGATCTAGAAATACGCATAATCAACTATATAAAGATAGTTCATTTCAAACCATTTGATCCCGATCACTCCTTAGATCTTATTCTCCATCAACCGATGAGATCTCTCCTTAGCTCAGATCAAGCAATACATCATCAACCAATAACCTGCGTACTGGATCTAATACTTCATCAAATATTCAAGACTTTTCAGATACTCTTGCCTAATGGTTTCCTTCTCCTTATATAGCCTTAGGCCTTGTTGAATACCAAGAGCCGAAACCATAGAAATCGAATACCATCATCTTCAAAACTAGGGATCAACACGTCCGTCGAGACACCAAGGTCCAAAACCATAGGCACAACTTCCAAGGAATAACCGCCGTGGACCAAAGATAAGTTTTCCACATACACGCGCTTTTACTGAAGCCAACCAGCGTGTACACGCGACTTGGTATATAGCGAACCAGCGTGTATATATTTTTCTTCATACTTGTAGACTGATCATCAATTCCTTGCTGCTATCCTTCTGCACTATGATTTGTTATCAGTGTGATTTGCCATCAAGGACAACACTTGTCTCATAATGCCAACAATCTCCCCCTTTGGACTTGATGGCAACAACACCAAATCAAATCACTCTCCCCCTTTGTCATCAAGGGCAAAGGGCTGTGCTCCCCCTGAGTACATGCTGATATCTTTGCTTGGCTGTGCTGAAACATGCTTCCTCTGACTGTAGGAAAGATCTGCAAAAGATGTTCTTCAAAGGAACCAAGACTTATACACCATAAGGGACCTTCCTATTACCAAAAGACTCAATACATACATCCATACTCCCAACCAAGAGGGGATACATCAGAAACAACCAATTATATTACATCATTCATCCCAGGCATAGTGGGGAAACCAACATAGGCTGTTACATGACCTTGACACCATAAAAGAGATATCACAGAAGAGATACATGACATAGAGACAACAAATCTAGACCAAGACTTATGAAAGTCACAAGCAGCATCTGATACACATCTTTTAGATCAGCAACCAAGATTTTCTTCTGAGATCATTCTCCTGAAACCAACAACATTTGTGTACTAGAACCAAAAGCATCTAAATGCCAACAATGCTTTATGAGACTTTAATCTGCTCCCCCTGAACCTGTGCCTGCTGCTCCCCCTGAACCTGTGCCTGCTGCTCCCCCTGAACCTGTGCCTGAAGAATTCTGGCATACCCATCTCAGACCTTCTCCGACCGGAGTCTGCCCTTGCTGTTCAGAACTCCATATACACGACTTCTCCTGCAGAAAACAGCGTATGCACGCGGATATGCTTTCTGCAACACACATACACCATACACGCGACTTTCCCAGCATAAATCGGCGTATATACGCGGATATCCCTTACGTAACTTGCGTATACCAAATTTTCTGTAGAACAGACAGGCTTCAACAGTAGGATGAAGCATCAACTACTCCCAGCTTTTGTCTGATATATTCAAAAGTTTCCCTGGGCAGTGGTTTCGTGAGAATATCAGCAACTTGTTCCTTAGAAGGAACATACTCCAACTTGACCTTCTGCTCAAGCACTTGTTCCCGAAGAAAATGGTACTTGATTGGTATGTGCTTGGTCTTTGAGTGCATGACTGGATTCTTTGAAATGCTGATTGCACTTGTATTATCACATAAGATAGAGACTGGTGAAGTGCAAGTGATTTGAAATTCCTGCAAGGTCTGCATCATCCAAAGAAGTTGTGTGCAACAAGATGCCGCAGCCACATATTCTGCTTCAGCTGTAGATAAGGCAATCGAACTCTGTTTCTTGCTGAACCAAGATACTAATCTGGGGCCCATAAAGAATGCACCACCACTTGTGCTCTTCCTGTCATCCACGCTTCTAGCCCAATCTGCATCTGTATAAGCATGAAGTGTGAGATCTGTATCTCTAGGATACCATAATCCATAATTTTGTGTCCCTTGAAGATATTTGAAGATTCTCTTCACTGCTTGAAGATGAGTCTCCTTTGGATTTGCCTGAAATCTCCCAACTATTCCGACTGCATGCATGATGTCTGGTCGGGTACCTGTCAAATAAAGCAAACTCCCAATCATGGATCTATAAGTTGGTTGATGAACTGCTGCTGATTCATCATTTGCACTGAGGCTGCATCCTGTAACCATGGGTGTACATACTGGCTTTGAATCTTCCATGCCATACTTCTTCAAGATCTGCTTGAGGTACTTGGTTTGAGACAAGAAGATGCCTCCTTCATTTTGTTGGATTTGCAATCCAAGAAAGTATGTCAATTCTCCAAGCAGTGACATTTCGAATTCTTTCTGCATAACCAAGGCAAAGTTTTGACTCATAGTCTCTTCATTGCTGCCAAAGATAATATCATCTACATAAACAACAAGTATTAGCAATTTGTTATTTTCAATTTTTATATAGAGATTGCTATCTGCTGATCCTTTTGAAAAGCCTTGTTGGTGAAGATATTTGTCCAATCGATAGTACCAAGCCCTTGGAGCTTGTTTGAGACCATAGAGAGCCTTTTTTAATTTGCATACAAGGTTTGGATCATTCCCAAGAATGAAACCATCTGGCTGCTCAATATATACTTCTTCTTCTAAGTCTCCATTCAGAGAGGCTGATTTCACGTCCATTTGAAATACCTTGAAGTTTTGAAAGCTTGAGAGAGCAAGGAACATTCGGATGGCCTCAAGTCTTGCTACAGGAGCAAAGGTCTCTTCAAAATCTATCCCTTCTTGCTGCGCATACCCTTTACAAACAAGTCTGGCCTTGTTTCTAATTACTTCTCCATTTTCATTCAATTTATTCTTGAAGACCCATTTTGTCCCTATGACATTCTTATCTTTTGGTCTAGGAACCAGTTCCCAAGTGTTGTTCTTTTCGATCTGCTCAAGTTCTTCATCCATTGCTTTGACCCAACATTCATCTTTGCATGCCTCTTTCACATTTTGTGGTTCAGTGGAAGAGAGTAATGCCAAATAGCTTGAAGCTTCTGCAATTCTTCTTCTTGTTTGTATTCCTGCTTCTTTCTGCCCCACAATCTAAGATTCTGGATGATTCTTTTGAACATATCTGGATGGAGTCTTTTCTTCTATTCTTGCCTGCTCCTCTGGTTCTTCTTGAGGTTCTTCTTCTTCATCATTCTGCCTTTGAGTGTATCCTTCATCTTCTTCAATGTCTTCATGATGAACTTGCCTAGGAATATATCCCTTCTCATCAACCACTACATCAATGCTGTCAACAATTCTACCAAGTCTTTTATTGTAGCACTTATATGCTTTGCTATGTGGAGAATAACCAAGAAGAATGCCTTCATCTGCTCTTGGTTCAAGTTTGCCAAGTTGCTCATCAGTATTCTTAATATAACATTTGCTCCCAAATATTTTGAAGTGCTTCACCGAAGGAGTCTCACCACTCCAGAGCTCATGAGGTGTTTGAGTTCTGTTTACTCGGACATTTGTTTTGTTAAGAATAATAACCGCAGCATGTGCAACTTCACCCTAGAAAGTTGCGGGAGTACCTGATTCATCAAGCATAGCACGAGCCATTTGTTGGATTGTTCTGTTCATTCTTTCCACCACCCCATTTTGCTGAGGACTTCTAGCTGTAGAGAATTCTCTTCTTATCCCATGTTCTTCACAGAAATTGAAAAATTCATTTGAGGTAAACTCCCGACCTCTGCCGGATCTAAGACACTTAATTTTGTATCCTGATTCATTTTCAACCAAGGCTTTAAAGGATTTGAATTTTTCGAATGCTTCATCTTTGTGCTTCATAAGTCCTAACCAGACAAACCTGGAGAAATCGTCAATGAATAATATCAAGTATTCTTCTCCTCGAGGTATCCTTTTCCTGAATGGACCACATGTATCTGTATGTACTAGCTCAAGAGGCATGCTGGCTGATCCTTCCTTCTCTGGAAAGTTAGTTCTGGTTTGCTTCCCAAACTGACAAGATTTTCATATAGTGTTGTCTGGAATTTTGATATCTGGAAGACCACGAACTGCCTGATATTTGCATGCTTTCCTTATTTGTGAAAAGCTTAGATGCCCCAACCTTCGATGCCATAGCCAGTGTTCATCATCCTTGCTCAAATAGCATTGTTGTGGTCCTTCTTCAAATATGTATAGATTATTTGGAGTCCTTCTTCCTTTGATCACTGTTTTACCTATATCAAGATCACGAACACAACATCCATTTGATCTAAATATTACCTTTGTTCCTTGATCGCACATCTGACTGACACTCAGAAGATTATGCTTCAATCCATCAACATACAAAACATTTCCAGCTTTGACCTTCTCTTTCAATGGAGCCACACCTTTTCCTTTTATGGCTGTAGAGATATCGTTTCCAAAAGAAACTTTCTTCCCCTTTTCTAATGCGGTATATGACTCAAGCTTTTCTTTGTCCCCTGTCATATGCTTCGAACATCCGCTGTCAATGTACCATAGACTTTCTTGACCTTCTGCATAAAAGGCTATCCCACATCTTTCTGGTTGTGGTTCCTTTATTCTCCATGTTCTGACATTTGAGTTTTGCTCCTTCTGAATTGTCTTTCGGAACCTGCTCCTGCATTCAGAGTCTTCATGACCAAAGTTATTACAAATAGAGCATTCAACTTCATTTTCAAGAACCGAAAAGTTGTTATAAGTCCTTTTCATGGTTTCAGTCATTCTCCCTTGCTTTTGAGCTTCTCTAGTCATGATTGTCTTGTATGCAACACATTGAGCTGCTTTGTGACCGAAGTTATGGCAAGAAAAGCATTGGCCATTAAATAAACTTCTGCTATAATCAGATCTATCATCCAACCGATTGTAGCTTCTATTTATTCTTGGAGCAAATTGGGAAGATTTTACCTGTGGCTGATTGTAGCTTCTGTTTGTCCTTAAGGCAGTTTGTCCCCAAATTTCTTGATGTTCTTTATTTGTTCTTGAGGTAAACTGTCCCTGATTCACCTGATTACTTTTATTTGGCCTTTGCTCGCTTTTCCTTGCTGCATCAAGATAACTTTTAGAGGTAGAGGCTTGAGATGTTTCTCCATTATATCCAAGACCTGTCTTGATCAGAGGAGATCGCTGCACATTGATAATCTCATCCAAGGTTTCAGATCCTTTAACAAATTTAAGATTAATAGCTTTTGTTTTCTCAATCTCTTTTCTAAGACCAACAATTTCACCTTCTAGTTTTTCAAGATGTTTTTCCTTTTCATCAATTTGAAATTGTAGAGTATCAATGATCATATTCTTTTCTTCTATACATCTCTTGAGTCTAGTAATTTCATCATAAAGGTTATCCACATCTATAGCATCCATATAATCATCATCTTCAAATGCCATTAACAACTTATATTCATTACCTCGTTCATCTTCATCACTATTCGATAGACCATCACTATCTTCATGAGTGTAGTAGCTTTTCTTATTTGCACTCTGTTTCTTGTTCCATCTAGCAGGTTCCTTTCCTTTATCCTTATAAGGACATTTTGAAGCATAATGACCTACTCTTCCACAAGCAAAGCATTTAAAAGGTAACTTACCTTTGAACCTTCCAGAACCCCTTTGAAGATTTCTGACAAAATTTGATTCTTCTTCCTCTTCTTCTGGGACGTGGCTTGCTTCATAATAATCTTCTTTGCATGATGCCTTGAAAGCAACTTCTCTTCTGTCTGATGGACCTCCCTTTCTCATTTCATAAGCAGTTAGAATTCCATGTAGCTGAGACATAGTAAGAATTCGTAGATTTTCCTTTTCTTCTATTGCAGATACTTTAGATTCAAACTTGGGGGACAATGATCTTAGAACCTTTTCAACCACTATAGCCTCTTTTATTTCTTCACCCAAATTTTTCATACAATTAACATTCTCATCTACCCGAAGAAAATAGTTAGCCACACTTTCATCATTATACATCTTGAGAGTCTCATACTGAATCCTGAGAGTTTGAAGTTTAGCACGCTTTACCTGTTCATCTCCTTCATAGCTCGTGACAATTTTGTCCCATATCTGTTTTGCGGATTTGTAGTGCATTACCTTCATGAATTCCGTTTGGGATATACATCCTAATAGGGTACTGACTGCTTTTCCATTTGTTTCATACTTCTTTTTCTCAACTGCATCTGTAGGAGTAACTGAAGGAAAAGCGTAGCCTGTTTCTACGATGTCCCAAAATTCTGTACCAAGTGATTGAAGATAGGCAGTAACTCTTACCTTCCAATAATTGAAGTTTGTCCCATCAAAAACCGGTGGCCTGATTGATGCTTCTCTCTCGTAGTTGCTCATGATGAACGATCTACCTTCAAGCGATCAAGCTTCTCTGAAGGACCTGCTCTGATACCAATTGTTGGAAATAATACTGAGAGGGGGGGGTGAATCAATATTATCAGATTAATAAAACTTTTTCAATGCTCAGAAACATATACGCTACTTCAGTTAAGTGAACCAGCGTGTACACGCTACTGTGTCTAAATAAAACAGCGTATAACCAGAAAACTTATAATTCAGTTAGTTTATCTTCAGTTAAGTGCATCAGGTCATTATTCACCATATTAAGAGTAAACAGATGCAGTATAACAGAACAGATCATCACACAAAAGCCACATACATGAACACCATGATATAAGGTGGAAACCCAATGTGGGTGAAAACCACCTGCTGCAAGTCGTCTCTATCTTTCTTTAATAAGAACTTCAGTTTACAATCTTTTGTACTGGTGCAGCCTTATACCAGTACGTAGGCTACAACCTGCAGAAGGCTTCAACCTTCTTTCGTTCTCCAAACTTCCTTGGAAGGGAGCTCCAACCCCCTTTGCTCTTGTACTAGCTAAGATACTAGTACGTAGGTGCTGGCCTACAATCTTCTTTCCTTCAGGTACCACTTTTCATACATTTTCAGACTGGATATTCCTGAAGCACAACATTACAATCTGAATACCACAATTCATTCAACTTTCATAGCAGATTACAAAACAACCAACAATCACTGAACCACTGAAACCCTGTCAAACCCAGTCACCAGAACACAGAGCAGACTACAGAACTCTGCAATAACAGTCAGACCCAGCTGCAACCCAAAAATCAAGCTCCAAAAGATATATGCTACTTCAATGAAGGCAACCCACGTATACACACGGTTTTACCGAAGACAACCTGCGTGCAGATCTAAAAGGAATTTTTCATAACTTGCAGCTGTACCAGATATCAGTTATACCCAGAACATAACATTGCGTCAGTATGCAGATCTAGAAATATGCATAATCAACCATATAAAGATAGTTCATTTCAAACCATTTGATCCCGATCACTCCTTAGATCTTGTTCTCCATCAACCGATGAGATCTCTCCTTAGCTCAGATCAAGCAATACATCATCAACCAATAACCTGCGTACTGGATCTAATACTTCATCAGATATTCAAGACTTTTCAGATACTCTTGCCTAATGATTTCCTTCTCATTATATAGCCTTAGGCCTTGTTCAATACCAAGAGCCAAAACCATAGAAATCCAATACCATCATCTTCAAAACTAGGGATCAACATGTCTGTCGAGACACCAAGGTCCAAAACCATAGGCACAACCTCCAAGGAATAACCGCCGTGGACCAAAGATAAGTTTTCCACATACACGCGCTTTTACTGAAGCCAACCAGCGTGTACACGCGACTTGGTATATAGCGAACCAGCGTGTATATATTTTTCTTCATACTTGTAGACTGATCATCAATTCCTTGTTGCTGTCCTTCTGCACTATGATTTGTTATCAGTGTGATTTTCCATCAAGCACAACACTTGTCTCATAATTCCAACACACAAATGGGTACCTTCCCCTTGCCCCTCACCGCCCCCAAAATCTACTGAGATAAAGGGGTACACCACTCCCATATGTTGATGTAAAAGGGTACCAAATGCAATTATCGTGGGCCATTGAATGTGATCTCTCAAATCACATGGTTTAGAATTGAATGTGGCAAAAGGTCTATGGGCTAGGTTGATAAGAGTTGAAGCACCCCTTGAAACAAAGAGAAGGGTTATGTTTTACAGTCAAGTTGATTCAAGTGGTACCAAATTAGGGACGCTTTGTAGATCCTGAGGCTCAATAAATTTATGGAAGACTAGCAGAATAGCGATAGCAAGCATGATGCCCTGAAGAGGAGGTCGAGAGAGAAATAAGAGGGATGAGGAATTCAGAATAAAATTCAGGTATATCTAGGGAAGAATGGAAGCCATGGAGACATCACAGAGAAGAGAACCTAATGTCAAATACATCAATGAGAGTGAAGATATGAGTTGAAAAGAGGAGATGGAAGTAGCTCCAGTATGAGAGCCAGCAAAGGAATAATTGATAAATATAGTTACCAAAGTAGGGTCTAGGTTGAATATGGAGGTGCCACTGCATGATTTAAAATTAATTATGGAAGACTTGATTGAATTGGCAGATTGGATAATTAATTTTATTATGAAGGCATGGAGGATGACTAGAAGTTCAAATATACAATAACCATACTAAGGGAACATGCAACATTATGGTGGGAGAAATTGTAGAAAGATTGGAGAAATAATGGGAAGAAAAATATTAAGAGTTGGGATAGAATGGTGGACAAGTTTAAAATAAAATTCATTCCCAATGACTACCAATTTAATTTGTTGAGGTAGTTGTAAAATCTTAAGGAAGAAAACTATGACAGTGAAGGAGTACACTAAATAATTTTACATACTAGACATCAAAGAAGACCACATATAGGAAGATGTGGAGAAGGTGTTTAAACATATAAATGGCATGAGATATGATATTCAAGATGAAATTAGTCTCTTGTCCCTAGAGCCTATATTGAATATTTAAGAGCAAAAGAGAAATTAACTTGAAAAAAAAGCCAAAGAAATAGAGTAAGGAGTCCAATAAATGGAAAAGGATCTTCCAGCTAACGAAGATTCTAGACTCTAAGAGAAGAAATAGGAAACCTAGTAGCTAATCTCCCAGAGGGAGATAAATGAGGGGCATAAGATTCCTCTTGAGAGGAAGAGGTATAGGAAGACAAGTGAGGTGTTATATATGTGGAAATACAAGAAATATATCATGGAATTGTCTTGAAAATAAGGAATCCAAACATATAGAGGCTCTTATTGTAGAAGCCAAAGAAGGAACAATGAATCCAGAAACTAAGGAGGAAAGTCCTAAGATGGGTGAGTCATTTATGTTCTAGAGAATATTGGTTAAATATAAGAAAGAAACTCATGAACCAACACAGAGGAGAAGTTTGTCAAGGAAAATGTGTAAATCTAAAGGGAAATGCTGCAAAATGGTCACTGACAATAGTGGCATTGACAATATGATCTCTATATAGATGGTGGAGAAGTTAGGATTGTAGAGGATGACACATCCTACTCCATATCAAGTGTCTTGGTTGCATAAAGGACATCATATTTTAGTAAGTGAACAAAGTAGGGTATAATTTCATATTGGTACCTATAAATATGAAGTGTTATGTGATATTATGCCTATGAATGTCTATCACAATTTTTTGGGAAGACCATGGCAGCATGACAGGAGAGTTGTTTGAAACAAAAGGAGGAATACATACACCCTTGAAAATGAAGGTTGTAAGCATGTGTTGTTATCATTGAATGATGAAGGGACAAAGGAAGATGTAACAACTTTGGGTTAGAAGTTCATGTAATAAAAGTTAATAAAGGAAAAATAAGACCAAGGTCAAGGGACACTTATTCCAAGTTGAATATTGGGAAAAATATCCTAGTGGGCATCACTCGTTGTGTATTATGGCTAAGGGGAAATTGGAAAAGGAAATGGAAAAGGATTTGAAAAGGAAAAAATGTATTTTTAGCATTTTATTTATGAAAATAAAGGAAAACAAGAGAAAATGGAGGTGAAAGGTCACATGTTTCATGTGAGGAGAAAATTGAAGAAAAATAAGGAAAAATGAAGAAATTAGAGGCATTAATAATAAAAATTCATTAGAACATTAGTTTGCAGTCTTTTGTCAGTTCATTTTTAGAATTGGTCTCAGAGAGGAGAATAGCACAAAGAGGAGAAGGAAAGAAAGCAAACAAAGGAAGGGAAAGGAAGGACAAGAAAAGCAAATAAAAGCAAGGATCAAGAGGGGAAAGGTTGGATCAAGAAACTTCAACAAGAATACTTGCAGATAACAGGTTGCATGTATGATTTCCTAGTTGGTTTTGGCATGCATGGTATGTGCGTGTGTATTTGGTTTCAATGTTGTTGGTGGCATGATTTTTTCTAGATTTTGAAAGTTGCTTTTAAGCCTTTCATTGCCATTTCTAGATAGCCATGGTGTGATGGGATTATTTCTTGGTTGAGTTTTGGATTACCAAATTTTTTTTGATCCGGGTGAGGTGGTCTCAGGAAAATCCCAAGGGTTGGGGGTGGAGATGGTTTTCTCCAAGAATACCTCAACAAGTGGGTGGAGATAGGAAAATTCCTCAAGGGATGCTAAAGGGATTATAAGTCATCCAAGATCAGTTTGGTTTTGTGATCTCATAGTTGATTTAGGTGATATCATGGTATGGTGAGGGTAGAGGTGGTTTAACCTCTGGATTTCCTTGATTGTTTATGGATTGGTTTATCCCATGAGATCCCACATTCGTGTTTTGAATATGGAACATAGTTGATTGGTTGAAAGAAATATTTGGTTTAGCCCAATCTATGGTTGGGTGGTATGTGGAAGTCCCTGACTTGGTTGGATTTTTCATATGGTTAATAAGATCTAAGTTTCTCTTATATTTGATAAGTAAATGTACTTGTTATTATGTGGCTTTAATGTTTGTTCAATTATTGTTATCTATCTAGTTATATGTTGGTTATAAGCATGGTTATATGAAAGATCTAAGTATTCCTCTTATCACATTGCAGTCAATGAATGTATGGTTAATTTTTGCATGACCTAATTGGTGTTATGACAACTATTGTGAGAAGGCATAAATCATTCTTGTTAAACCTCAGATAATTCTTCAGAGCCTTATGTCCATATATGCATTTGTGGCCTATAGGTTGAATGTTCATAATGTGCTTGACGGAACATCAGTCCTAGTTGGGATAAGTCAAGTCAATTCCTGGTTTGAGTTTTGGTTTGGAAGCCTTGATTCTATGCTATTCATCATTTCTGGAAGTTTCACTGAGTTTTGGGTGGGGGCCTAAGTCTTAGCCCTGAAAAAGTGGCTCAAAATTTGGGTTCACTGGCATAGAACTGATTGAAAAAGCGCATAGTCATTGGGAAGCAAGCTTATGGGAGAGACTAGAGGGTTATAGTTGCTTGGAGGCCTTGGAAAGGGAGTGAATGAGGGTCTAGTTCAATGAAATAGAGAGTTAACTCAGGGGTTGGACACCTGGAGGGGTTGGGTTGCTCCTGGAGGTCCTATCGAACATGAGGGAGGCAAGTAAAGTCTTAAGTTGTCAATTCCATTTCCTTAAGGTCATATAGGAGGTTTAGTCTTATATAATGAACCTCATCTTATGTTTACCCTGGGCAGATCAGTGAAAGTGGGTAAATGTGGGAGGAGGCAGTTACAATGTGGTATCAGAACAAGGTTACATTGTTTTTGGGTAAAATATGATGTTTTCATGGTTATGGTTGTCATGCATGGGGTTATGGTACATAGTTGGTATGGTCATGCATGATGTTTTTATCTTGATTTAATTATGATCATACATGTATCAAGCTAATGTGGACTGATTTGGCAGATGATATAAGCCTCCCCTGAACATCAATGGGATATGGTTTTGATATTCGTATCTTTTTGGTTTATCTGACATGGCCTACTTGCAAGAAGAAGAGAATAAAAGATGATGAGAAAAATGGTAGACTAAATTTCCCATGACTCACCCTACAGATTAATTGGGCAACAAGGAGATGAGTATTCTCTTGGTATAATAGATAAATTGAGGAGTTTAAGGGAGGAGATCAAAAGTTACAAAGAAAACAGTGATAGGCTGGTTGAGGCTCAGGAAAGACTTGAAAGGGCTCAAGAAAAGTAGGTAGAAGTCAATGTAGTAATTATTTAGACCTTGTCAGAATTGTAGAGACAAGGACGGTTGAGGATCAGTCAAGAGAAGGAAGAGAAAACTAATGGAGCATATGGTAGGAAGTCTTAGTCTAGATACAGTTTGGATAAAGGGGATATAGTTAGAGGCAATAGATCACTGGATAAACTTGAAAGGAGGACTGGTATGTGTGGGCATCATTCCAATTCCTCATTGAGGAGACATTTTCATCATCATCACCATCATTGTTCTTATAGGAGGAGTGATTATTTGCCAAAGGAGTTCAAGAAAGTCAAGCCTCCTACATTTGATGAAGAGATGAATAAGTCAGAAGATGCAAAGGCATGGTTACTTGGGATGAAGAAATTATTCAGATAACATAGCTACTTAGAGAACATGAAAGCTAAAATATCCACCTTCATCCTTAAAGGGAAAACAAATATTTGGTGGGAAGATGTGAAGAATGTTAAGGGAATTCAGGCAGAATATTTGATTTGGGCTGATTTGGAGAGACCCTTTAAAAAGAAGTACCTATCGGAGAGGTACTATGATGATAGACCTAAGGTGTTCTATGAGCTTCATATGAGTTCTAACACAGATGATGAGTACACTAGCAAGTTCTTGGAGCTGTTGAGGTATGTGCCTTACCTCAAGGATGAGAAGGCTAAGATTCACAGATTCATTAGTGGATTTCTTGTAGCATATAGAGGCCGAATTGAGTTTGATGAGCCCATATTGTTGGAGGAGGCCATCTGGAAGTTGAACCATTGTTATGAGTAGTTAAAGCACAAAGTTGAGCCTAAGCGTGACTTGAAGGGGAATGATAAAGTTAAAGGGAAGTGGCCACCGAAGTGGGGAAGACCTCAGGATGTGGATGAGAAAGAAATTGTTGCTCCTTACCAGAATTTCAACATAGTTGAGTAGGGATATGGGTCACAACGTGGAAAGAAGCAAACTAGAGATGATGGTAAGGGACCGTTGTAGTGTTGGATATGTGGAAAAGATTATTTCAAGAAAGATTGTCCATTGTACTAGGGTGGTAGGCCTTAGATCTACAGTGATCAAGAGGCACAAATAGTTTGGGATGTTGAGCATAGAATTCCTCAGATTTATGAATTTTTGGACAACAAGTAGGTAGATAACTAGACATCCATTATTGAGATGGAAGGTGAGCTCTATGTTAGAGTTGTTTCTATTTTGATTGATCCTGAATCTTAATTGTAGTTATGTTAATCATGACCTAGTGGATAAGTGTGGCTTGAGAAATGAAGCTCATGCAAAGTCTTGGTTGGTGCATTTGGCTACAGGTATTAAGAAGAGAGTTCATCATTAGATAAGAGCTTATGCATTTGAGCTGAATGGTATGCCTACATCAACACATTTGAATGTACTAGCACTGGGATCATATAGTATGCTTTTGGGTATGGATTTTCTATATTGTCATAGGACCAAAGTAGATTGTTATGAAAAGGCTATTGAGTGCCTAGATGATAATGGGGAAAATACAATCTTGTAGGGAAAGGAGAAACATACATTAGCGAAGATGGTCACCGCTATGTAGGCTAAGTGCAATTGCATGAAGGAGTGTGTACTATTTGTAGGCCAGATTTCTAGTGACAAGGGTGAGGATGTTGAGGATGTATAAATATTCAAGAGATACCCTATATTGCAACAATTTTAGGATTTGTTTCCGACAGAGATTCCAGAGTTGCCTTCCCATAGGGAAGTGGACATTTCTATTAAGTTGGTACTAGGAGAAGCACCAACATCAAAGGAACCATATAGGATGAGCACACCAAAGTTACTAGATTTGATGTTGTAGATGAAGGAAATTCTTGATAAGGGATATATTTGGCCAAGTGTATCTCCTTGGGGTGCACTAGTGTTGTTCTTGAAGAAGAATTATGCTACTCTTAGATTGTGCATTTATTACGTGCAACTGAAGAAGGTGACGATCAAGAATCGACACCCATTGCCGAGGATTGATGACTTGTTTTATCAGTTGAAGGGAGAAGTAGTGTTCTCAAAGATTGATTTGAGATTAGGATACCATTAGGTATGCATCAAAGAAGAGGATATCTACAAGACTGCTTTTAGGACCAAGTATGGGCACTATGAGTTTGTTGTGGTTCCTTTTGGTTTGACTAATTCTACAAATACTTTTATGTGCTTGATGAATAGTGTACAATCCTTATTTGAACAAGTTTGTTATTATATTCATTGATGCTATATTGATTTATTTTGAGAATGAGGAAGACCATGTAGAACACTTAGCAACAATATTGAGATTGCTAAGAAAGAATCAGTTGTATGCCAAGCTTAGCAATTGAAGCTTTTTTTAGAGAAAGGTACATTACTTGGGATATGTTGTCTCCAAGGAAGGAATAACGGTGGATCAAGAAAATATAAGGGCTATCATAGAGTGGGAAGCTCCTAAGAATGTGGATTAAGTCAGATCGTTCATCGGGTTAGTAGGTTACTATAAGAGGTTCATCGAGAACTTCTCAAGCATTACATATCCTATCACATCATTGCAGTGAAAAGGTAAGAAGTTTGAATGGATGGAGGAGTGTGCGGCCAGTTTTGAGTAGTCGAAGTAGTTGTTGACCAATGCTCCAATTCTTAATATTGTAGATCCCGAAAAAGAGTTCATGGTGTGTATGAATTCCTGCAAGTGAGGACTTTTTGGGGTCTATATTTAGGAGATCTAGGTGGTGCGTTATGAGTCACGAGAAGAACTATGTGACTCATTATCTTGAGTTGACAGCTATTATTCATGCCTTGAAGATAGGGAGGAATTATCTTCTTGGTAGGAGGTTTGTATTAATGAGCGATCATTAGGCCCCTATAATACTAGTGATTCCCCCATTAATATTGTCATTGTATCTCTTATTATTATTATTGTGCCCCTATTGTCCCCATATTGTTATTAGTATGCCCCATAGAAACCCACTATTGTTATTTTTGTGCCCTTATGTTATTACTGTTATGTCGGCTGGATTATATTGTGACCCCTTAGACTCCTATATATAGAAAGGAGGTTTAGTCATCTGTATCATCTAAGAATTTTTCATTTTTGTAATGTAAAGGAGGTTTCCCCCTCGAAGAGGCTAAGTTCTAAGGAGTTGATCCATCTTTTCTATCTTTTTGTGAGTTGGTTTCCTAACATTTGGTATCAGAGCTTTGGATTCTAGGGTTTCGCTGCTCCAAAAAGGTCATCATGGAATTTTCACTATAATTTGTTTTCTATGACATTTCATAAGCTTAAAAAAAATCATTTGATATGAAATTGTTTCAAACTTCAGGTCTGAATTTTAGAGCTTGTCTCACTATGTTTGCGGATATATGATCTAAGGAAGTTAGGGTTTTTGCAAACTCCCAAATTACATTCCAAATAGGTGACCTCGGGAAAATCGTCATAAATTTTGTTTTGAGCATTAGATTGAAATTGAGTGAGAAGTTTCAGAAAGAGGACAACCTGTAGTTTTCTGTGTAATAGTTTCAAATACTAAGGTCGAAACAGTGACATGTGTCACATCGTACAAGTTCGCTCTACTGAACTAGTCTATAATCAGGTCACCGTGGGAGATTTCGCGTAACTCTTCCTTGGAGAATCCAATGTTGATCAGACTTGCGAGGTTATAAAGAGGAATCAAAGGGCTACTACAGGACGAGATTTCATATATTCGAGATCCGTAGTTATAGAGGTAAAATAGATTCAATATCGATCTCTTACAAAGTGAAAAAAAGGTGTGTAGTTTTTTTAAAATTTTGCATAAGATTGGTTTAAAAAAATAGTTTAAGGAATTCAAAGGGAATAGTTAAGAATTATTAGCATTAATTAATGTCCCAAAGAAAGAAAATGGAAACACCTAGTAAGCAACCTGAAAGCTCTAGCATGACTTGTGAAGAAGAGGAAGAAATGCAACATGATATATCAAAATTACAAGACCAAGTACAACAAATTTCACTCTCACTAAAGGTAAATGAAGCCAAGATGAATGGTGTGGAAGATAATATGAATGGCATGCAAGTTAATATGGATGGTGTGGAAGCTAATATGAATGGCATGTAAGTTAAGATGGATGGCATGGAAGCTAAGATGGATGGCATGGAAGCTAAGATGAATGGCATGGACGATAAGATGGAAGAAT
This sequence comes from Pinus tabuliformis, assembly GCA_031772625.1. Classification (NCBI taxonomy): domain Eukaryota; kingdom Viridiplantae; phylum Streptophyta; class Pinopsida; order Pinales; family Pinaceae; genus Pinus; species Pinus tabuliformis. The sequence continues at coordinate 819,744,050 of CM062810.1, read as the reverse complement.
TGAAGATAAATTTGAATAAGTTGCTACAAGAAATGATCACTAATGGTGATAGGGTAGTAAAGGAAGCTCCTGATGAGAACAAAAGAAATGTTAGTCATGATTTCATAGACTCTAATGTTGGATTGAAGACCCACCATGTTCTAAAAATCGATATGAGGAAGTTTGATGGAAAGGATCCCGAAACATGGATACTACAGATGGAGAAATTTCTCGATCTCCATAATGTGCAAACACACAAAAGGTATGTATTGAAAATTTATAATTGGAACCAAATCAGTTTGTATGGTATCGATGGCTTTTCTCTTGTAAACAAATTGTCACTTCGGCAATTTTTACGGAAGAAATTATAGCACATTATGAGGATACAAAAGGCAACACCTTTTTTAGCCAATTGATAAATCTTAAACAAAAGGGTTCAATGATGGAGCACATTGAGGACTTCCAAAAATTGAACATAAGGGTGAAAGATATTCTAGAGGAGCATATCATTGATGTGTTCATAGGGACTTTAAAGGATAATATCCAACATGAGGCTCGCCTTTGGGAACCTAACTCATTGGAGGAGGCATTCATGTTAGCAAGAAAAATGGAAAGCAAAATTATGGCAACCAGGAAGCCTGCCACTCACAACTATAAATATGGAAGTGTTTTTCCCCTAGCCTTCAACAACCTACAAGGTTGACACCACAAAAATTGAAGAAAAAAGAGCAAAAGGGCTTTGTTACAGTTGTGATAGAAAATACACTAATGGTCATAAGTGTGCTAAGAAGAAATTATTCTACATAGATTGTGAAGAGGAGGAAGAAAAGGAACAAGAAATGTCAAAAGAAGAGGATATACTCCAGGAACAAACTCTAGATAGAGAAGAAATGAATCCGACCATATATTGTAATGCATTGGTTGGAATTACCACTCCTCAAAATATCAAGATATAAGGACATATCAAGAAGAAAAAGGTAATAGTGTTGATTGATTCGAGAAGTACCCATAATTTTATTCATTGTAAGATAAGAAAGGAATTGAATTGCTTCCTATATCGAGCACCAGAGTGTCAAGTGATGGTTGCAAGTGGAGGAACCATAAATTTCTTTAGAAAGTGCCATAATATCAAGATATCCATGGGAGAATATGTATTGAATAACCCAATGCTTTCCATTCCAATGGGTGGTGCTAATGTTGTACTAGGAGTCCAATGGCTACAATCCTTGGGTACAATAGCTTTTAATTTTCAAGAACTTTTCATGAAATTTTGTGCAGAAGGAAAGGAAGTTGAATTAAGGGGTATTGCAAGGAAACTGGGAAAGATAATCAAGTCTAACAGTATGACAAAGCTTCTAAAGAAGGAACAATGAGGTGTAATTTCACAATTATGTTTGCTAGAGGTTCCCACATCGAAATCATCTATCTCTCCAGATCTCCTAAAAGTATTGGACAATCATTCCAAGGTATTTGAGACTCCCAAAGGTCTCCCACCTATTCGTTTTCAATATCATGCTATTCATTTGAATCCAGGAAGTGTTCCTCCAAACATCAGGCTGTATAGATATCCCCATGCCCAAAAGAGTGAAATTGAACATATGGTTGCAGAAATGCTAGAGGCTGGTATAATTCAACCTAGTCAAAGTTCTTTCTCTACTCCAGTAGTATTGGTGCACAAGAAGGATGGATCATGGCGTCCAGATTATAGGGAGCTCAACAGGCTCACTATTAAAGATAAATTTCCCATTCATGTCATTGATGAATTGTTGGATGAATTGCATGGATCAATTTACTTCACCAAGTTGGATCTTCGTTCAGGATATCATAAAATGAGAATGAAGATTGAATACATTCCAAAAACAACATTTAGAACTCATGAGGGTCATTATGAATTTTTGGTCATGCCTTTTGGCCTTACCAATGCACCTTCTACATTTCAAGGTTTGATGAATTCCATTTTCAAACCCTTCCTTAGAAAATTTTTGTTAGTATTTTTTTTATGATGTACTAATCTACAACAAGTCTTGGAAGGATCGTGCTGAACATGTTGACAAGGTGCTCAAACTATTGGAGGAGAAACAATTATATGCTAAAAACTCCAAATGTTCCTTTGGAGTAAAAGAGATAGAATATCTGGGTCATATTGTATCTCATGAAGTTGTTAAGGTAGACCCTAGAAAAATTAAATCCATTAAGGAATGGAAAATCCCCACATCCATAAAGCATCTGTGAGGATTTCTCGGGTTGACAGGGTATTATCACAAGTTTTTTAAGAATTATGGGAGAATAGAAGCACCTCTAACAACATTATTGAAGAAAGATGCATTTTCATGGACTCCAAAAGCAACAAATGTCTTCGAACATCTTAAAGAGGCAATGTGCCAAGAACCAGTTTTAGCTACACCAGACTTCACAAAAACCTTTATTGTGGAATGTGATGCTTCAGGAAATGGAATTGGTGCTGTTTTAATGCAATATGAAAGACCCATTGCTTTCGAAAGTCGTCCAATCAAGGGAAAGTATTTACACAAAGCTATTTATGAGCAGGAAATGTTGGAAATACTACATGCACTTAAGAAATGGTGACCCTACCTAATGGGAAGACACTTCAAGGTAAAAACGGATCATGATAGTCTTAAATACTGTTTGGAACAAAGATTATCCACTGAAGAGAAACAAAAATGGGTCACAAAGATGTTGGGTTATGAATTTGAAATCAGCTACAAAAAAGGGAAGCAAAATGTTGTGGTAGATGCACTCTCAGGAAAGGATGAGGATGTGGAAGCATTGTTGTGTGCAATTTCTATTATCCAACCAGATTGGATAAACGAAGCAAGGGAGGAGTGGAAGAATGACGAAGAAATGTGGGTACTCATTTGAAAGTTACAACAAGATCCTAGTACATATGATACATTTAGCTAGAAAAATGATTCATTATGGTTCAAATATCACTTATACCTATGTAAAAATTCCCAACTCAAACAAAATATTCCTATGGAATTGCACACTTCTCCCTTAGGAGGGCACTCAATATTTTTAAAAACTTACCACATGGTTAAGAAGGAGTTTTTTTGGGATGTCCTTAAATCGGATATTCAAAAGTTTGTGGTGGAAGGTTGGTTTGCCAACAAAATAAAGTTGAAACAATTAAGACCCCAGGTCTATTACAACCTTTATCCATTCCAAGCCAATGTTGGGAGGAGGTTTCAATGAATTTTATCACAGGTTTACCCAAGTCCAAAGGAAAGAGTGTCATCATGGTGGTAGTTGATAGGCTTACCAAGTATACACACTTTTGTGCGTTATCACATCCATTTAAATCCAATACAATCTCTACTACATATATGGAAACAATTCAAAAGCTACATGGAAACCCAAAGATTATTGTAAATGACAGAGATCCCATTTTCACTGGAAATTTTTGGACAGAAATATTTTCTTGTCTCGGTACTCAATTAGCTCATATCTCATCTTATCATCCTCGATCTGATGGGAAAACTGAGATAGTAAACAAATGTTTGGAAGGATATCTTCGTAGCTTTGTATCTGATAAACAGACACAGTGGGTCAAATGGTTGCCTTTGGCTGAATGGTCGTATAACACTTCCTTCCATACTGCAGCAAAAATGACCCCATTTATGGCACTTTATGGATATCATCCACCATCCATCACATCATATTTAAGAGAAAAATCTAAGGTTGAAGTAGTGGAACATCACATCGAGAATCAACAACAAGTTCTCCAACTCTTAAAGGATAACCTCATGTTGGCGCAAAATAGAATGAAACAACAGGTAGATCAACATCGCAGCGAAATAAGTTTTGAAGTAGGTGACTGGGTATTACTACGACTGCAACCATATAAACAAATGTCCCTCAAGCAAGATAAGAAGGATAATAAATTATCACCAAATTATTATGGTCTGTACAAGTTGTTGCAAAAGATTGGTACTATGGCATACAAATTGGAGCTTCCTGCAGCTTCCCGAGTGCACCCAGTTTTCCATGTTTCATGTTTAAAGAAGGTTATAGGTGACAAGCTCCCAGTTCAAAAAATATTGCCAGAACTTGATGAGGAAGGATAAATCATATTGGAACCAGAAGCACTCATGGAAACAAGAACTTGACAGCTACGAAATTGATCAATTTCAGAGTATCTCATCAAGTGGAAGAACTTATCCGCTGAAGATTCCACATGGGAGGATGAGAATTTTATGTAGAAGCATCCATAACTACTCAAGCATTGAGGACAATAATTTTTAGAAGGAGAGGATCATGTTAGGCCCCTATAATACTAGTGATTCCCCCATTACTATTATCATTGTATCTCTTATTGTTATTATTATGTCCCTATTGTCCCCATATTGTTATTAATATGCCCCACGGAAACCCACTATTGTTAGTTTTGTTCCCTTATGTTATTACTATTATGTCAGCTGGATTATGTTGTGACCCCTTAGACTCCTATATATATAATGGAGGTTTATTCATTTGTATCATCCAAGAATTGTTCATTTGTATAATGTAAAGGAGGTTTCCCCCTCAAAGAGGCTAAATTATAAGGCATTGATCTATCTTTTCTATCTTTTTGTGAGCTAGTTTCCTAACAATGATCAAACTGGGTTGAGATATTTGTTTTACCAACATAATATGAATTCTAAGTAGGCTAAGCAGTTGGCCATGATCATCGAGTTTGAATTTGAGATCAAATACATTAAGGGTAAGGAGAATAGGGTTGCATATTCTCTCAATAGGAGAGTGAAAATGAACCATGTTGCAAAAGTGAGCTCTTATGGGACATATTTACAGGATAAGATCTTATAGGCAGGTCAGCAAGATGATGAGTACATGGATCTTAGGCACATATTACAATAGGGTATAGGTGATCAGGATGCATACTATCATCTCATGAAATATGGTTTAGTGAGATCTAGGGATAGGATCTATGTGTCAGATTATAGTGGGCTCAAGAAGGTTATCTTGAGAGAGTTTCATGTCAAGCCATATTTAGGACACCCAGGATATCAAAAAACATTGACAATAGTTAAGAAGTTCTACTATTGGCCAAATCTAAAGAAGAAAGTGGCAGAGTTTGTGGCTAAATGTTTGGAGTGTGAGTAAGTGAAAGTTGATTGTACGCATCTAGGTGGGTTTCTTCAACCTATTCCAATTCCAGAATGGAAATGGGAGTCATTTCCATGGATTTCATTGCAAGTATTCAAAGTACATCTAGACAGCATGATTCTATCATGGTTGTCGTCGATACATTAAGAAAGGTATCTCACTTCATTTGAGTAAAGACTACTTATTCATCTAGTGAGGTGGCACATGTCTTCATCAGGGAGATAGTGAGGTTACATGGTGTTTTGAAGAAGATTGTGTCAGACAGGGATGCTAAGTTCACTTCCAACTTTTGGAAGGAGTTATTTGCAATTTTTGGGACATAGTTGGGCTTCAGTACAACTTATCATTTGTGACAGATGGACAAACATAGAGGATCAACAGGATTATGGAGGATATGTTGAGGATGTATTTCATGCACTAGCAAAGGAGATGGGAGGAGTACCTTCCATTGGTTGAGTTTTCTTACAAAAAAGGTTATCAGGAGTAACTGAAGATGATTTTGTCTAAGTGAATCTATGGGAAGAGTTGTAATACTCCCATCAGCTATAGTGATCTAGTGAACAGGGTACTTATTGGACTGGATATGTTGGTAGAAATGGAACAGGAGATGCATTTTATAAAGAAGAATATGAAGGTAGCACAGGATGGGTAGAAAAGTTATGCAAACTAGCACATGACATTTGAGGAGTTTCAAGTTGGTGAGCATGTATTTGCACATAAAGCCCAAGAAGAGATCCTTGAGGATTGGATCATGTGCCAAGTTGGCACCATGATATTGTGGGCCTTTCGAGATCCTTGAGAGGACTGGACCAGTGGCCTACAGACTTTCACTGTATCCGAAAGTGAAAGTCCATGATGTTTTCCATGTTTCATTACTTAAGATATATGTAAAGTATGTTGATCATGTTATTGATTGGTTTATATTATAGGTCGAAATAGAAGCAGAATACCATCCAGAACCTCAATTTATATTGTAGTGGAAACAACTTATGCTTCGGAGCAAAGCAATCAAGTTAAAGTGTAGTGGAATCACTTTGGGCCCAATGAAGCTACATGGGATATTGTTGATCAGATGGGGGCTATGTATCCTTGATTATTTTCTCACTGAGAAAAAGAAATTTTGGTATATGTATATATGTACATGGATGTAAATATCACCATGGGTTGTGTTATAAATCTCCAATAAGAGGTATGGTTGTCATGTTGTCATGATATTTTTTCTTTTGAGTAGGTTGTTTATTATAAATACTGCAATGGTATAGGTTATAAAGCTCCATGGGAAGTATGTTTTTCTTCTCAGTAGTTTTTTTGGTTGTAGGTGATCTGTAAACTTCCATGGTATTCCACTAGACAGTTCGTCACAACAGATCTGATAATATTACATTAAAACTATGAGATTCTACACTGATACAATTTTATGTAATTTCTAGATCTATAAAATTAACTGTAATTAGTGGATGCATGAAAAATTAAATCAAGTAGAAAAGTAGATAATGAAAAAATAATCGCACACACACATAATACACAATATATGCTCTCTGGGAAACCCTTTAAGGAGAAAACCCAGCTAGAAGGTGAGGTTGCTTCACTCTCTTTCTCTGTCTGGAAATATGGTTACAGATATAAAGAAGTAATGTTTGTGGCCTATGGACTGCTATAGTGCATATATCCTCTTTGTTTTCTCTACCTCCTATCTCTACTAACTATCTTTTCTCAACTATGGAACAAAATTCTCACGAAAGAATGGAATTCCTCTTCCTCCTAGTGGCCTGGTTATAACACAACCCGATAGCCTACTCGTGGTTAAGTTTGAATACATCAAATATTAACTAGAGTTAAAAAATAGAATCTTCTAGAGTCTTTTACATCACAAACAAGTGGCTAGCCCCTTTTCCATGAATAATGGGGCTAACACGACATCCTCTCGAACTATAGGTGTGAAAACAGGAAGGTCAACTTCCGAGTGGCATAACATTTGCATACGGACTCTGATTGATGCGATTCCTACGTTGTTGGAAACATCTGTGTGTGTAGAATAGCATGAAAAGGTGTTGAATTTAAGAAAAACAAAATTACCCCCAAAAAATGTCGTTTGATGTCTCAAAATGCTCCCAAAAGGTTTCAGAACCTGTTTCGCAAAACTGGGTCCCGCCGGTAAAAACAGTCCCATGAGCTGATTTCTCCTCTTTTTTCACTCCAAATGCATGGATATGGATGAAAGACAATATAATGAACCAATTCAGATCACACCTCCCCATTTTGGGATCCTTTTTGTCCCAAAATACTGAATGAGGTGAGGAAATTTTTCCTCCACCTTCTCTCTAGTGTACCATTTAGCTTTTCTTGGAAGTTGTCCCTTCAACCCAATCTGCCAAAGGTCTTGGTTCCCTTGTCTTGTAGTTCTGGACCTCTTCTACAAAATTGTATCTTTTGTAAACTCTTCCTGAGCATCTAGTGCCAAATCCTCCACAGAAGGTAGGACTTGTTCCTCCTCCTGATCTATCATGGAAGGCTCATAGAGTTTCAAATTCTCTACATTTACAATTGAGTAAATGTGCATATATGGTGGTAAACTGAGTCAATATGCAGTATCACCCACCTTTTCTAGTATCTCAAAGGAACCATACCTTAGAGCGTTGATTTTCTTTCCAGGCCCCTACAACCTCTCCTTGTTCAATTGTAGCCATACTCTATCTCCCACCTTGAATGATTTCTTTGTTCTGTGTTGATCATGCCTGGCCTTATAATTCACCTGTGCGTTTTGTAGTGTTTCCTGTACCTATAGATGGATCTACTTAATCTTCTCTATAATTTTTTCAGCCCTCAAATCATCTCATGTAATGACTTCCTTCGCTCCTCCTTGTTTCCCATATGTAATATCTAAAGGTGAAGGTGGAAAATATCAAAAACAAGTTTCAAATGGCGACTTTCCCGTAGAAGTGTGGACCGCTATGTTATAAGAATAATGTATATATACCATATTTTCATCCCAGGTCTTCGGATGCTTCTAGTTGTAATCCCTCAGAAGCTACCAAAGTCCTGTTGACTACTTTTGTATGCCCATCTCTCTGTGGATGGAATCCTATAGATCTCTTCAATTTCTTGTCCATCTTCTCCCACAATGTAGTCCAAAATCCACTGAGAAAACTTGTATCCCTGTTTGAAATGATGCTCCTTGGTATCCCAAAGTGTACCCAGACCTGTCTAATGAACAAGTTTTTTGCATCTTGTCTATTGATGGTATTTTTACATGACATCAGAACAAATGTCTTCTTGAACCTATCAACTACCATGAACAGCTAGTCATGTCCCTTCCTCGTTGTCAGTAAACCTCCAACAAAGTCCATCGAAATGCTTTCCCAAGGACGATTAGGTATAGGTAAGGGATGATATAGATTATGTCTCCTGTTGCTAGGCTTGGTGGTACAACAAAGCATGCATCCTCTTATGAGCCTAGCTACTTTTTCTTGCATCTTGGGTTAATACACATACCTCTACAAGTTATCCATAGTCTTCCCTACACCAAAGTGCTCGACAACTTTAGAGGTGTGAGCCTCTCTAATCAGCTGTAAACTCTCACCTTTAGAAACACATAGCTTATCTAGCCTATAGAGTAACCCATCCTGGAGATGGTTGTCAATGGTGTTGTCACCATCATGCACATGAATCTGACTTTCCAACTGTTGATACACCTCCTTGAAGTCCTCATCTTCTGAATATGCCTCTCTGTATGCATAATGGGTGAATCGCTCCATGTGCATAAGAGTTCCCAAAGTTGTAGTATTTGATATGGGTGGCCTTGAAATCATATCGGCAAACTTATTTGTGTTTCCCTTCTTATACTTGATCACCAAATAAAACTATTGTAAAAACCCCATCCACTTGTAATGCCTAGTCTGTTGTAGCTTATTTTGGGCCAACAGGTACCGTAACGGATGGTGATCCATGTGGATTATTGTCTCCTTTCCCATCAGATAGTTCTTCCACTTCTTCATAGCATGCACCATGGCATAGAGCTCCTTATCGTAGGTGGGGTAGTTAAGAAATGCCCCACGAAATACTTCATACTGGTAGAAAATGGGTCTTCCTCCTTGCATCAAGACAACTGCCATAGCATACCCACTCGCATTTGTCTCCACATCGTTGCAAGTTTGGTAATGCCAGAACCGGTTCTTCATTGATATTCTTCTTTAATTCATCGAAATCCTTTTTCTTCCCTTCTCCCCACTAGAAACTCTTGCCACTTACTGTTATGGCGTGGAGCGGTGCTACAACCACTGAAAATGAGGCTATGAATTTCCTCAGGTGTTGTATTTCTCCAATGAAACTCCGAACCTCAGTAACATTAGTAGGCACTGACCATTTCATGATGGCCTCCATCTTGGAAGGATTTATCTTCAATTCTCCTCCACAAATTACATATCCCAAATACACCAAGGAATGCTACACAAACTCGCACTTCTTGAGATTAGCTAGTAGCTGGTGCTTCTTCAATGTTTCCAGCACCTACGTCAAATGTGAAATATGCTCCTCCCAGGTAGCGCTATATACCAGTATATAATCCAAACAGACAATAACAAATGAATATATAAAAGGGCACATTACATCATTCATTAATCTCATAAATGTAGCTAGTGCATTACATAGGCCAAATGGCATAACTAACCACGCATACAAACCTTGCATGGTTTTGAAGGTGGTCCTCCATTTACATTCTTCTTTGACTCGAACTTGGTGATATCCAGACTTCAAGCCAAGCTTGGTTAAATACCTTTCTTGCTGCAAATTGATCTGGCATATCGTCTAGCCTGGGCAGGGGGTATCTGTTCTTGAGCATGATTTTATTCAATACCCTGTAATCTATACACATCTGCCAAGTCCCTTCCTTCTTTGGCACAATGATGATGGGTGAAAAAGATGGTGATGTACTCGGTCGAATGATACCTGTTCCTGCAGTTGATGAAATTGTTTCTTCACCTCACTTACTTCTATAAAATACTACCTGTACAACTCAATATTTGGCAATGGGGAGTTTGGCAATAATTGTATCTTGTGCTCCACTTCTCTCTTAGGGGCGTTGGCATTATGATACAGGTGTTTTCCTTGATGGCAACTCACTCAGATGAAAGCTCACAGTGCAACAGGTCAAAGAATTACAGATCAGACTACAAATAATGAAGAAAGAGAGGTATACGTAGGTTTGTCCTGTCCAAGCTGCGTATACATGCAGTTTTACTGAACAAAATGAGCATATACTACACACGCACTTTCACAGTAGGAAAAGCGTGTATATCTTGGAAAAACAAAGTTTTTGGTCTAAGGTATTTAACCCAAGGTAATTGGTCCAAGGTATTCGTCCTAAGTAGTTTTGGTCCATGGTATTAAGAAAGGCCTAAAACTATACAAGGAGGAGAAGATCATTAGGCCAGGTGTGCAAGTATTTTGAATATCTTATGGGGTGTTGGATCATATATGCAGGTTAATGAGCTTTTGATGGTTTGCTTGATCTGATCTGAGGCACCTATATGGCTGATGAAGGTTGATGGATTGGGATCATAAAGGTTTAAAAGTGTTCTCATTGTGGTTCGATCTTGAACAATCTAGATATGAATACTGACACATGTTTTATTCTGTAAATGTGATGATCTGGGTATGGCTGAAGTCTGGAATAGTTGTGATGTTTTAATTTAGCATTTATAGGTATGTACATATGTTCGCTTTAGTAAAAGAGCGTATACACACTGGTTCAACATATCAAAGTAGCGTATACATCATAAATTGGAATTTACAAATCTGTATGTTGGTTCCCTTTGGTAAAAGTGCATATACATGTTGGTTCGACACATGGCAGTAGCGTATACCTTATGAAGCATGATGTTTAAAGTTTCAGTAGTTTCCATTTGTTGTTGCAAAGTTCTAGGTTTTTCTTTGTGTTCTGGTGACTATATTCTGGTAATAGTGTTCTGAATCATCAGATTGATTGATTATGATTTGCTTTAGTGATGATGGGTTGTGAGTGATTGATTGATTTAGTTGTGGTTGATTCAGAAAGTGATGATTGAGTTTCAGTGATTGGTTGATGCAGATGTATTTGATGGTTGTATTTTAGTTATGATTTTTTGAGTTTCAATGTTGTTGATGGGTCCAGTATGAAAATTGGGTGAAACGTGGCCTTTAGATTGTGGTGTTGTGTTCCGGGAGTATCTAATCTGAAAATTCATGAAACGTGGTCCCTGGTGGAAGAGTGGAGTTTTCTATAGGCTAGCACCTACATACTAGTAAACATATTGCCTAGTACAAGAGCTAGGGGGTTGTAGCTCCCTTCCAGTAGTATTTGGAGAACAAGAGAAGGTTGTAGCCTTTTGTAGGTGGGTGCCTGCATATTGGTATGAGTCTGCACCAGTACAAGATTGTAAGCAGATTTTTTTATTATTAAAAGAAGACAGAGACGACAGCAGCAGGTGGTTTTTACCCACATTGGGTTTCCACCTTATATCTTGGTGTTCATGTGTGTTGCTTATGTGTGATGCTTTTACCACATTTTCTAATAAATCTCTGATATAATGGTTTAAGCTCAATATATGGTAAATTGTCTAAATCAAAAGTTCTCTTCATATACGCTGGTTGCTTTAAGTACAGTCACATGTACATGCTAGTTCAATTCGCCGAAGTAGCATATATAAATCTATTTGGGAAATAAAATTATAGATATGATAATACTAATTCACCCCCCTCTTAGTATTATTTCCAAGAATTGGTATCAGAGCAGGTCCTTCAGAACAAGCTTGATTGCTTGAAGGGAGATCCATCAACATGACTAATCAAGAAAGCATGGGATCCATTAGGCTACCAATCTTCGATGGGAGCAACTTTGTCTATTGGAAAATAAGAACCACAGCCTATCTACAATTGCTTGGAATGGATGTCTGGGAAATTGTGGAAGGAGGATATACATTTCCAACAACAATTCATACAGATACGACAGGTAAAAATCAATATGAAACCAATGCAAAAGTTGTCAATACTTTATTGGGAAGTATGTCACAATCAGAGTTTGTCAAATTCATGTAGCTCAAATTAGCCAAAGAAATATGGGAAAAAATCATTTTGAGCTAAGAATGAGACTCTCAGGTAAAACGTGCTAAGCTTCAAACTCTCTTTATTTAGTATGAAACTCTTAAGATGGATAGTGATGAAAGCATAGCTAGTTACTTCCTACGTATAGATGAGGTTGTCAATTGTATGAAGAACCTGGGTGAAGAAATTAAGGAATTTACCTTAGTTGAGAAAGTATTGAGATACTTGTCTGCTAAATTTGAATCCAAAGTGTCTGCCATAGAAGAAAAATAGGATCTGCAGAATATCAGTATGACACAGCTTCACGAAATCTTAATTGCCTTTGAGATGAGAAAAGGAGGACCATCAAATATGAGAGAATCCACACTCAAACCTTCAGCAAAAGGAAAGGAAGAACACAATGAATCGAGACATATTTCAGAAGAAGAAGATGAGGTAAACTTTGTCAAAAAGCTTCAACGGGGTTCTGGAAGGTTTATAGGTAAGTTACCCTTCAAATGCTTTTCTTATGGCAGAGTCGGTCATTATGCTGCCAGATGTCCTCATAAGGATAATTTTGAAAAAGGAAAGGAATATGCAAAAGGGAATAGAAAACAAGTTGTGAATAAAAAGAGTTACTATAATCATGAAGATAGTGATGGTTTATCTAATAGTGGTGAAGATGAAATTGGACAAGATTACAGACTTCTCATGGCTTATGACGATGATAATTTTTGAGATGCTTTAGAAGAGGAATACCTTCATGAAGAAATATCTAAACTCAAAATCTGTATAGAAGAAAAGAATATGATTATAGATACCTTAACATACCAACTTGCTGAAAAAGAAAAACACAATGAAAAACTAGAATGTGAAATTGTGGGTCTAAGAAAGGATCTTGAGAAAATAAAATCTCTCAATATTAGATTTTATAAAGGATCAGAAACTTTAAATGAAATTATCAAAGCTCAGTGTTCTCCTCTGATAAAGATAGGTCTTGGATATACTGAAGAAGCATCTTAGTCACAGAAGCCGTCAACCTCCACCAAAAGCTATCTTGATGCAACAAAGACCAGTGAACAGTACGATAGTCGTCAGCAAAGGCATAAAGTAGATCACCAGGTAAGTCAGACTCAATTTACTCCAAGGATGAATAGAAGCCACAACCAACCTCAATTAAATCATACTTAATCTGCTCCAAAGATGAATATTAATAGAAACTACAATCACCAGGTCAATAGATTCGATAGTCGTAGGAACTTCTTTAATGGGAAATGTTTTTCATGTCATAATTTTGGACACAAAGCTACTCAATGTGTTGCTTACAAAACCATCATGACTAGAGAAGCATGAAATAAAAGGAATGTAACATGGATCAAGAAAAGTTCCTATAATAACTTTTCTCTTCTTGAAAATGAAATAGAACGCTCAATCTATAACAACTTTGGTAATGAAGAATCTGAATGCAGGATAAAATTTTGGAAAACATATCAGAAGGAGAAAACTCCATTATATCCCAAGATATGGAGAACAAAAGAATCTCAAACAGAAAGATGTGGTATAGCCTTGTATGCAGAAGGACAAGAAAATTAGTGGTACATTGACCGTGGATGCTCAAAACACATGAGGGTGACAAAGAAAAACTTCACTCATATAATTCCTTAGAAAAGGAAAATAATGTCTCATTTGGAAATGACACTCCTGCTGTCATAAAAGGTAAAGGCTCTATTTTCTTGAAAGAAAAGGTTAAAGCTAGAAATGTTATGTATGTAGACGGTTTAAAGCATAACATGTTGAGTGTCAGTCAAACGTGTGATCAAGGAAATGAAGTGGTGTTTCGATCAAATGGATGTGTTGTTTGTGAGCTTGATATAGGAGAGACCATGATCAAAGGTACAAGAACTCCAAACAACTTATTCATACTCAATGGAGGACAACAACAATGCTATGTAAGAAAAAATGATGAAAACTGGTTGTGGCATAGAAGATTGGAACATCTAAGCTTTTCTCAAATAAGAAAAGCATGCAAATTTAAGGCTATTCGTGATCTTCCAGATATTAGCATCCCAGAAAAGACAATATGAAAACCATGTCAAATCGACAAGAAAACCAGAGTTCACTTCATGGAAAAGGAATGATCAACTAGTAAGCCTTTGAACTTGTCCATATTGATTTATGTGGACCATCGAGGAAAAAGTCACCTCGTGGAGAAGAATACTTTATTTTGTTCATTGATGATTTTTCCAGAATGTGTTGGATAGGTCTTCTAAAGCATAAAGATGAAGCATTTGAAAAGTTCCAAGCCTTCAAAGCTTTGGCTGAAAATGAATGAGATCGAAAAATCAAATGCCTCAAATTTGATCGAGGAGGGGAATTTACCTCGAATGATTTCTTTGACTTTTGTGAACAACATGGAATAAAAAGGAAATTCTCCACTGCAAGGAATCCTCAACAAAATGGAGTGGTAGAAAGAATGAACAAAACTGTTCAACAAATGGATCGAGCTATGCTAGATGAATCTGGAACTCCTGCAACCTTCTGGGGTGAAGCTACATTCATTGCTGTAACTATTCTCAACCAAGAAAATGTTCGGGTAAACAACACTCAAACTCCACATGAACTTTGGTATGGTAAGACTCCTACTGTGAAATAATTTAAAGTTTTTGAAAGCAAACGTTATATCAAAAGGACTAATGAAAAACTTGGTAAGTTTGAACCCAAAGCAGATGAAGGTATTCTTCTTGGTTATTCTTCTAGAAGTAAAGGATATAAATGTTATAATAAAAGACTTGGAAAAATTGTTGAAAGCATTGATGTTGTAGTTGATGGAGCTTGCAAAAATCCAAAACAGATAAAATCAAAAGAACATTATGACAATGAAGAAAATGGGGATTATTTTCCTACATCAAATCAAAATCATATTGAAGAAGAAACGAATGAAGCACCAGAAGAAGAGATAATGGTAGAAGAAAAGACTCCGCCCAGGTATGTTCAGAAAAATCATCCAGAAACTCAAATTTTAGGGGAAAAAGAGGTAGGTGTACAAATAAGAAGAACTATTACAGGTACCTCAAGCTATCTAGCATTACAATCCTCCACTGAACCTCAAAATGTAAAAGAAGCATGCAAAGATTAATGTTGGGTCAAGGCCATGGATGAAGAACTTGAGCAAATTGAAAAAAATGATACTTGGAAATTAGTTCCGAGACCTCATGATAAAAATATTATAGGAACTAAATGGATATTCAAAAGCAAGATAAATGAAAATGGAGAAGTCATTAGAAATAAGGCCAGACTTGTTTGTAAAGGGTATCCTCAACAAGAAGGTATATATTTTGAAGAAACTTTTGCACATGTTGCCAGAATTGATTCCATAAGGATGTTTCTTGCTCTTTCTAGCTTTTAGAAATTCAAAGTATACCAAATGGATGTAAAATCAGCCTTCCTAAATGGAGATTTAGAAGAAGAAGTTTATATTGAACAACCAGAAGGATTCATTCTTAGAAATGATGCAAAACCTGTATGCAGACTCAAAAAAGCCCTCTATGGTCTGAAACAGGCTCCAAGGGCTTGGTATTACTACCTTGATAAATATCTACACCAACAAGGTTTTAAAAAAGGTTCAGCAGATAGCAATCTATATACAAAGATTGAAATTGATAAAATGCTAATTATTATTGTTTATGTTGATGATATTATTTTTGGTAGCAATGAAGAATCCATGAGTCAGAATTTTTCTTCAGTAATGCAGTCATAATTTGAAATTTCCTTGCTTGGTGAACTTACCTATTTTCTTGATCTACAAGTTAAAAAAAATAAAGATGGTATTTTTCTTTCACAAACCAAATATCTCAAAGAGATCTTGAAAGGGTACATAATGGAAGATTCTAAACATGTACGTACCCCAATGGTAACAGGATGCAGTCTCAGCTCACATGATGAATCAACAGAAGTACATCAACCAACTTACATATCCATGATTGACAGTCTGCTTTATCTAATAGGTACCCGACCTGACATCATGCATGTAGTAGGAACAGTTGGAAGATTCCAAGCAAATCCAAAGGAATCACACCTTCAGGTAGTCAAAAGAATTTTCAAATATCTTCAAGGAACTCAAGACTTTTGTTTATGGTATCCTAGAGATGCAAATCTTACTCTTCATGCATATACAGATGCAGATTGGGCAGGAAGTGTTGATGACAGAAAAAGCACTAGTGATGGTGCATTCTATATGGGTTCCAAGTTAGTGTAGTGGTTCAGCAAGAAACAAAGTTCAATTGCCTTATCTACAGCTGAAGCAGAATATGTGGCAGTTTCCTCTTGATGCACACAACTACTTTGGATGATGCAAACCTTGCAAGACATTCAGATCAAATATACTACACCCATCTCCATTCTATGTGATAATACAAGTGCCATCAGTATTTCAAAGAATCCAATCATCTACTCCAAGACCAAGCACATACCCATCAAATACCATTTTTTACGTGAACAAGTGCTTGAACAAAAAGTCAAACTGGATTATGTTCCCTCCAAAGAACAGGTTGCTGATATATTACTAAACCACTGCCCAAAGAAACATTTGAATTTATCAGACAGAAGTTGGGAGTAGTTGCTGCATCATCCTACTACTAAATATAATGTTTTTTAGAGAAATATTATTATATACGCGTGTTTCATGAAGTTGAGTCTCATACACACGCAGGTTTCTGTGGGACAAGGAGCGTATATGTTTTTCAGACAAGAAAAACAATGGGGCAGGCTTTGATATGGGTGCTTTGTCTAATGTTGATGATCACAGTCTATTGATATGCTCTATTCATTAATTTTTATCTAACTGACAAAGATGCCTTGATTTTTGACTTGTTAACAATGCACAAGTAGCATAGGTTTAGGGGGAGCATTAACCTTCACTTGCACTCTGCATTGTTGGCATTATGGTTGCTGGGTCCAGCTATGGCTTCAGCTATTTATGCCTTTTGTTTCTTAAGCCATGTAAATGTCTAGGATGTGATATGTCTTCTCATACATTTGAATGAGTCCTATTGGACAAATGATGTAATTTGTATGCAGGTTTGCTTTGGTAAAAGAGCGTATACACATTGGTTCAGCATATCAAAGTAGCGTATACATCATAAATTGGAATTTGCAGATCTGTACACTGGTTCCCTTTGGTAAAAGTGCGTATACATGTTGGTTTGACACATGGAAGTAGCATATACCTTATGAAGCATGATGTTTAAAGTTTCAGTAGTTTCTGTTTGCTGTTGTAGAGTTTTGGGTTCTGCTTTGTGTTTTGGTGACTATATTTTGGTAATAGTGTTCTGAATCATCAGATTGATTGATTATGATTTGCTTCAGTGATGATGGGTTGTGAGTGATTGATTGATTTAGTTGTGGTTGATTCAGAAAGTGATGATTGAGTTTCAGTGATTAGTTGATGCAGATGTATTTGATGGTTGTATTGTAGTTATGATTTTCTGAGTTCCAATGTTGTTGATGGGTCCAGTATGAAAATTGGATGAAATGTGGCCTTCAGATTGTGGTTTTGTGTTCCAGGAGTATCCAGTCTGAAAATTCATGAAACGTGGTCCCTGGTGGAAGAGTGGAGTTTTCTGTAGGCTAGCTCCCTTCCAGTAGTAGCTGGAGAACAAGAGAAGGTTGTAGCTTTCTGCAGGTGGGTTCCTGCGTACTGGTATGAGTCTACAATACTACAAGATTGTAAATGGATTTTCTTATTATTAAAAGAAGACAGAGACAACAACAATAGGTGGTTTTTACCCACATTGGGTTTCCACCTTATATCTTGGTGTTCATGTGTGTTTCTTATGTGTGATGCTTTTACTACACTGTCTAATAAATCTTTGATATACTGGTTTAAGCTCAATACATGATAAATTGTCTAAATCAAAAGTTCTCTGCATATATACTAGTTGCTTTAAGTACAGTCACGTGTACACACTAGTTCACTCCGCCGAAGTAGCGTATATAAATCTATATGGGAAATAAAATTATAGATCTGATAATACTGATTCACCCCCCTCTCAGTATTATTTCCAACAAGGCAGTAGCCCTTTAGGCTCTTGGAAAATGTCCTCGTATGCCTATAACAACTCCTGTTGTTTTTGTTTCTTAGTACACCCCTCTAGGTATGCCTTGCCTCTTATTGACTCCTCTACAAACTTATTTTCTCTTAAAAACAATAAAACATACTTCTTGCTAGAACTGATCAATTTCTTGTCTTGGTTGGAACTTATGAGTGAAATTTTTGACTTGCCTTTGTGCACATTGATGATGAATAATTTTCCATCCTTAATGAGTTGGTACTAGTTAGCTCTCCTCATGAATATTGCATCACACATGTACATGTATGGAATCCCAAACATGACATCGCATACATTAAGGGGAACCACATCCAAATCTACTTCATCAATAAATTTAGCACTAATATAAAATATAATTTTACAATTTTTTGTTATCTTAAGCTTTGCATCCTTATATACCCATCCCAGTGGATATGGGTTTGGATGATCATGAAATTCTAGCCCCAACTTCTTGACTACATCTGCAACAATGATATTTTCCTACAATCCTGAGTCAAATAGAGCATCAATCTTCATTTTCTTGACTTGTATCTTTACATGAAAGATTTTGGTCATTTATTTCTCTTCATGTTTCTGAAGGTTACTCAGATTCACCTCCTTCTACACTGATATACAAATGATCTTCTCATTTACATTTGAGCTTCTTTCAACTTGGTTGCTTGAATCAATGGCCATGACATTCTTCTTCTTATTATCTTTCTTCTTGTTCTTCAGGTTTAGCTCTGGATGCAACTTCCAACACTTCTCCTCTGTATGGTCATCAATGTTTTAGTGGTTGCAGTGGTTGCTAGGATCTCTGCAATGGTGTTTTGTGGTTGTCCTCTTTTTAAATTTTCCCCCATTTTTCTTTTTATTCCCATCCTTAGAAGTATCTTTTTGCTCCTCTTGCTTCGATCCACTTGATTGTGCTCTTTTTAGGCCTATGTTCTCCAAGTATTGTGCCTGTACACAAGCCTCGTTCACCATTTTTGGCTTGAACAACATCACTTTCTCATGCAGATGGTAGTGCAAACCCTCCAAATACTTGAGGAGTACATCTAGGTTCTTTGGAGAGATACCCAACATTATAGCCATCTTTTTAAATTCTTTGGTGTACTCTTGCACGCTTTGGCCTGACCATTTTTTTGAAGTAATGCCACCAGATCCACTAGTCTTCCATGCACCCAATGGGATAAAACATGACATAATGAGGGTTTTTAAATCCTTCCACTTAGTCACTGGAGGTTCTCCCTCCAACCTCAGGGTTTTCGTGTGGCTCTCCCACTAGGTAGTGCATGGCCCTCCAATTTCAGCTACACAAATGAGATCTTTTGCCCTTCCTTGATCTGATGGACACTAAAATAAACTTCTAGTTTTTGCAACCAGTGGTTCAACTTTAGAGAGTCGATCGTGCCATGGTATGGATTGATATTTACCTTTGCTTCCACTTTAAATAGGGATTGGGTAATGACACTCGAGTTGGATTGATATTTTCTGGGTTCTTTCTTCGGCAAGTTATCTGCATCTTCATGATCTCCCGATCCCTCTTCTAATCTGTCCTCTGCATTCAAACCCCCTTATTCTCCAAACATACCAAGATCATTTATTAGGGCTACCATAAGGAGGTTGACATTGTGGTTTATATATGTGACTTATTCTTCGAGCTACGAAAACCTCACCTCTATAGGATCACAAGGTTCATTTATAGATTTGTCACCCATGATTAGGGTTTTATGATTTTTAGCCTCATTGATCTATAGCCTTGAAATCTCCACAAAATAGCTAAAGAAAGCCACTCTAATACCAAATGATCCATAAACTATCATGGATATTCCACTGGACAGTTCGTCACAACAGATCTGATAACATCATATTAAAAGTCTGAGATTCTACCTTATTACAGTTTTATTTAATTTATAGATCTATAAAGCTAACTGTAATTAGTGCATGCATGTAAAATTAAATCAAGCAGAAAAAGTAGATAATGACAAAATAATCTCACACAAACATAATACACAAGATATTCTCTCTAGGAAACCCTTTCAGGAGAAAACCCATCTGGAAGGTGAGGTCGCTTCGCTCTCTTTCTCTATCTGGAAATATGGCTGCAAATACAAAGAAGCAATGTCTATGGCTTGTGGGCTGCTATAGTGCATAGATCATCTCTGTGTGCTCTACCTCCTATCTCTAATGGCTATCCTTTCTCAACTATGGAACAAAATTCTCATGAAAGAAGGGAATGCCTCTTCCTCCTAGTGGCTCGGTTATAACACAACCCAATAGCCTACCTGTGGTTAAGTTTGACTACATCAACTCTTAACTAGAGTTACAAAATAGAATATTCTAGAATATTTTACATTACACACATGTGGCTAGCCCCTTTTCCATTAATGATGGGGGTTGATGCGGCATCCTCCTGAACTATAGGTGTGAAAACAGGAAGGTCAACTTTTGACAGGCATAATTTTTTCATACAAACTCTGATTGACACAATTCTTGCATCAATGAAAATATGTGTGTGTGTGTATAATAGCATGAAAAGGTTCTATAGTGAAGCAGCAAATTTTTACCCCCAAAAAATGTCATTTGATGCCTCAAAATGCTCCTGGAAGGTTTCAAACCTCGTTTCGCCAAATTGGGTCCTATCGATAAAAACGGTCCCGTGACATGATTCCTCCACTTTTTCCACTCGAAATGCATCGATATCGATGAAAAACAATATGATGATCCAATTCAGATTAGTAGGTGTCATAGACCATCGAGGAGGATGTTCCCCTAAGGGGGAGGGTTCTGCAACATCTCTAGGTTAAAAGTTCATGTAATAAATGTTAATAAAGAAAAATAAGACCAAGGCCAAGGGACACTCATTCCAAGCTGAATATTGGGAAAAATATCCTAGTGGGCATCACTCTTTGTGTGTTATGGCTAAGGGAAATTGGAAAATGCAATGGAAAGTCTTTGAAAAGGAAAAAGGGTATTATTAGCATTTTATTTATGAAAATAAAGGAAAATACGAGAAAAAGGAGGTGAAAGGTCATAGGTTGCATGTGAGGAGGAAATTGAAGGAAAATTAAGGAAAAATGAAGAAATTAGAGGCAACAACAATAAAAATACATTAGAGCATCAATTTTTAGTTTTTTTTTCAGTTTGTTTTAATAATTGGTTTCAGAGAGGAGAAGAGCACCAAGAGGAGAAGGAAAAAAAGCAAGAAAAGGAAGGACAATGAAGGACAAGGAAAGTAAAAGAAAGCAAGGATCAAGGCAATATAGGTTGTATCAAGAAACTTCAACATGAATACTTGCAGGTAACAAGTTGCATGTATAATTTCCTAGTTGATTTTGGCATGCATGGTATGTGCATGTGCCTATTTGGTTTCACTGTTGTCAATGACAAAGATTTTGCTGGGTTTTGTCAGTGGTTTTTTAGTCTTGCCTTGCCATTTCTGGATAGTCATGGTGTGATGGGATTCTTTCTTGGTTGAGATTTGGATTGCTGGAAGGTTTTGGATCTTGTTGAGGTGGTCTTAGGAAAATTCCAAGGGTTGGGGGTGGAGATGGTTTTCTCCGAGAGGCCCTTAACAGGTGGGTAGCGACAAGAAAATTCCTCAAGGGATGGTGAAGTAATTATGAGGCATCCAAGCTTAGTTTGGTTTTGTGATCTTAGAGATGGTTTAGGCGAGATCACAGTATGGTGAGGTTGGAGGTAGTTTAACCTCTATATTTCCTTGGTTATTTATGGTTTGGTTTATCCCATGAGATCCCACATTCATTCTTGGAAAATGGCATAGGGGAATTTGGATGAAATAAATCTTTGGTTCATCCAAATCTATGGTTGGGTGGTACATGTAAGTCCCTGACTTGGTTGGATTTTTCATATGGTTAATAAAACATAAGTTTCTCTTGTCTTTGACAAGTAAATTTACTTGTTATTATGTGGATTTAATGGTTGTTCTATCATTGTTATCTATCTAGTTATATGTTGGTTATAAGCATGGTTATATGATAGATCTAAGTATGGCTCTTATCATATTTCATTCAATGCATGTATGATTAATGATTGCATGACTATTAAATTGGAAACTAAGGCCAAAATCCATGTGGGTCAGCTTATTTATGATAGTTGATATTTTTATTGGATCCCTCTCGTCGAAAGGTGTAGGATTGATCTAAAGATCATCCGATTCCGATAAGCATTTATGGAGATATGAATTTATTTAGATTGTGGAATTATCATCTAGCCGACCAGCGACTTGAGTAGGCTTAGAAGCCCAATAGATATGTCTAATCATTACCTTCATGTTAGTATAAATAGAAGAGGATTTGAAGTCATTTGGACCTCACCTCAAGTGATCTCCTCTCCACGTCTAGGTTTTTGGAGAAGGAGATACGCTATGAATTATACTGGCCTAATATGATGATGCTCTAATGGATAAAAATAGCCATGAATCCACAAGAAATGGAGATGATACGTGAAGGGTAGCCACAGTGGACTCAACACTGTAATGAAGGACATTACCATGCAGTCCATACAAGGTAGCAAACTTAACACAGTCATGGAAGTAACAACGCTGGCAAAGGAATATACGTAGGGCATGAAAGATTATACATAGGTCATCCACGTACAGGTAAACGCTATGATGGAAAGGACAGATCACGCAATATATATTGAAACGTAGTAAACGCAATACATATGGGAACAAAGGTAACATAATATATTGGGAAGTCATGGTGATATACCACGAAGGTCACATATACACTGGAGCTAATACGCTAGTCACAAGCATAGGTCATGGCATATATCTATATCTATATATATATATATATATATATATATATATATATATATATATATATATATATATATATATATATATATATGTCATCATATACATTGGCATATTAACACAAAAAATAAATACATTTTCAAGAAATACGTGGAGACCACGCAGTCATAACGCAAGATATATATTGGAGACCACACTGTCATTATATCTTGGAATGCTGTCATATACGATGCAGTCATATAATATTGGGAATGAAGATATATATATTGGAATGCAGTCAGGACACAGGCAAGATGCGTGGACACATATATATCACGCAAGCCCTAGATCTGGTAGCGTGGTTCACGCTGTAGCACGCAGTCATATAATACGCATATGGGAATGAAGATATATATATTGGAACACAGTCATATAAATGGAATGCAGTCATATGTATGGGTATGGAACGTAGTCATATAAATGGAATGCAGTCATATGTATGGGTATGGAGCGTAGTCATATGTATGGGTATGGAACACCGTCATCATACGTTGTATGGAATGGTCATATATATGCTTCATTGTGTTAGGCATATATAATCTGCTTTAGTCATAACTATAGTCTAGTATGGTTATGAAGAACACTGGTCATATAGACATTGATAAGAAAATAATGGAACTGCGTGGAGGATAGCCTAGCTGCTTTGCTAGGCTACAAGCCATAGCAAGTAGCTAAGGCTGATATGTATATGAACTCCATAATGAATGAAAAGAAAAATAGCATGGGCAACATTATGAGCAACATGATGGGCAGCATATGAGTAGCATTATGAGAAGCATGATGTATGAGATCATGAGCAGCATGATGATGCATGACGTAGCATGATGGTGCTACGTGGTAAGGTGTAGCAAATGGAAGAGATGCAACACAATGATAGGTGAAGGAGTCACCTTGGAGAATCAGTTGAAGCAAAATGTCTTCAACTGATTTCATCGTTATGCGAAATGATCTATGCTAGATCTGGATAAGTCAAAGTGT
The DNA here is from genome assembly GCA_031772625.1 of Pinus tabuliformis. Classification (NCBI taxonomy): domain Eukaryota; kingdom Viridiplantae; phylum Streptophyta; class Pinopsida; order Pinales; family Pinaceae; genus Pinus; species Pinus tabuliformis. The sequence goes on along the minus strand of CM062810.1, from coordinate 819,720,005 downwards.
TGACTTCTGTTGTAAATGTACTATCTCTCTCTCTCTTTCTCTGCTGAACTTTGAAGAACATAAAAGAAGAATTGATCAAGGGTTTCCCCACACATCGTGGGGTTTGTCCCTAGCTTGCGCCACATATTGCGTCCTCTTGTCCTGGCTTGTCTTCTGCGATTTGTATTTATGTTCTATCTGCAGTTTAATTTATGCTGATGTGAATGCTAATATGGAAAGGAAATTAAATAAATTTCTCTAGCATAGAACATACCTAAATTTAACATGGTATCAGAGCTGAGGTGAAGACAATGCCCAAGCAAGAGTGAAAAATCAATCATTGAAGACAGTTGGGACAAGAAAAAATGATCAATGGGTTCCTCATAATTCACCCAAGGTGAAGTCGAAGCAGAAAATATTATCAGATTGGTGCAACAGAAATTTTTTATGGCCTACCTAAAGATCACTTCATTGGGAAGTTTGGATCTAAGGGTGGAAGGAAAGGTAGATGTCTTCGAACCTTATGCGAAGCAGTGTCCAAATGGCAGAAAAGCAGGTCATCAAGGACATGACCGACTCTTCAAGAAAGCTAGCAACCCCAGGAATGGAAGTCAAAGGCTTTAAGGTGGCATTCATCGATGGAAAGGTACGTGTTTGAAAATAGAATTTTCAAAGATACTTTTGAGTTCAGGGTTGTATCAAGTTGCAGGAAGTCCACTGAGGACTGTTATGAAACCAGCTCAAGAAAAGATAGAAAAGATAGATCAACGCCTTAGAATTCAGCCTCTTCGAGGGTGCAACCTCCTTTACATTACATAAATGAACAATTCTTCGATGATACAAATGAAAAGACCTCCTTTCTATATATAGGAGTCTAAGGGGTCATAACATAATCAGAGCCGACATAACAATAATAATGTAAGGGCACAATAATAACAATAGTGGGCTTCTATGTGGCACAATAGTAATAATATGGGCACTACATGGGTATATCAATATAATAAGTGGGTTGTACTAATAACAATAAGGGGTTACACTAGGAGTATAGGGGCCTAACATGCCCCTCTCCTTCAAAAAGCGTTGTCATCAACGCTTGAGTAGTTATTGATGCTTCTGTATAAAATTCTTGTCCTCCCATGTGGAATCTTCAGCTGGTAAGTTCTTCCACTTGATGAGATACTCTGAAATTGATCGCTTTCGTAGTTGTCGGGTTCTTGTTTCTATGACTGCACCAAGTTCCAATATGATTTTTCCTTCTTCTTCAATTTCTGGCAATATTGTTTGAATTGGGATCTTTTGCAACTTTTGAATAAATGGCCATACTTCTTCATCCTTCTTCCATTCGTCCCTTGCTTCGTTTATCCAATCTGGTTGGATAATAGAAATAGCACAAAACAATGCTTCCACATCCTCATCCTTGAAGAGTCTTCCCATTTGGTAAGTTCGCCATTTTTTAAGTGCATGTAGTATTGCCAACATTTCCTTCTCATAAATAGCTTGCTTGAGATGTAGCAATAAAAATACCCAATCATCTACATCAAAACATTTTTCACTACAATGTTGATCTACCAGTTTCGTTTGATTTTGCACTGAAGTGGCGTTATCCTTTAAAATTTGGAGAACTTGTTGTTGATGCTTAATGAGATCTTTCTCTGCTTGAACCTTTTTCTTCTTGATATATCCTTCTATCTCTAGATTTTGAGGAGTGGTAATTTCTTCCAATCCTTTACAAGATATCGTCAGATTCATTTCTTGATGCTCGATGTGATCTTTCACTTCTTGAATATTTTTCTTCTTGATATGTCCTTCTATCTTGATAGTTTGAGGAGTGGTAATTTCGACCAATGAATTACAAGATATGGTTGGATTCATTTCTTCTTTCTCGATGTTATCTTTCACTTCTTTCACCTTTTTCTTCTTGATATGTCCTTCTATCTTGATAGTTTGAGTGGTAGTTTCGACCAATGAATTACAAGATATGGTTAGGTTCATTTCTTCTTTCTCAATGTGATCTTTCACTTGCACCTTTTTCTTCTTGATATGTCCTTCTATCTTGAGAGTTTGAGGATTGGTAATTCTTGCCAATGCTTTACAAGATATGGTCTGATTCATTTCTTCTTTCTTTGGGGTGGAGTCTTGGCGTATATCTTGTTCTTTTGATGTCTCTTGATCCTTTTCTTCCTCATCTTCATATTCTATGTAAAATAATTTCTTATCAGCACAGTTATGACCTTTAGTGCATTTGCTATCACAATTGTAACAAAGCCCTTTTTCTCTCTTTTCTTTCAATTGTTGTGGTGTAACCCTTGTAGGTTGTGGAAGGCTAGGAGAAACAACACTTCCATCTTTATAGTTGTGAGGGGTATGCTTCTTGGTTTCCATAATTTTTCTTTCCACTATGTCACAAAGCCCTTTTACTCTTTCCAATTGTTGTGGTGTTGCTCTAAAGAAGGTGTTGCTCTTTGTATCCTCATAATGTGCTATCATTTCCTCCGTGAAAATTGACCACGTAACAAGTTTTTTACGAGAACAAAGCCCTTCATACCATAAAAATTGATCTGGTTCTAAATATGAAGATGCAATACATACCTTTTGTAACAGTGGTACACCATGTAGATCAAAATATTGCTCCATCTGAAGTATCCAATTTACTGGATCCTTGCCATCAAACTTCCTCATCTTGCCTTTTCTTGATTTTAGGAGCTTGATCTTGAAACGACTGTAACTCTGTACTTTTGGATCTTTAAGTTCTGAAATTTCAAACTGTAGTAGCCCTCTATGTCCTCTTTCCAATGCCACCAGTCTGATCCCAATTGGATTCTCCAAGGAAGAGTTATGTCAAATCTCCCACAGTGACCTGATTATAGACTAGTTCAGTAGAGCGAACTTGTACAACGTGCCACGAGTCACTGTTTCGACCTTTGGATCTGAAAAATGCATACAAGAAGCTAAATTCCGTCCTATTTCTGTATCTTCTTATGAAATTTAAATCTGATCTCCAGAGAGAAATTTATGATGATTTTCCCCAGGTCACCTGTTTGGAATGTAATTCAGGAGTTTGCAAAAAGACCAACTTCCTTAGATCATATCTCCACAAATATAGCGCGAAAATCTCTGAAATTCGGATCTGAGCTTTAGCGTGATTTCTTCTCAAATGGGTTTTTTTGTCAACTTCTGAAACGTCGCAGAAAAGAAGTTATAGCGAAAATTCCACGATGAGCTGTTTGGAGCAGCGAAACCCTAGAATCCAAAGCTCTGATACCAAATGTTATGAAACCAGCTCAAGAAAAGATAGAAAAGATAGATCAACACCTTAGAATTCAGCCTCTTTGAGGGGGCAACCTACTTTACATTACATAAATGAACAATTCTTGGATGATACAAATGAAAAGACCTCCTTTCTATATATAGGAGTCTAAGGGTTCATAACATAATCAGAGCCTACATAACAATAATAATGTAAGGGCACAATAATAACAATAGTGGGCTTCTATGTGGCACAATAGTAACAATATGGGCACTACATGGGTACATCAATATAATAAGTGGGCTGTACTAATAACAATAAGGGGTTACACTATGAGTATAGGGGCCTAACAGGGACCATGTCCATTGACTCAACACTGGAGCTCTGTGAGTTAGATGGTGGCTAGGATGCCTGAATTAAAAAAGGAGCATGAAGGTACATGTCTAAAATGCACCGAAGGAAAATATTATAAGGGGACCATTCCCCTCATGCAGCAGGTCCACAGGCTTGGAACAACCCGAGGAGTTTGAGACTCACGATCGGGAATCTCATGTATATAGGTGGAAGAAAGCCCTCTATGGCTTGAAGCAAAACACCTCAGGCATAGTATGAAAGGATTGATAGCTGTCTAATGTAGCTGAGATTCACTAGGAGTGAAACTAATCCAAACCATTACTCGAAGGTTGTGAATGATAAACCTCTCATACCGGCACCTATGTCTGACAAGTGCAGACCCTCTCATTTATAGGAGACAGAGGGAGTTGGATTCCGAATGTGGAGAGATAAAATACAAGCCTGTGACTACCTCGAGGATCTTAAATTTCAAGAAGTTATATGGTAGTGATGTCGGACCAGATTTGGGAAATGCCTCTGAGTTTCATAAACTCATTTGCATTGATGTTCTTGAAGAACCTCCGTTCGGACATATGTGTTGCAGTTAGCATGGTGAGCTCATATTTGGTTAAGCCTCAGTGGATTGGTGCCAAGAATCTTCTGAGATATCTTCAGGGCACAATATCACATGGATTGAGATACACTACCGGAAATATGAAACTGCATGATTATTTGAATTCTCATTGGGCAAGCAGTGTGAAGGATAACTAGAACACTTCTTAGTGTTGTTTCTCTTTGTATTTTGCTTCGATATCATGGATGAGTAGGAAGCAGAAGTCGATTGTTATAAGAAGCCCTGAGACCGGATACATATCTACGAGTATGATCTCATATGAAGCTGCCTGGTTGGGGAAAGCTCTTCAATGAGCTGTTTGTACACATGATGAATACCACTATGATTCTCTGTAACAACCAGAGGTGGTATTCGATTATTGAGGAATCTCATATTCAATAACTAGTCCAATAGATAGACATCAGATACTACCTTATCTAGGATATGGTAAGTCAATAAGCAAGGAGGCTCCATTGAACTGAGATGATGTACAGGTCGCTAAAGCCCCGGGGGAAAGATAAAATCTGTGATTTTCCTGAATGACTTGGATTCGTCAAGAGACCCTTGTACAAGGGTCCTGCATGTTGCATACATAGAGCTTTGGGAGCTCTGGGGGCTTGTGATTCTTACTGGAGAAACATACGACCACAGGGTGACTCACCCTCCCCTGGTGGTGCACACTGGGACAAGATGATTCGCTCTCTTATGGGACAGGATGATTCGCTCTCCTGTGAACAGGATGATTCACTCTCCTGTAGACAAGATGATTCGCTCTCTTGTGGGACAAGATGATTCGCTCTCTTGTTGAACAAGATGATTCGCTCTCTTGTGTAGCAAGATGATTAGTTCTCCTATGAGGTCTAGATGATGTGTTCTCCATGACAAATATAGCAGGAGGATTAGTTCTCCTGTGAGGATGGGATTGATTAGGTTCTCCTATCGAGGCATCCTACCCATGCAGTCTGGGACTCATGGGAAGTACCTCTCATCTAATCAATGAGCAGGGAAATGAAGATAGGGACCATAGTAGTATGGATGGACACATCACTGTATCTACCGTAATCCCTATGCTAGGATGACCTTCATTGATCTAGGATCAATGATACTGGTCTGAGACCAATGGTAGGAGTTGTACCTACTACGACACTAACTTTAGGTCGGTTGAGACTGGTCTAGGACCAGTGGTACATACTCTGAGACTGACTTCGTGTCAATGCAGGACTGGTCTGGGACCAACGAGAGTGGTACATACTATGATGCTAACTTCGGGTTGGTTGAGATTGGTTTGGGACCAGTGGTGCACTCTCTGATCCTGTGATACTGGTCTAGGACCAGTGGTAGGAGTGGTACCCACTATGACGCTGACTTTGGGTCGGTTGAGACTGGTCTGGGACCAATGGCATGCACTCTGAGACTGACTTCGGGTCAGTGGAGAGTGGTATGAGACATTCTTGTTCAATTCTTCTTCTTCATAGTTCAACAGAGCTAAGTTGAGCAGAGCCAAAGCCAACAGAGCCAGCATAGCTGAGTTGAGCAGAGCCAGAGCCAGCAGAGCTGAGCAGAGTAGAGCAAAGCTAGCAAAGCTGAGCAGAGCAGAGTAGAGCCAATAGAGCTGAGGAGAGCAGAGCAGAGCTAGCAGAGCCAGTAGAGCTAAGTAAAGCTAAGTAGAGTTGGGCAGAGCAGTGCAGGACACTGGTGGCAGAGATAGTACAGTCGAACTTATGGACCAGCAGATGGAGTTCTCCATACTTGAGAGGGAGTGTTAAATTGGAAACTAGGGCCAAACTCCATGTGGGTCAGCTTATTTATGATAGTTGATATTTTTGTTGGATCCCTCTCATCGAAAGGTGTAGGATTGATCTAAATATCATCTGATTCCGATAAGTATTTATGGAGATATGAATTATTTAGATTGTGGAATTATCATCTAGCTGATCAGCAACTTGAGTAGTCTCAGAAGCCAAATAGACGTGTCTAATAATCACCTCTACATTAGTATAAATAGAAGAGGATTTGAAGTCATTTGGACCTCACCTCAAGTGATCTCCTCTCCACATATGGGTTTTTGGAGAAGGAGATACACTATGAATTATACTGGCCTAATATGATGATGCCCTAATGGATAAACACAACCATGAATCCACAAGCAATGGAGATGATACGTGAAGGGTAGCCACAGTGGACTCAACGCTGTAATGAAGGACATTACCACGCAGTCCATACAAGGCAACAAACTTAACACAGTCATGACAGCAACAATGTTGACAAAGGAATATATGCAGGGCATGAAATATTATACACAGGTCATCCACTTACAGGTATACGCTATGATAGAAAGGACAGATTACACAATATATATTGAACGTAGTCAACGCAATATATATTGGAACGTAGGTAATATAATATATTGGGAAGTCATGGTGATATACCACGAAGGTCACGTATACGCTGGAGGTAATACACTGGTCACAAGCACAGGTCATGGCATATATATATATATATATAGATATCTATGTGTGTGTGTGTGTGTCATCATATACGCTGGCATATTAACACAGCAAATAAATACGGTCTGACGAAATATGTGGAGACCACACAGTCATAACGAAGGATATATATTGGAGACCACACAGTCATTATATCTTGGAACACTATCATATACCACACAGTCATATAATACAGGGAATGAAGATATATATATTGGAATGCATTCAAGACATAGGCAAATATGCGTGGACACATATATATCACGCAAGCCCTAGATCTAGCAGTTTGGTTCACGCTGTAGCATGCAGTCATATAATATGCATATGGGAATGAAGATATATATATTGGAACGCAATAATATAAATGGAACACAATCATATGTATGGGTATGGAACGCAATCATATGTATGGGTATGGAACACAGTCATCATATGCTGTATGGAACGGTTATATATATGCTTCATTGTGTCAGGCATATATAATCTGCTTCAGTCATAACTACAGTCCAGTATGGTTATGAAGAACGTTGGTCATATAGACAATGATAAGCAAATAATGGGATTGCGTGGAGGATAGCCTAGCTACTTTGCTAGGCTGCAAGCCATAGCAAGCAGCTAAGGCTGATATGTATATGAAATCCATAATGAAGCAAAAGAAAGATAACATGGGTAGCGTGATGTATGAGATCATGAGTATCAAGATGATCCATGATGCAACATGATGGTGCTACACGGTAAGGTGCAGCAAATGGACGATATGCAGCACGATGATAGGTGAAGGGGTCACCTTGGAGAATCATTTGAAGCAGAATGTCTTCAATTGATTTCATCGTTATGCGAAATGATCTATGATAGATCTAGATAAGTCAAAGTGTTGACTTCTGTTGTAAATGTACTATCTCTCTCTCTCTCTCTCTCTTTCTCTGTTGAACTTTGAAGAACATAAAAAACAAATTTATCAAGGGTTTCTCCACACATTGTGGGGTTTGTCCCTGTCTTGCGCCACATCTTGTGTCCTCTTATCTTGGCTTGTCTTCTCCAATTTATATTTATGTTCTATGTACAGTTTACTTTATGCCTATGTGATTGCTAATATGGAAAAGAAATTAAATGAATTTCTCTAGCATACAACATACCTAAAATTAACAATGATCTAATTGGTGTTATGAAAACTATTGTGATAAGGAATAAATCCTTCTTATTAAACCTCATATAAGTTTTCAAATCCTTATGTTGATATATGCATTTGTGACCTATAGGTTGCATTTTCGTAATGTATTTGATGAAATTTCAGTCCTAGTTGGTAGAAGTCATGTCAATTATTGGTTTAATTTTTGGGTTGGAAGCCTTATTTCTATGCGATTCATCATTTCTGAAAGTTTCACTGAGTTCTGGATAGGGCCCTGAGCCTTATCCGTGAAAAAGTGGCTTAAAATTCGGGGTCACTGGGATAGAACTAGATGCAAAAGTCCACAGTCACTGGCAAGCAAGCGTATGGGAGCGACTTGAGGGTTACAATCACTTGGAGTGCTTGGAAAGGGAGCGACTAAGGCTCAAGGACGGTGAAACAGAGAGTTAAATTAGGGGTTGGACACCTGGAGGGGTTGGGTTGCTCCTAGAGGTCCTATGGCACCTGAGGGAGGTAAATAAAGTCTTAAGTTGACTCCATTTTCTTAATGTCATATAGGAGGTTGAGTCTTATAATAGTTACCCTCAACTCATGTTTACCCAGGGCAGACCGGTGAAAGTGGGTAAATGTGGGAGGAGGCAGTTACTGTAGAAGCAATCCCAAGCTTGCTAATACTGAGTATGAAAGAGCTAATGTGAGCAGTTAAGGAAGGAAAAGAGGTACATTTTTCTTTAATTTTCAAACCATGCGTAGTTCCTTATGATACTAATTGAAGTGATTTTCCTAATGTAATTTAAGAATTATTAGATAAGTTTGATGATATTTTTATTGATGACTTTCATAATTAATTACCACACATGAGGAGCATTAGTCACTGCATAGATCTGATCCCAATAACTATTCTACCCAATAATGAAGCCTACGAGATGACAACCAAGGAGAATGAGGAAATAAAAAATCAGGTTCAAGAGTTGTTGGATAAGGGACTAACTAGAGAAAGTTTGAGTCCTAGTGGTGTACCTTCACTTTTGAGTCCAAAGAAGGATGGAGGTTGGAGAATGTGCACCAAATCCAAGGTAACAAACAAGATAACAATAAGGTACAAATTTCCTTCAACTCCCATCAATGGTTTAATGGAATGTTTGGGTGGTGCCAATTTCTTTTCAAAAATAGATCTGAAAAGTGGGTATCGTCAAATTAAAATGAGAGAAGGCAATGAGTGCAAAGAAACCTTCAAAACTAATGAAGGGCTATATGAGTGGTTTGTTATTCCTTTTGGCTTAAATAATTCCCCTATTACCTTCACGAGACTTGTGAACGAAGTTCTCAAAGATGCTTTTGGTAAAAAATTTATTGTATATCCTCATGGCGTCCTTGTTTACAACAAAACAAGAGAAGAACATTTAAGGGTTTTGAAACTAGTATTGAGAAAATTACAACAGGAGAAACTTTTAATAAATTTGAAGAAATTTCCTTTTATTAAATTAGAACTAGTCTACTTGGGTTTTATGATCTCCCCATAAGAAATAAATATGGATCCAGAGAACGTAAAATATATTAAGGAATGCCCATGTCTAAGGAATTTTTATGAGATAAGGAGCTTTCATGGAATGGATATTTTTTATAGAAAATTCATTCAAAATGTCAGCTACGTATGTACCTCAATAAATGAAACAATTAAGAAAAAAAACAACCATTTAAATAGACAAAAATAACTAAAACAAGATTTAGATTGATGAAAAAAAGGATAATTGAGAAACCTATTATAACCTTGCTTGATTTCCATAAAATTTTTGAAGTTAAATGTGATGCAAGTGGGGCAACCATTAGAGTTGTTATGAGTCATGAAGATAAACCCATTGTTTATTTCAACAAAAAATTGAATGAGGCCAAGAAGAAATACTTGACCTATCACAAATATTTTTATGTAGCTATGAAATCCTTGAATAAATTGAGGCATCAATTTATGCCAAAAGTCTTTGTCCTATACACTTATAATCATGTTGTAAAATTTATAACAAACCAAGAGAAACTAAATCAAATACATGCCAAATGGGTAGAGTTTATGCAAATATTACTTTTTTTCTTAAACATATCAATGGAAATGCTAACAAAGTTGTAGATGATTTTTAAAGGAGATGCTTGGTTTTGCAGTAAATCAAAATAAATTATTTGCGATTTAAACATTCGAAGGAAATGTACAAGGAGCACCAAAACTTCAAAGCAGTTTATTGATGTAGGAGCATTCAACCCAAGAGAAAATCATTGTATTTTAGTAGACATAGGGGGTCAAGTGTTTTAAGGAAGTTGGATTCATAAGTCTCGAATTAATGTAATATTTAGGCTTTTAAATGATTAGAATAGGAATTAACTAGATGTGTGAGGATGTTTGTAAATGCTCTCGAATAAAGGAGAACATGAGTGGTTAATAATGACAAGAGAGTTAGTATTCAATTATAACTCTAAAGGTAGTTTCATGATTCGAGGAACTAGAGAGAGTTCTTAGGAATTAATTGAAGTTAGAAGTGGACATAGAGGACATTTAGGAGTTAGTTCAGTAGATCTAGCATTTGAACCAGAATTTGTTCAACAGAACCTTTCTGCTATAAATGTAAGCCTATGGGCAGCGTAAAAAGGGAAGAGGCCACTGATATTGAAGAGCAGGTCTGAGAGACAGAGAGTATCGACATGTAATCAGTTGTTCATATTTATACATATACAGAGGTTATTCTGGAACTGTGTAAATGTGTGAAATAAGTATGTAATGATCAATTTATGTGTGAATTCGTAGGTTCTGTAACAAAGGTTGTAGGAAGAATTCTGAAGAAATACACAGAGGAGAAGAACGATTTGGAGGAATCGTAATGGATCATTGAATCCACTTGACGGATTAAGAAATGCTCTGAAGTGACATTGATCAAAGGAGCATGCAAAGTTAAGCCTAGGAGGAAGACTGCACAGTGAAATAGCAGAAGACCCAAAACCTTTTGAAGAACCTAAACCACAAATAGAAATTGAAGAAACAACGTAAAAACCAAGTGAAAAGGGATGAACGGAGAAGGGAGGTGTCAGTACACAGCAACCGTTGGATCTTATAGATCAATGGTCCAAATCATGTCGCATGGGATAGTGTTAAAATATTGCATCGGTGAATTTTAACAAAGTAAGGCAGTTTAAACACATAAGTGGTATTTCGGATGAGTGAGAAGTGGTATGTGGTAATGGGGAGCGAACACCCGATACCACTAGCCGAGTGACACATAGCAGCAAAGGAGAGAGAGAAAACTGCTTTTTCGGGCAGTTATTCTTCGTGCTTGTTGTCTATCCGAAGTCATTGTTGACCATTGGATCTACTAAGTGTAGATCACCAGCGGAAGACCATCAAGCGGATTTTGGAATGGGGAAGGATCTCGACCGTTGGATCGATTGCTAGATCAATAAACAAGATTTAATCGGAACCATTGGAATGGTCCTTTTAAATATGGAGATAGTGATAGCAATTTAATCACAACCGCTGAATTGGAAACGACCCCAAAGATATGAAAGGGGTTTATATGATCCCCTGCTCCTGTGGGACCCCTTACATTGGTGAAACCGGTCGCTCCATTAATCAGAGGATTTGTGAGCACGCTGCTGACCTTAAGCATAGGAGAGCTAAATCTTCTGCTTTGGCTGAGCATGTAGAAAAAACCAATCATCATGTTTGCATTGAGGAAGCTAGTGTTATCGCTAGAGTTTCGCATTTCCATCATCGGAAATTTAGGGAAGCTATTGAGATTGAAAAGAGACCCAACAATCTCAATAGAGATGATGGCTGGAAAATCAGCAGGTGCTGGGTCCCAGCGCTTTCTTCTTAGTCGTTTTTTCTGTCTCTTTTATTATTTATACTCTTATTATTAGTACTTTTATTTACTATTATTTAGTAGACAACTACCATTAAATATACAAATTAAAACAATTACTTTATTTATTATACAGTTACTAGTATAGTAATCGTTGCTCGTATCTCTGAATTTTTTATATTTATTTATTTGATTATTTATTTTTAATAACTTTTTCTATTATTATTTTGAATATTATTATTAGTAGTTATGTACTTAGTAACTTAAGTATTCATTACATTTTTAATTATTAGTTATTTATTTATTTATAAACTATTATTTATAATGATACCATTTCTATTTTCATTTATAGAAATTAAATAAATAATTTATTTACTATTTTATTTATTAATTTGTATATTTACTCCTTTATTTGATAAATAAATAAATAATTTATTATTAATTTTATAATTCTTCAATTGTTTGTTTATCTTACACCTAATATAACTTAATTTGTGTATTTACCTTACTAATGATACCATTTATTTATATAAATTAAATAAATAATTTATTTTTGCTATTATATTTATTAATTTATATTTTCATAAATAAATAAATAGTTTATTATTATTCTTCATTTATATATTTATTAATAAATAAATAATTTATTATTATTTTATATTTCTTCATTTATATATTTATATATTTATGTATCTTACTCCCAATATAACTAAATCTATATTTCTATATATAAATTTATATATTTTTATTTATTTTATTTATATATTTAGATATTTATTTGTATTTTTTATAAATTAAATAAATAATTTATTTTTACTATTATATTTATTAATTTATATTTTCATAAATAAATAAATAGTTTATTATTATTCTTCATATTTTTAATAAATAAATAATTTGTTATTATTTTATATTTCTTCATGTATATATTTATATATTTATGTATGTATCTTACACCCGATATAACTAAATTTATATTTCTATATATATAAATTTATATATTTTTATTATTATATTATAATTTATCATGTATATATTTAGATATTTATTTATTTATTTTTACCTAATATAACTAAATTTGACCTTGCTCCTTAAGTCAACCTTTGGCCCAGGTAACCGTTGGTGTCTCTGCTCTAGCTATTTAAACAAGCAAAGCTGGATCTGTTCCTCAACTTGTCCTGACGATGAACCACACTGGTTGGTTCGAAACGCGTCGACAAATGGTTTCTCATGTGATTTTCGCCGAAAAATCTATCATAAACCAAATCTATGGTCCTGATTTAATCGGAGATCGGCAGAAGGAAGCAAAAGTGCTTTCGAAATGGTTGAAAGGCATGGACCCAAAAGCTTATAGAGGCAAACTCAATTCCATTTGAGTTCTGGCCTTAAGCTTTGGAGCAACATTCCGTGTATTTCTTGTGTAATGTGGAGTTTGGAGGAAATGCGATAAAGCATATGGAAAAGGTGGACCCGATAAAGTATTGAGGTGCGATTAATAATATTTGAGATCCGGTAGTGCGTTATTGCATATTAGATGTGATAGAGCCAGTGTTAACGAAAACCCGTGGAGGAGACGATCCCGATTGTGATTAGCGATAAAGGGGAAACCTTGAGAGCCGTGTAGAGGTCGTACCAAGGCAGAAAGGTATGTTTTTCGTATATTTCCTTTGTAAATGAGTTATAAAGGATTAAGTGCGAATATGTGAAGTTTCATATATAAGTCCATCATTATAAAGGGTAAAGGGGTTATAATGAGTTAAGTGTCGATAGAGGGTTTTGTGGTTGAGCCCGCATTAACCATGGGTTAAAGAGGGGTTTGTTATATATATGTGGGAACAATGCTATGAAGGCCTAAAGTGTGGATAAGGCTTAAACTAAGGTTTATAACGGGTGATTGAGTTTCGATAGAAGGAAATGAAAGACTGGGCTATTGTAATGAATGGTTCCATTGAGTTATTAAAGGGACCTTAACCATATTAAATGAAGATTTAACTCCTTTGAGAGTTAAATACCTGGGGCTAATGTGCTTATGCATTGTATATGCATACTGTGGGTGTAAGCGGGGTTAACCCTGGCATCATTAGTGGTATCAGAGCATAATTGTAATCAGAGCAGGGAAAAGTATCCTATGAAAAGGAGTTTGCACACAGAAGAAGGTAATGTGCATAAGTTAATTGATGAATGACAGAGACTACAACAGAAGATTGTAGGGGAACTTTTGAAGTTCCTAGGAGATTGTAGCAGTTCTAGCAGAGGCTTAGAGTAGACAGGAATAGAGGATTCCTTGAAGAAAAGTGAGAGCAAGATTGCTTAGTACAAGTTCTGAAGGAAAGAGGACTTGGAGAACAAAAAGAGGAAATTTCCATTCAAAGTGCAAAAGAATGGGAGAATAAGATCATACATAGATCTTGGAGGTAAGATAGTGGGTTTTGTTTCAAATTGAAATTGAAGATTGTGGTTGCAGATGAAGCATCTTAGCAAAGGAAAACAAGAGAAGCCGTGAAAGGAGAACCAGATGTGTTCTTGAAGGCAGAGTAAGGAAAACACTCTAAAGGAGAAGTGGCAGTGAACCTGAAGAATCCAATAAGAGGTTGGACAAAGAGAGGACAACTGAAGTTTTCTCAAGAGAGTGAAATATTACAGAATCATAGAAGGAGAAAAGGTGTTTCTCAAGAGGAGGTTCTAGACAGAGGACCCGTGCTTACCAAAATACTGAGTGAGGAGAGCTTAGTGAGGTAAGACTACAGCGAGGAGGACTAGATGTTGTAGAGGCTTATTGCAGATGAGTGAGGACCTCATGAAGAAAGAGGAGAAGAAGATGATTACTGATAGTCATAGTAGAGGTTAAGAGAGAAGCCACAATAAAAGATATGAGAAGAAGAATGCCAAAGAAAATGGCAAGAGACTGAGTCAAGAGGAGATTGACAAGGAGTCGGTTGAGATAAGAAAAGAACTTGATTTGTTAACAATGCGGCTAGAAGAAAACTAGAGACAAGGTTGGGTGTTAAGGAAGAAGCCAGTGGAGTGGCATGAGATGCAAAGAAGGCTACAACAAAAGAAAGTAAAGTGGCTGAGGGAAAAACTCAAGGAAGTTGAGTTGGAAATGGAAGAGTCCATTTGTGAACCAGATTAGGGAGAAATTTTGGGAGAAAGTGAAGACTACATTAAAGCTAAAAAATGGAGATCAAGTGAAGATCTCATGGACTGTTGGGATAGTTTAAAACCACATGAAGAGATGCTTACTGAAGATGAAGAGTTGATGTATAAGGCCAAAAATCCTTGTGCTTTTGAACCTAATAGCTTTGGTGTGCTTGTACGATGCATAGGAGAGGATAAACAGTCTTATGAAGCTGTCGAAAGCATGGAGGAGTATCTTACAGAAGATGAATACTCTGAAGTGAAGCTAAATAGAGCTCTTGAACTGAAGTATGAGGGACAATGTGTTTTAGGGGATAATAGGTACTCTAGAGTAGCAAAGTATGATGAAGAATACCTCTCAAAGGAGGAAAGTATTGAGTTGTTACAACAGAAATAACTCATTGAAAAATTAATAATTGGAGCTCTTATAAGACAAGAACCATTCCTTGTGAAGGAAGGAGATGAAGTTGAGCCTGAGGAGCTGAATTGGGTAGAAGATTTAGAGCAGCAAGGAAATGTGATGACTAAAGAGTCGAGTAAGACCACTAGGTCTTATTATTTTAAAATTAATAATTTGTGGATGATTGTAAGTAAATCACAGGAGGATGAAAAAACTTTAGAGTCTGTGAGAGAGAAGGAGCAGAATCTGAAATCTGTTCAGATCAAGACTGAGATGACAAGATCTCAGAACCAGAAGGAGACATAAGAGTCACCTCGGAGTAGGTAGCAGAATGTTAGAGCTATCATAGAGGAGGAAGATGGTAGTCTTATTCCAATAAAGACTGAAGAAATTTTGTTCCAAAGAAATGATCCAATGAATGTCATTGGGGAAGGACAAAGATTGTTTCAAGGTGATATGGAGGTTCTTAAAGAACAAGAGGGTAAGGATGAAAGGAAGGCAGTAAGAATCAAACAATTTCAAAGAAAAGTTAACCAGCAGTAGGCTAAGGAAGAAGAAGTTTGCTATTGTGAACAAAAGTAGAGAGATATCATTGAAGAAGATGGTATGGAGGAGAGACTAGCTGACAGTCTCATGAATTCTTTTGAGAATTCAAAATAGCATACTGATGTGCTGACAGAGGAGAAAGAAACAGAGCAACAAACTGAATTGTTGCCAAAGGAAAATAAGGCACAGAAGCCTTATGTTTTTTATTTTAACAAATGTTTTGTGAATGCAAGTTTAGTTGCAGATGCTGGAGAAAATTTGTTATAGATGAGCAACCAAATAAAGATGAAAGAAGAATATTCCATGGAAGAATTTAATCCATGGAACATAAGTGTTCAATTGTTGGAGAGAATACTGGAAAGTCAAAGCTCAATGCAGAAGTTAGATGTTGCAGAGGGAGATATCCATAAATATATTCAAGGATTTTGGGTGGAAGCAATGTCTATAGTGGTACCTGAAGTAGTAACTACAACAATTTATACAACAATATCTAGGGTAGAAAAAGTTGGAGCAAGAGCAAAAGTAGAAGAAAAAGTAAACCAACAACTACAAAGTGAAAATAACCAACAACAATTTGAAGAGTTAGTGGACAACAACAACAACCTGAAGTAGAGAGAAAGAGGTAACAGTGAATGGCAAAATATGGACCAGCCCAAAGATATGCTAGAGATGGAGATTGAAGAGTTATGGCAATTAATGATGAAGTAGTCCATATGGAGGAAAATGATAGTAGAAGGAAGGATGATCAATCAGAACTTGAATCTGATTGAAAGGAAAGGAAGATGAAATAGAAGACAACAAAAATACAACAACAGCAAAGGTGCAAGACATTTGGGCAACTACAAACTAAAGTTTGGGACCTGATAGGTTTTTTATCAACACATGAAAACACATGATCAGGAGATCACGAATATTTTCTACTTTGGGAGTCTGAGTGTCATGCAGAAAGAGTCAATTTTGCTGACAAAACCGACCTCCCTAGAAAGCAAGGCTTTTCTAGTGACAAACAAAACAATCAAGCACTATCTTTCCCTAAAATATGCATTTAAAATAAAATCAACCAGGTGTTTAAGTCTTACCTTTAGTCCAACGCTGTTTGTAGCAGCCAAGCCTCTTCGATCCAGATGAGCTCCTTCTCCTTGAACCCTACATTCACTAACAAGCAAACGATTACATAACACCTGAATAACTCATATAATAAAACATATTCATCATAAAGACCAAGGAGTTTATGAAACAAATTATATATAACAACTTGTTGAGAAAAATGAACTTAATTGTATTAATTGGAAACAAAAGAAACCATTACAACCAGTGCCTTGGTGTTGTGCAGGTCCCTCCCAGGGTCCAGCAAGAGTTCTCCTTTACTTTGATCAGCTCACCCACTTCCAAATGAAGCTAAGAAAGGATTGGAATCTCTCCTCTCAAGCTCTAAAAGGGAGTCCTAATTTCAGCAGCATCTACCCTTAGGAATGTTCAGCTTTCAACCTCCCCTCCCTCTGGCCCAATGCCTGTATTTATAGTTCTTTGGAGGAAGTTAATCAGGTCCAACATCAATGGGATAAGCCCCTCTTTCAATGGGATAGCTCCCCTCTTCATGGGATAAGTTCCTCTTTCATTGGGATGCATGAACCATCTGGAGGCGCTCAATCCACGTCAAACCATCTTCTAGAATGCTCTAGAATCGACCACAAGTAAGTTTTTTGAAGTAAAACTTGCGCCTTTTGACCTTTACAGGAGTACGAACCCACCCCTTCACAGACAGAGTGTACAAGTATGCAGGTATTATGTACTTGAGGTGCGTACACGCAGGTAAGGGTAAGAGAAACTGCGTAACCAGAGTTATATTGACTTTTTAAAGACCTTCTCTCTTTCTTGGAGTTTGACATGAGGAGCAGAGGTATAAGACTTGCCAAGGATGACAGTATGGTTATTGATGGAGCCATACTGACTGTAAATAGTCATGGTGACAAATTTTAGTGTAATAGATTGCCCCCTAAAGTGTGAAGCCTGTAGTAGATTAGGGTTTTTATATCATCTAGGAAGGGTGAAGCACTTTATCATTTCAAGGATTATCTTGTGGAGAGCCCAGTCGGAACCTGCAAGTATTCAACACAAAATACATATATGAGATCATATCATCACTGAGGTAGGCATTCCCATACTCAGATCAAAAACTTTAACTAACAAACTAACTACTGCTCTGATATAGGAATGATTTTTCAATACATCATAATCATAGACATCTGTAGAAACAGTATGGACGCAGCCATCTGTTTATAATTAGTCTACTATATAATGAATACAAAACTCCTCGCAGCCTGGATGGCGGAAACTAGATCCAAGGTCTTCATTTCTACTTCCCGAAATAGTACGATTCTATCCATGTGAATAAATGAGTTGATGTCGAACATGGTAGAAACCACTTGATTACCAGTCAATGATGTAAACTGTTTAACAAGTGTGAGAGAGACCACCAGTGATGTCAATGGTTCTCAAAGTACCCAGTACAATCCATGAGTTGTGAATGAATGTGTTGATGTCGAACATGTCACAGAATCCTTTGATCGAAAGTCAATGATGTAAACTGTCGTCAAAGGCGAGAAACCTGCCATTGATGCATGCAGATTTCAAGGTACTGACGATTCCTAGATCATCTTTCTAGATAATGTGATGATGTCGATAGAAAGTGATCCGTTGCAGGCAAGCCCACAACACGAAATCATAGATCAAGTTGAAGAAATGTAGCTGTAAGGACTGACTCAGGGATGGTCAAGATGGATGACAGATATTTTGCAGATGAATGGTTTATTTGCAGTGACCTCTTCAACACATAACGACACAACAGATGGCTTGGTGACAATTGACCCAAAGTTAATACCCGGAAACCGGCTGAAGACTTTCAATGTGGTTTGATCAACTATTAGGCAAAGGATTTCCCAACCCACGTGAATGAAAAGTGTCGTGTTCAAGAGTGGTGATAAGGTTTTTCTGAGACAAAGGATAACAAATAGGCTCATTTTTCTCTCTTTTCCCCCACCATTTCTGGCAAGTACCTCTTTATTTTTTACAAGCTTGAGGAGGATAACATTTGCTTGATTATAAGCTCATCCTTTGGATGAGTCCAACTTAGTTTAGATTCGAACCCTAAGAAGGAGTGGTCCGTTCTTGTTTGTAATCGAACAGGTCCTTTACTGTGAAATTTTAACGAGTCCAGTATAGGAGAAACTCGGCGTTTTTCAATTTTAGAGAGTCTGAAAAACTTAAGAAGACTCCAGGGTTGACCTTTTTCGTAAATTTGTGTCTCCCAAGCCCGAAAAAGTATAAAATAATACTTGAGAGAACCGCTTGATCTTTACGACCAAGGAGTACTTTCATGATTAGTGTCTCTGATCTGAAAAGTAAAAAGCGATCAAGGACACGTTGTTTTATTTCCAATATCGAATTTGAAACGACAAAAATCCGGCAATCTTTTCATATTTTTACGGTCAGAAAAGGGCTGTAAGAGGACCGTCTTTTAATTCCGTTTTAACGAGTGTAAAAGAAATGCTCGGCAATCTTTTCATGTTTCAGGAGTCAGAAAAGGGCTTAAAGATGACTCTGATGTTTTTGTTTGTAAAAAATGACAATTTTCCCTGAAAATCCTTTATCCTACACAAAAACAAACACATTACTCATACCTGTTTGAAGATAGATAAAAATACTTTGAAAAATACCTTTTCATGGTGAAAAATAAACAAATTTACCATTTATTTACCCAAAAAACCTATAAAAAGGGCTTTTACCAATTCATTTTTACCATTTTACTGTTGAGGAGAGCAAAAGGGCTTTTGGCAAGAAACTTCCCGTGGACATTGCGGAGAATCCGACCGTCGAAACCGAACGCCGTTTCTTCCAGGTAATTTTCAACATCCTCCTCTTCAATTTCATCCGTTTAGAATTCTTTTTTAGGCCCTAGATTTTATTTTTTGGAGGTTTTGGGGTTTCAAAGACCGCCTCTCGGGGTACGCAGGCATCACACTAGGGACCCGCGTACCCCGACATTTTCTCAGTTAGAAAAATGTCGGGAGTACGCACCTTGCCTTCAGGGAACCTGCGTACCCACGCTCTGTTCCTAAAGGCGGGGTGCGTACCCCGCGCAACGAGTTTTCAAACCCCAAATTCTCCAAATTGGACCAAATTTTTTTGATTTCATGGAATCTAATGGATGTTTTCTGGTGTGTAGATTGTTCACCATGCTTGATTGGCGCGAGAGAGAGCACGAAGATGTTGATTTGGCCGCCATTAATCACCAACCATCAATTGATGCTTTGAAGGCATGCGACCTTTATAAATACTGGGCCATACCTGGCATGAGGGCCCAAGTGAGCTTTCTAGAATGGCTGGTAGAAAGATGGAACGTTCAGGACCAGTGCTTTTATATTGGAGGGCACTAGCTCGAGATGGAGTCCACAGATATCTACTTTCTCACTGGTTTGCCCAAGAGAGGTGAACACTTGACTCTGTTCGGGACTAGGCCGGGTGGCCAGTCCATCGCTAGTCTCCGACTAGAGTGGTGTGACACTCAGACTTAGGAGAAGGGGATAGAGATCAAAACTATATCCCAACCTGAACTTAAGGTGATTGCCTTTACAGTTACCAGACTTTGCGGGGCTACCGCTTTACATATTGCCACTGGATCCCAGATGCGGATGGCGATTTATTGCTATCGAGGTACCATTTTCAACTGGTGTGACGCTGTGTTGGCCAATATAAAAGGCCAACTGACTAGAGCCAAAAATGGACAGCTAAAGACTTTTGGTTATGGGCCTTTAGTTGTGAGTTTTGGCTTAGAGAGGGTTCCGATGCTGATCCCACAGTAGCTCACTGTTGGTGTGGGGCTTCCTCGAGAGCCCAAATTGATGCGATGGGTTGCGGTTATGACCCGTCATCCTTATGAGGGAACGAAGGTTGTCCAATTTACTCTGGAGTACTTTAACTGGTTAGAAGACCAGGTCTTTTCTATACAGGATTTTCCTTATGCCGGAGTTGATTTTCGTGGAGATCCGGACATGGTTCTTCCACCGGGAGAACAATGGGATGATACAGGTAACTTCATTTTCCACAAGTTTTTAAAACTATCTATTTTTTTTGTTTGTTTTTATATCGTCTCAAAACTGATAGTAACAATTTTCAAAATGTAGATGTAGGCCCACGACGTCTAGCCAATCTCCGGCCTTACGAGAGGAGACTACCAGTTGCAGCGGCACCGGCCCCACAGGACGAGGCCACAGAGACTTTGGCTGAGTTCGAAAGTGACCTAGAGCGTCTTACAACAGATATACCGGAGACTACCATAGATGATATTCCAATCAGGCTTCAGCACTATGTAGTCGGGGTCCCAGGACCTTTTAGGAGGTTCTTGTGTAGGGTGGCTCGTGCAGTGGTGTCATATAGAGATCATCACCAGTGATTGGATGGTCGTTTTGTAGACACATGTGACACTTTGGTTTTTTGTACCTATCATTTTTGCCGATCATAAGGTGTTTTTCAACCTATGATCGAAGACGATGTATTTTTGACACACTCCTATTTATATATATCATTATTACCGGCTTATCTTGTAAATCATGTTATGGAATGGTTCTAAATTTACATGTATGATTATTGCAAATGCCTATTTAACATTCGAGAAGCAATTTCATCTGCTAATGTATTTATAGACTTTGGAATATATTGATATTCAATGTAATCAAACTCACGTTCCAAGAGACGCACTCTAAAAAATAACCTCAATAACACTGGATTTCTAATGGCATACACTCTATTAAGCTGTAATACAATGAGTTCAGAATCTAACCTCACTATCAAACTCCGAATCCCAAATGAAATAGATTCAGACAATAACTCAATCACTGCACTGTATTCTGCAATGTTGTTTGTTGTTTGACCGAGGCTCACCCCATGCATAGAAACTAACTCGTCAAAGGGCGAATAGATGACCCAAGCTGCGAAAGAGATATTCCGTGTACTATGACAAGCACCATCAGCAAAACCAATGTATGTTTGGAGAGGCATCGACATCTGCATCATCAAAAGTAAAACCAAGGTAAGCCAGAATAATGACGAAAACACACTCTCTAGGCTAAGCACACTGTCTAAACTAACAAACACACCAGCTAGAAAGAAAAACTAACCTAACTAAAAATCTCCATACCCATCTTTTAAGCATAATACCTCTTTAGGTAAAGTCCATTTCTGGGTTTACCCAAAGAGTCCCCGTCAAAGTCTACCAACTCATAAGCCCCTTTTGCTAGCTTTCGCTTGACAATATAGGGCCCATGCCACATAAGAATGAATTTTCTAGCACCTAATTTATCATTAGCTTGATCATATAATAACACTAGGTCTCCTTCCGAAAAATTTCGAGGGGTCACATTTCGATCATACTGAGCTTTCATACGTTTTGCGTGAGTCTCGATCGCCAATGCAGCATCACGTCGATTCTTATCTAATTGAGCTAAGTATAATAAACGCTTTTCCTCTTTGGAAGTAGTTGGAAGTAACTCAGTGGCCATTTGCAGTGACGGGATTTCACATTCAATGGGTAGCACAACTTCCAAACCATAAACTAGTTGGAAAGGAGTGAACCCTGTTGATGTTTTCACTGAGGTTTGGTACGCCCAAAGCACTGAAAATAACATGTTGTGCCAATTCGATCGATGAATACCAATGATTCGTCGGATCATGATAACTAAAACTTTGTTGATGGACTCAACCAGGCCATTCGCTTGTGGATAATAAGGAGTTGAACTATCGTGACGCAAACCAAGCTGGCCTGTAAGTTCTGTCATCATAACGTTTCGAAAATGGCGCCCATGGTCAGTGATTATCGCTTGTGGGACACCAAACCTAGAAATTATACGATTGAATACGAAAATTGCAGTTGTCTTGCCGTCTGCCTCGAATGTAGGCATCGCCTCGGCCCACTTAGTAAAATAATCTACCGCAACGATAATTTATGCATGCCCCCTGGCCGAGTGAGGGTTACATGTAATAAAATCGATACCCCATTTGGCAAAAGGACCAACGGAAATTATAGGGTGGAGAGGAGCAGGTGGAGCGCGCATCTTTCGATCAAACACTTGACAGTTGTGGCATTTTCGGACCGCAGTAATACAATCTTTGAACAAGGATGGCCAGAAGTAGCCAGCGCGCAATATCTTTTGGGCTATGGCATACCCAGACATATGACCGCCACATGCTCCAGAGTGACAATCATTTAGAACCCTTTCAGCCTCTTCATGAGTTAAGCAACATCGAAAGATAGAGTCCGCCCCATGACAATAAAGAGTATCTCTAATAATTTTGTATTGTTGGGACTGGAATCGAATTTTCCGACGTTCTGACTTTGAAGCTTCGAGCCGAAAGGATTGGGTCTGGAGATAGACGATGATATCCCCATACCACGGATCTAAAGTGCTGATTAGAAACAAAGATTCGTCCGCAATGGGCTCCTCTGCCACAGTTTTTGTGTCAGCACGCGGGAAGTCACACATTAACTCTGCAAAAACTAAAGATTTCTTAGACTTAGATTTCTCAAACTCCAAGTCGAACTCTTGCAGGATGTTAGCTACCTATACCAATAGGTTTCATATTTCATGATTGGCAAGGGAAGGTCCAAATATGCTCTGCTTTGATCATGCAAAGATCACATATTTCCAAGGAAGTGCAAGGTGTGTAAATAGATTAATACATCCCAATTTTGATGGAGGGTCCAACAGTTTAATCTGGATCATTCCATGGTTTAAATTTGCAGTTGAAGATTAGAGAAGAAAGTCTGTCCAAACTGTTTAATCTTGGCAGACAAGTAGTTCAGGTAGAGAAGAAAAGGCTCCCAACAGCTTAATCTGGGACCTTGGAAGAGATAAGGGTAGAAGTAGATAGCAAAAACAAAAGAAAAGCCAAAGAAAAGAAAAGGCAAGTAAGGGTCTGCAAGTCCAAGTGCACCCTCCAAGAAGAAATAAAAAATGCTAGGCAAGTAGCTGGGTAAGTAGTTGGGGTTGCAGAAGGTTATCTTTACCATTGCAAATGTGTTAACTATGTTTACCAGAGCAAAGTCAATCAGTTGACAAGGTGTTCTTCTTCATCAAGTTGCAACAGAAAGCATGACTAACTTCCCTTTTCCCTTTTTCATGTCATTTACTAACATCCCCTCATCAGCTAAGATTCATGGAAAAATTATGGTTTCATGGTGGTTCTTAATCTTTTTAGAAGCCACATTTCTTGTCTAAAATCTTTTCATTTTGATCTACTCCCTAAACTAAGTGAGTTTCAAGTAAACTTAGTATTTTCTCCCTCCATTCACTCCCCCCATCCATATTAACTCTAACTCTACTATGTAAATCCCCTATATTGCCTTTCCCCTACTAGTATTAACACCATGGTGTATAAACCCCAAATTTTGTATAAATATCCCTCCCCTTGGCATTATAGCCATATGTTCTCTAAAGGGATCAAATGACATCTGATCATTGTGATAAGCCTAAGCCAAACCCCCTTTCCCCTTTACAAATCCATTTTCTCACTTTTAACCCCCATTTACACATAAAACCTCCTAAAAAAGCCTTGTTTATACCCTTACCCGCTTCAAATGGCTAAAAACATGGAAAACCCACTTTTTCCCTTTTACCTAAAGTCCAAAGGGCGGGCGCATTTCCACAGAAAATTCGCGGAAACCCACTATACCAAAGTTTTCCGCCCATGCACAGATCCCCAGAATAATTATTAAAATAATCCCCACCCCTCCCCTTACCTGTCGATCCCTTCGTCCTCCCGACGACCGTCCGATTAAAGAATTGAAGATCCAACAGCTCTCAAGGCATCGGACCCTTTCCGACGACCGTTGGTTACCCGCCCTATCCCCCTATCACATCAACCCTCCGATAGCCGTCCGATCATGCCCCCCAGATCTGACGGCCATCACTGCATCGGAGCAGATCCTCTGTCCGGGCGATATCTTCCGACGGCCGTATTATTGGCTACGTCATGCGGTAGCCACGCGTCCCCTCCACGGCTCATCGGAGGTACAACTGACACTGACCACCACCGTACCGTAAGTGGTGCGATATGAAACCGCCTCCGGTTTCTGGTTTCCCCCATTCCATTTGCATTAGGTCATCACCACGTCATTTCCCCGTCACCCCACGTCACTGCCACTTATGCCGTCACGTCAACCTCCCGCTCAACCATTGGCTGACCTATCCTGCCACCTCACCATCCCCGTGGACCAATCAGAGCCCGCCACCTGGCCTGATGACATCATGCTGACGTCATCCGACCCTAACCCCACCTATGACGTCATGCTGACGTCAGCACAAAAACGCGCCAAAATCGCCAAAATCCATATTTAGACCGAAAATTTCGCGTTTTTCGCTATTTTTGGCAAAAGCTGCACTGTTTGTTCTGCATGCAATTTACGTATAAAACTTGCACCAACCTGCTGAGGAAAGTTCGAGACCGCCAGAGCGTCCATCACTCGCGCATTAGCAAGATTAAGCCGACGAAATTCACAGGTATTCACACTTCCAAGCACACAAACGGGAGCAGCTGAATCCTCCTCAACTGTCAAGCAGCAAACTACCAAGGCCACTGAGAATATATCCAACAGAGGCAAAGAAAAGGAAATGGAGACAGAGCAGACAGATAAAGAAGAGCAGCAGCAGGCAGAGCAACAACAGCAACAAGATTTGCAGCAAGAAGAAGGGCAACATGACAGACAGCAGCCCTTACAGCAAGAGAGGGTGATTGATACTCCAACTTCCACTGAGCAACAAGCTCAGAACATAGTGCCTCCTAGGCCAGAAATCACCACTGATGCCTCGGTCCTCCAAACTCCTCAAAAGGAGGATACATTTGTTTTTAGGAAAAGGGATCGAGAAACTCCTCTCAGTTCATCTATCAACCAGGGAGAGAAGAGACAAAGATTAAATGACTTTTCTGAGGATGATGCAGCAATAAGACAAGCATTGGGCATGGGCCCACCCAGCAGAGAAGCTTCAGCAAGTTCCTTCCAGCAGGAACAGGACAGGACCATGGGAGGGGAGGTCAGCTCCTCCAGCCAACAAAAAGAGGGACAAGTAAGCATCAAACAACAATTTATAGACATTAAAAGGAGGAGTGATCCTATCAAAATACAGCTGTACAATCACCTACTAAACATGGCTCCTACCAATCAGCAAAGACTTATGTCTGCCTTTGATGTAGGTGAAGGCAAAATGATCATGAGTCATTTTATGCCCACAGCTTTGCATCCCCAATCTGCCTCAGATTACCTCAGGACCAACCTGGAGGTCATGGCCAAAGACATACACCCAATGGACAAAATTGAACTGCACAAACAAACTGGTGAGATGGTGTATGCCTCCTTAGCAGATGAAACATTGGAAAATTATAAGCTAAAGAGCAGCCTCAATGCCACAGCCTCTCAACTGGAATTGGAGAAGGCATCATCCCAGGCAAAGGACAACAGAATAAGGTCCCTGGAAGACATAATCATTGAAATTGGGCATGATCCCAAAGATATTTCAGGGATACAGGAAATTTTGAAGTTGAGGGATGCTGACATGGCTACCATGAGGAAGAAAATCAAACTCCCTGCCACCATGCACCCTCAGACAGATGAGGTAGCCCAACAAAGGCAGGAGAAGGACACCACAGATTTGTTGATCTCCATTTATAAACAACTTATTCAAGCACAAGACAAACTAGGAGAATCAGAGGCTGCAAAGGCAGCATTGCAAGCAGCATTAAAACAAAGAGAAGAGGGTCAGACCTCTCAACCTCCTCCTCAGATCATCAATCTTGAGGAAACTGCTCCTATCACTGCCCCTCCTCCTCAACAGACCGAAAAAACAGCAACATCTACTTCAGCAGCGCGAACAACTACAGAGCAGGCCCAAAGCCTAGATATGCAAAAGCTGAAGAACGAAATCCAAGTCCCTGAAGCTCAAATGTTGGAGCTCAATTCAGCCAAAGAATCTTTGGCTAAAATCAATGATAGATATGATAAATCCAAACAGACTGTGGCAGAGAAGGACAGGGAGGTGAAAGCCCTCAAAAACAAAATAAAAGAGCTAGAGAATGAGCTCAAGTTAGATAAAGTGGTGGCAAAACTGAAAATAGTACTATGGGCTAACATTGGTCAATCTATCAATGAGCAGTGGCCATATATTGAGACAATCCATGAGCAGCTGGAGCTCATCCCAAAGGCACAGAGAGAGATTCACAGATCAAGAACTCAATTGAGCAATATGCCTGAAGTGGCCACTAGAATGATCAATGTACTTAATCATAAAACAAGTTCTCAGTTAGCCATCATGGGAATTACAAACCGGACTGATACTGTCCAACTGATCAAGAGGGTTCTTACTCTTAGAAATCTGGTACAGACACTGGAGAGAAGAACCCAAGACATGCAGACTGAGGTGAACAAGTTTTTGGAAAAGTTTCAAGTGTTAGAAAGCAGAGGACTCCCTGGCTTACTAAACATCGCCGGGAGATTGTTCACACATGACCAATATGCTAAAAGGGTCAATACATTTGCCACTAACCAGATCAGTGATAAGCCCAGCACCTCAGAGGAAACAGGGCCAGCCACAGGACAGTCTCTTTACAACAGAGTCGAGAATCTGTTTTTTATAATGAATGAGATCAATCACCTGTTTGGGGTGGCTCCCAATTTCTTCAAGTAAACAGAGGCAGAGGAGACAATGGATGCTATTCTCAGGCATCAACTCCCTACGCAAGAATGGTGGACAAGTGCAATACAGAAGATTTTGTAAACAGGGAGTCACTTAACAATTTTGTTTCTTAAAATATCAGTTATCATGCAAAGCAAAGTTTAACAAAATCAGCATGCACAACAGATTAAGGCTAGGCCAACTCAACAGATGGATCGTCAACAAAGCAGAAATAGAAGACTACAGGTGGCAGAGCCGAGAAAATACAGCGCAGCAAGAAATAAAGGCGCATTTATCAGCATTAAAAGCTAAGCGTTGCAACTGACTCAATGACCTCCAAAGGTCAAAATTATCCTCTGACAGACATAAAGGGCATTTATGCCGCATTCAAAGCTACAATAACTTCTTCTCTACTTTCTGAACAAATTTATGAAGATATTTTCTCTCTCAGATGACTCAATGCCTGAGATATTTTGTATACGCATTCCTATAAAGCCCCCTTCGCATGAGCTTGCAAGGGTTGTTGTTGATTTCTCCTGAAGAAGCTCTTATGCTGTAATCTTTTCAGAAGTTAATAAAGAAAGCAATGGAATTTCTCGGATTTCTGAGGTGTTGGATGCGTTCTGGTGTCTGTTGATAACTGCTAGATTCCTGTGTATTTCACCATACAATAAGTCTCTGTATCTCTCTCTGTCAATTAGTTGTTGTGTTAAAATCCATATATGTTATCTGATTTTCAATACTAAGCAACAAAGAAAAAGAATAACTTTCAGGATTTACTCACTGAGTACCCTGAGTTCAATCTGTGTTGTTTATGAATGTTTTCTTCAGCTGTAATCTATATAAAGTGTAATTCTTAATTGCTGCACTTTCAGAATACACCTTTCACAGTGGCCTTTGTCACAGGAATTCGAGCTTTGCTCCTGTGCAGTGTGTTCACTTTCACCTCACCAACTTAATAGAAAATTCTTAATTGC
Organism: Pinus tabuliformis; assembly: GCA_031772625.1. NCBI lineage: Eukaryota > Viridiplantae > Streptophyta > Pinopsida > Pinales > Pinaceae > Pinus > Pinus tabuliformis. The sequence goes on along the minus strand of CM062810.1, from coordinate 819,691,595 downwards.
TTTCTGTTGGTTGACATACATCACCATTTAAGCTAATTTTGTTTGTCTGTAATACACAATAGGCCCTGCAGTTTGAACACCACCAATCCAGCGTATCAAATCATTTCACAACTCCAGACTCCATTGCCCAATGGTATTTCACTATCTAAACACTATGTCATAAGACCTGATAGAAATCTTTCAACCAAAATATAAACCAAAACCCGAGCATAATAACTAGCCTAAAACACCATCATAACAGAGACAAATCATAAAGAGAGAGCCCTCTCTGATCACAGTTTGGCTAGAAGCTGTGATCCAAAGATTGGTTAGTGGTTACCCCGGCCGTATTCCCTTGGGAGTCATAGGGAACAACCTAGGTGTTAACATAATTGGCGACTCCACTGGGGACTTTTTTAGGATTTGTTAAATTGCTATTTATCTTCCATAGCTACCATCAAGCCTGAAATCAGCCAAGAGGCCTTAAAACTGTTTCTGCATCACAGTGACAGCTTTAGGGAAGAGCTTATTTAGGGAATCTTCATCTTAGCTTTGAAATATACATAGCCATTCCAAAATCTTCATCCAGTCCTTCCAGATAATAAAATTTCCTACAAAATCCTAAAAAACAATTAGAAGCTGGCTCCTAAGAAAAATCCACGGCATACTAGGGCAAATCCTGACCCTAATCCACCTATCATTGTTGATAATCCAAATACCATCCCAAGAAACATTAGGAGGCAGCAAAGGCAGGAGCAGCCTGCTGACTTAACCCCTCGTACAGTTCATCCCAACCCCATTTCTACTCCAATAAAAGTTCTTTTCCGGTCTACCCCTACTTCCCCTAGTTCACCATCCACATCTCAAAGTCCCCCCCTCACATCTTCATCCACTGCACATATCCCCTTGAACCACACTTTAGGTTCAGCTTCACCTGTTACCCCTGTGGTACCCATCGTTCCTATTATCCCAGCAGCACCTAGTAATACACCCAACCCTCCAAATATGGCTAACAGATATGCACCTTTGCGAATACCAGCTAATGCTGCAGCTCTACCTCAAGACTACCAAACCAAAATCTCATATTTTGACTCCAATGGCCCTCTGACAGCTGTCCAGCATGCGAAGAAGATGCAAGACCATTTTGAGACCTATGAAATAGATGATGACAGTGTCAGAATGAGGATGTTTGTTCAAAGCCTAACTGGGGATGTAAGAACTTGGTTTAGATCCCTGAATGCAAACTCCATTGCAACTCCTGATGATCTGTATCAAGCCTTTACTACCAGATGGGAGAAGAAGAAAGATCCCCTGCACATACTTGCTGAATATGAAACAATCAAGAGAGGTCCGCAAGAGACCGTTCTGGAGTATTGTGCTAGATTCAACAATGTGTACAATGCAATACCACAAAACCTCAGACCTCCTCCTGATTTGGCCTTATACAAATTCCCTGATGGATTTGATCCTGACATGGCATATCAGTTGAAGGAAAGAGAACCTGAAACCCTTGAAGACGCCCAGAAGGCTGCTGTCACAGTAGAAGCAAACCTGATCGCCAAAAGAAACAGGGCAAGATTAGAAAAGAGAATCATATACAAAGAGGAAACTACAGCCTTTGATCAAAAACTTGATGCAATACTTAATGGTATGAAAAGGTTGGGTGATAGGGTAGAATCAGTGGAGAGAAAAGCATCATGGGAAGCACCACAAAATAATCCTCCTAGGAATCCAAATTTTAGGAGAAATCCAAACCCAAACATTGGCAAAGCCAGTGCTGACCAGGACATAAGACCCCCTTTCCAAGAAAATTATGCAGAAACTTCCACATCAGCTGAGCCTAATGAAGATCCTGAGATTAATTTAATGGGTCTAGATGGTGGAAGTCAAGTTTTCTTAACACAAGAAGATCATGAAGATGATGAAATCAAACTATTCCAAACTAAATCAGGTGAATCCTTTGACTTCAAACAAGGCTATGACACTGCTGTTTATGAAGTCCATAAACAGTACAAGCTAAGGAGCAGAACTGTGAATGTCAACCAGCCTGAAAAGAAAAAGGATAATCAGCAGCCTGAAAGAGTTATAGTCATTGAACCTAATGACAAAATGACTTCACATACAGAAGAAGTGATTGTTGAAGAAATCACTGAGCCACTGTCCTTAAGACAGCAGTCTCTGGACACTTCATCATCTCATCCTAATTTAAATGTTACTCCTCAAGAGATAAGTAAAAAGGATAAATCTCAAAGTCAAGATAAAAATCTAGAAGGAGACTTAATGAACAAGGAAAGAACTGTCACCTATAACCCCAAGACCCAATCTGAGAAACCTTTTGATCTTGAAACAGAAATTGGTAAAATAAAAATAGCTATTCCTCTCTTGGAATTAGCCAAGCATGACAGCTACAAATTGCAAATCAAAAGGTCCCTTCAACTCACTAGCAACAAAGATGATGTCAATGTACTAGATGACACCCCAGAACTCCTCTTTGGCCCAGAAGTGGATGGAAAAACAGTAGTCACAGGGGTACTGCCTTTCTATGTCAGTTTACATGTTCATGATAAAATATTACATAATGCAATGTTTGATTCAGGTGCCTCTCATAACCTTATGCCAAAAGCAGTCATGGAAAGATTGAATTTGGACATAACAAGACCATACAAGGATTTGTTTTCCTTTGACTCCAGCCAAGTCAAGTGTCTAGGTCTCATAAAAGACTTATGTGTCTCTCTAGTTCAATACCCAAACAAGACAATCCTAATGGATGTGGTAGTTGATGATATCCCACCTAAGTATGGAATGCTGTTATCAAGGTCATGGGGAGCCAAACTCCAAGGTTCCCTACAATTAGACATGTCATATGCTACCATCTCTGTGTTTGGGCAACCAAAAAGATTGTACAGAGAAACACTAATGAAGTACATGGTCAGCAGTGAAGAAAAACCTCAAAATTTTCCTATATATGCTGTCCATTCAGACATAGACTCATACATTCTCTTCAATAATACAACTACTCCCTCAAAAGGTGAAGTTGAAACCAAGGTATTCATACAGGAGGAAGATGCAAGTGAGAGTAGTATCACTCATAAAACAACAGTCAATCAAACATTAGATAGTGCTGCTGCCTTAATTGTCAAAAACATCCAATTAAATGATGAGACTGTCCTAGAAGACAAGCTAGAGAAAAAACCACAACTGCTACTTACATTACCAGCCCATGAACAGATCATAAAACCTCCTTCCCAACAAGATATTCTATGGTTCCTTGAATTTGATGGCTCAGTCAACAAATTAGGGGCAGGGGCCGGAGTTTGGGTACACAATAAAGAAAATAGTCATGCAGAAGGCAGAGCCTATAGATTGAATTTCAGATGTACTAATAACATGGCAGAATATGAAGCTCTTTTACTAGGACTCAAGTTGGCAAAATTCTTACAAGCTGCCAGGGTGTCAATCATGGGAGATTCAGATTTAGTTATTCAACAAGTGAAAGGGAACTTTGTCAACAATGACAAAAGACTAAGGACTTATAGGTCTGCTGTTGCTGAGATACTAAAGTTTTTCTCTGAATTCCAAATTACGAAAATTCCCAGAACCCAAAATCTACATGCTCATAGTTTAGCCACCTTTGCAAGCACCTGCAAATTGCCCTTTGAACCCCACCATTGTTTCACAGCTGAAGTAAAACACAGACCCTCCATTCCAAACAACATCAATGATTGGCAAGTATTTGAGGATGACAAGCAAATAAACTTGTTTTTAACTCTGCAGCAAGAATTTGCAGGATTAAATATTGACAATGAGACAGCAAGTCAATCACAAATACTTGAGACAGCAAGTCAATCACAAATATTCAATGGAGCAAGTCCATCACAAATACAGTTTCAACAGACTGCTCAGCCAATATCACCTAGGACTGCAAAACAAATGCTGAATCCAACTATTTTCAATATAGAAAACATCCAGCAAATTCAACAAATTGACTGGGAAGAGGGAGTATCCAATGCTGAAACTGAAATCATTGAGCTAAAGGACAATTTTCTACCAACAGGCCTAACCCCACTAGAGGACATCTTTGAATCAAATGATATTCCCAGAAAACCAAAAATGCAGCCCCTGAATGCAGCCATTGAAGAGTGCAACATAGGTACAATTGACAAACCCAAGATAATTAAATTATCTGCTTCCTTACCTCCTGACCAAAAGCCAAAATACATTGACCTCTTCAAAGAGTTCCAGGATGTTTTTGCATGGAGCTATGAGGACCTAAAGTCCTATGACACCTCTGTAATCCAACACACCATCCCTCTCAAACCTGATCAAAAGCCCTTCAAACAAAAACTGAGGAGAATCAATCCTATGCTTCTCCCAGCAATGGAACAAGAGGTACATAAAATGTTCAAAGCAGGCATCATAGCACCAATCAGATTCTCTGAATGGATTTCCAACTTAGTCCCTACAAGAAAGAAGACAGGTGAGATCAGGCTGTGTGTGGACTTAAGGAATCTAAACCAGGTATCCCTCAAAGACAATTACCCCTTGCCCAAGATGGATCACATTTTGCAGAGAGTAGTGGGGGCCACAAGGATCTCATTACTGGATGGATTTTCAGGTTTTAACCAGATCTTAGTTCACCCTGATGATCAGGACAAAACAGCATTTACAACCCCATGGGGAACTTTCAAATATGTAAAAATGCCTTTTGGATTGAAGAATGCAGGGGCAACATTTCAAAGAGCAATGGATATTGCCTTTGCCAAGGAAATTCATGACTTTTTAGTCATTTATTTAGATGACCTTACACCTTTCTCAAAATCAGACCAAGAACATCTAAAACATTTGAGACAGATCTTCCTAAAATGCAGAAAATATGGAATTTCTCTGAATCCCAAGAAATCCCTGTTTGGTTTAGAAGAAGGCAAGCTCTTAGGACACATCATCTCAAAAGATGGCATTAGAATAGACCCAGACCGAATCCAAGCCATCTTACAAATGCCCAACCCAAGAAATGTCAAGGAATTACAAGGATTCTTGGGAAAAATCAATTTCTTGAGAAGATTTATTCCAAACTTAGCAGAACTAAGCAGATTATTAAATAACATGCTGAAAAAGGATTCAAAAGTGAAGTGGACTGTTGAAGCCAATCAAGCATTTGAAAGTATAAAATTGGCCCTTACCCAAACCCCAGTCTTGACCAATCCTCAGTTTGACAGAGACTTTATTATTTTCTCTTTCGCCTCCCAGCATACTATTGCTGCTGTTTTATTACAAAAGGATGACCAAGGAAAAGAGAAGCCAATTGCTTTCTTTAGCAAAGCTCTCAGAGATGCACCTTTGAAATATCAAATTATGGAAAAACAAGCTTATGCTTTAGTCAAAGCAATCAAGGACTTCAGGATTTATATCCTTTATTCCCATGTCAAAGCATATGTGCCAAGTCCTATTGTCAAAGACATTCTCACCCAAGAAAATTTAGAAGGCAGAAGAGGAAAATGGATTGCCAGCATTTTGGAATTTGACATTGAGATAAAACCTACAAAACTAATAAAAGGGCAAGGCTTGGCCAAATTAATGACAGAAACAAATTTTCAAGCCTTAGACATCAATCAGCTGGACAGTGAAACAGAGCTGGCGACTCCAAAGATCAATATAGCCTTTGAACAATCCCCCTGGTACTCTGATATCTGTTATGTGTTACAAAACCTGTGTGCTCCCCCAGGACTGTCCAAAACTAAGTGTAGGTTCCTAAAGATGAAAACATCAAGATTTTGTGTGATGGATGGCAATTTACTTTGGAAAAACCATGAAGGGATATTGCTGCACTGTTTAATTGAAAATGAAACTAACAATATCATGCAAGAGTTTCATGCAGGAGACTGTGGTGGACACTTGTACTGGAAGTCCACTGTGGATAAAATACTAAGGGCTGGATACTACTGGCCCACCATGTTCTTTGATGTCAAGAAATTTATCACATCATGTCATAAATGCCAAGTGTTTGAAGGAAAGAGACAACTGCTGCCACTTCCCTTAAGGCCTATTGCAACAGAGAGACCTTTTCAACAATGGGGATTGGACTTCATTGGGGAAATTCATCCCTCATCTTCAGGCCAACATAGATGGATCTTGACAGCCACAGACTACTTCACCAAGTGGATTGAAGCTGTTCCATGCAGACAAGCAAATGATTCCACTATCATTCAGTTCTTGGAGAACAACATACTAGCTAGATTTGGCTGCCCTGATAAAATTATTACAGACAATGCTGCTGCTTTCAGATCCAAGAAAATGGTGAACTTTTGCCATAAATTTCATATTACTTTGGGCCATTCTACTGCATACTATCCCCAAGGAAATGGCCTTGCTGAATCATCAAACAAAAGCCTGGTGAACATCATAAAGAAGGTGTTGGAAGAAAATAAAAAGAATTGGCATAAGAAACTAGTCAATGCCTTATGGGCAGATAGACTAACAACCAAAAGATCAATTGGGATCAGCCCATATGAGTTGGTTTATGGACTAGAAGCCAAATTCCCCTCATCCTTAGGAGTGCCTGTTATGAAGCTTCTTCAAGAAAGCCAAGCTGAGCCAAATGATATGCAAAGAAGGATAAATCAAATCATATGTCTGCAGCAAACCAGAGATCAAGTTTTCAGCAGAGTTCAGGTATTACAAGAAAAACTAAAGAAAGCCTTTGACAGAAGAACCAAAGCAGAAGATTTTAATGTTGGTGATAAAGTCCTCAAGTGGGATGCAAGAAGAGAAGACAAAGGAAAACATGGAAAATTTGACTCCCTTTGGAGAGGACCATTTTCTGTCCAAGCAGTACAAGGTAATAATACATATTTCCTCAAAAGTCTAACTGAAGCTGACTTGGATGAAGGTCCTGTCAATGGCAGGATGCTGAAGCACTATTTTGACTATTTCCCATGAGTGCAACCTGAGGTTCCCTTGTATATATGTAGATGTACATATTACTTTCTGTTTAGATTGTAAAAATGCAGTTTTCTAAGTTATTGACTGACCAGCAAAAGGTAAATAGAATCAGAGGTCTACCAAGAAGAGAAGCACAAAATTTGGCACTCTAAAGCAGCAAACTTCAAGAATGATTTGGGCAGCCATGGACCAAGGCAATCTGACCTGCTGTTCTTGGTCTTTCAAATGAAACACCATCCCCATGTGGAGCCACTGTTAGCTACCTATACCAATAGGTTTCATATTTCATGATTGGCAAGGCAAGGTCCAAATATGCTCTGCTTTGATCATGCAAAGATCGCATATTTCCAAGGAAGTGCAAGGTGTGTAAATAGATTAATACATCCCAATTTTGATGGAGGGTCCAACAGTCTAATCTGGATCATTCCATGGTTTAAATTTGCAGTTGAAGATTAGAGAAGAAATTCTGTCCAAACTATTTAATCTTGGCAGACAAGTAGTTCAGGTAGAGAAGAAAAGGCTCCCAACAGCTTAATCTGGGACCTTGGAAGAGATAAGGGTAGAAGTAGATAGCAAAAACAAAAGAAAAGCCAAAGAAAAGAAAAGGCAAGTAAGGGTCTGCAAGTCCAAGTGCACCCTCCAAGAAGAAATAAAAAATGCTAGGCAAGTAGCTGGGTAAGTAGTTGGGGTTGCAGAAAGGTTATCTTTACCATTGCAAATGTGTTAACTATGTTTACCAGAGCAAAGTCAATCAGTTGACAAGGTGTTCTTCTTCATCAAGTTGCAACAGAAAGCATGACTAACTTCCCTTTTCCCTTTTTCATGTCATTTACTAACATCCCCTCATCAGCTGAGATTCATGGAAAAATTATGGTTTCATGGTGGTTCTTAATCTTTTTAGAAGCCACATTTCTTGTCTAAAATCTTTTCATTTTGATCTACTCCCTAAACTAAGTGAGTTTCAAGTAAACTTAGTATTTTCTCCCTCCATTCACTCCCCCCATCCATATTAACTCTAACTCTACTATGTAAATCCCCTATATTGCCTTTCCCCTACTAGTATTAACACCATGGTGTATAAACCCCAAATTTTGTATAAATATCCCTCCCCTTGGCATTATAGCCATATGTTCTCTAAAGGGATCAAATGACATCTGGTCATTGTGATAAGCCTAAGCCAAACCCCCTTTCCCCTTTACAAATCCATTTTCTCACTTTTAACCCCCATTTACACATAAAACCTCCTAAAAAAGCCTTGTTTATACCCTTACCCGCTTCAAATGGCTAAAAACATGGAAAACCCACTTTTTCCCTTTTACCTAAAGTCCAAAGGGCGGGCGCATTTCCACAGAAAATTCGCGGAAACCCACTATACCAAAGTTTTCCGCCCATGCACAGATCCCCAGAATAATTATTAAAATAATCCCCACCCCTCCCCTTACCTGTCGATCCCTTCGTCCTCCCGACGACCGTCCGATTAAAGAATTGAAGATCCAACGGCTCTCAAGGCATCGGACCCTTTCCGACGACCGTTGGTTACCCGCCCTATCCCCCTATCACATCAACCCTCCGATAGCCGTCCGATCATGCCCCCCAGATCTGACGGCCATCACTGCATCGGAGCAGATCCTCTGTCCGGGCGATATCTTCCGATGGCCGTATTATTGGCTACGTCATGCGGTAGCCACGCGTCCCCTCCACGGCTCATCGGAGGTACAACTGACACTTACCGCCACCGTACCGTAAGCGGTGCGATATGAAACCGCCTCCGGTTTCCGGTTTCCCCCATTCCATTTGCATTACGTCATCACCACGTCATTTCCCCGTCACCCCACGTCACTGCCACTTATGCCGTCACGTCAACCTCCCGCTCAACCATTGGCTGACCTATCCTGCCACCTCACCATCCCCGTGGACCAATCAGAGCCCGCCACCTGGCCTGATGACGTCATGCTGACGTCATCCGACCCTGACCCCACCTATGACGTCATGCTGACGTCAGCACAAAAACGCGCCAAAATCGCCAAAATCCATATTTAGACCGAAAATTTCGCGTTTTTCGCTATTTTTGGCAAAAGCTGCACTGTTTGTTCTGCATGCAATTTACGTATAAAACTTGCACCAGCCTGCTAAGGAAAGTTCGAGACCGCCAAAGCGTCCATCACTCGCGCATTAGCAAGATTAAGCCGACGAAATTCACAGGTATTCACACTTCCAAGCACACAAACGGGAGCAGCTGAATCCTCCTCAACTGTCAAGCAGCAAACTACCAAGGCCACTGAGAATATATCCAGCAGAGGCAAAGAAAAGGAAATGGAGACAGAGCAGACAGATAAAGAAGAGCAGCAGTAGGCAGAGCAACAACAGCAACAAGATTTGCAGCAAGAAGAAGGGCAACATGACAGACAGCAGCCCTTACAGCAAGAGAGGGTGATTGATACTCCAACTTCCACTGAGCAACAGGCTCAGAACATAGTGCCTCCTAGGCCAGAAATCACCACTGATGCCTCGGTCCTCCAAACTCCTCAAAAGGAGGATACATTTGTTTTTAGGAAAAGGGATCGAGAAACTCCTCTCACTTCATCTATCAACCAGGGAGAGAAGAGACAAAGATTAAATGACTTTTCTGAGGATGATGCAGCAATAAGACAAGCATTGGGCATGGGCCGACCCAGCAGAGAAGCTTCAGCAAGTTCCTTCCAGCAGGAATAGGACAGGACCATGGGAGGGGAGGTCAGCTCCTCCAGCCAACAAAAAGAGGGACAAGTAAGCATCAAACAACAATTTATAGACATTAAAAGGAGGAGTGATCCTATCAAAATACAGCTGTACAATCACCTACTAAACATGGCTCCTACCAATCAGCAAAGACTTATGTCTACCTTTGATGTAGGTGAAGGGAAAATGATCATGAGTCATTTTATGCCCACAGCTTTGCATCCCCAATCTGCCTCAGATTACCTCAGGACCAACCTGGAGGTCATGGCCAAAGACATACACCCAATGGACAAAATTGAACTGCACAAACAAACTGGTGAGATGGTGTATGCCTCCTTAGCAGATGAAACATTGGAAAATTATAAGCTAAAGAGCAGCCTCAATGCCACAGCCTCTCAACTGGAATTGGAGAAGGCATCATCCCAGGCAAAGGACAACAGAATAAGGTCCCTGGAAGACATAATCATTGAAATTGGGCATGATCCTAAAGATATTTCAGGGATACAGGAAATTTTGAAGTTGAGGGATGCTGACATGGCTGCCATGAGGAAGAAAATCAAACTCCCTGCCACCATGCACCCTCAGACAGATGAGGTAGCCCAACAAAGGCAGGAGAAGGACACCACAGATTTGTTGATCTCCATTTATAAACAACTTATTCAAGCACAAGACAAACTAGGAGAATCAGAGGCTGCAAAGGCAGCATTGCAAGCAGCATTAAAACAAAGAGAAGAGGGTCAGACCTCTCAACCTCCTCCTCAGATCATCAATCTTGAGGAAATTGCTCCTATCACTGCCCCTCCTCCTCAGCAGACCGAACAAACAGCAACATCTACTTCAGCAGCGCCAACAACTACAGAGCAGGCCCAAAGCCTAGATATGCAAAAGCTGAAGAACGAAATCCAAGTCCTGGAAGCTCAAATGTTGGAGCTCAATTCAGCCAAAGAATCTTTGGCTAAAATCAATGATAGATATGATAAATCCAAACAAACTGTGGCAGAGAAGGACAGGGAGGTGAAAGCCCTCAAAAACAAAATAAAAGAGCTAGAGAATGAGCTCAAGTTAGATAAAGTGGTGGCAGAACTGAAAATAGTACTATGGGCTAACATTGGTCGATCTATCAATGAGCAGTGGCCATATATTGAGACAATCCATGAGCAGCTGGAGCTCATCCCAAAGGCACAGAGAGAGATTCACAGAGCAAGAACTCAATTGAGCAATATGCCTGAAGTGGCCACTAGAATGATCAATGTACTTAATCATAAAACAAGTTCTCAGTTAGCCATCATGGGAATTACAAACCGGACTGATAATGTCCAACTGATCAAGAGGGTTCTTACTCTTAGAAATCTGGTACAGACACTGGAGAGAAGAACCCAAGACATGCAGACTGAGGTGAACAAGTTTTTGGAAAAGTTTCAAGTGTTAGAAAGCAGAGGACTCCCTGGCTTACTGAACAGCACAGGAAGATTGTTCACACATGACCAATATGCTAAAAGGGTCAATACATTTGCCAGTAACCAGATCAGTGATAAGCCCAGCACCTCAGAGGAAACAGGGCCAGCCACAGGACAGTCTCTTTACAACAGAGTCGAGAATCTGTTTTTTATAATGAATGAGATCAATCACCTGTTTGGGGTGGCTCCCAATTTCTTCAAGTACACAGAGGCAGAGGAGACAATGGATGCTATTCTCAGGCATCAACTCCCTACGCAAGAATGGTGGACAAGCACAATACAGAAGATTTTGTAAACAGGGAGTCACTTAACAATTTTGTTTCTTAAAATATCAGTTATCATGCAAAGCAAAGTTTAACAAAATCAGCATGCACAGCAGATTAAGGCTAGGCCAACTCAGCAGATGGATCGCCAACAAAGCAGAAATAGAAGACTACAGGTGGCAGAGCCGAGAAAATACAGCGCAGCAAGAAATAAAGGCGCATTTATCAGCATTAAAAGCTAAGCGTTGCAACCGACTCAATGACCTCCAAAGGTCAAAATTATCCTCTGACAGACATAAAGGGCATTTATGCCGCATTCAAAGCTACAATAACTTCTTCTCTACTTTCTGAACAAATTTATGAAGATATTTTCTCTCTCAGATGACTCAATGCCTGAGATATTTTGTATACGCATTCCTATAAAGCCCCCTTCGCATGAGCTTGCAAGGGTTGTTGTTGATTTCTCCTGAAGAAGCTCTTATGCTGTAATCTTTTCAGAAGTTAATAAAGAAAGCAATGGAATTTCTCGGATTTCTGAGGTGTTGGATGCGTTCTGGTGTCTGTTGATAACTGCTGGATTCCTGTGTATTTCACCATACAATAAGTCTCTGTATCTCTCTCTGTCAATTAGTTGTTGTGTTAAAATCCATATATGTTATCTGATTTTCAATACTAAGCAACAAAGAAAAAGAATAACTTTCAGGATTTACTCACTGTGTACCCTGAGTTCAATCTGTGTTGTTTATGAATGTTTTCTTCAGCTGTAATCTATATAAAGTGTAATTCTTAATTGCTGCACTTTCAGAATACACCTTTCACAGTGGCCTTTGTCACAGGAATTCGAGCTTTGCTCCTGTGCAGTGTGTTCACTTTCACCTCACCAACTTAATAGAAAATTCTTAATTGCTTTCTGTTGGTTGACATACATCACCATTTAAGCTAATTTTGTTTGTCTGTAATACACAATAGGCCCTGCAGTTTGAACACCACCAATCCAGCGTATCAAATCATTTCACAACTCCAGACTCCATTGCCCAATGGTATTTCACTATCTAAACACTATGTCATAAGACCTGATAGAAATCTTTCAACCAAAATATAAACCAAAACCTGAGCATAATAACTAGCCTAAAACACCATCATAACAGAGACAAATCATAAAGAGAGAGCCCTCTCTGATCACAGTTTGGCTAGAAGCTGTGATCCAAAGATTGGTTAGTGGTTACCCCGGCCGTATTCCCTTGGGAGTCATAGGGAACAACCTGGGTGTTAACACAGGATAACAATCCATTTAGAGTACTTGCCCCCTAGCAATTGTTTGGTCAAAATGTAGATCATAGGGTTGCAATCCGAAATGACTGTAGTTTTACGAAGTAAAATGTAGTGACGAAAACGTTGGACAACTTGAACGGATTCCAATGCCAATTTCTCCACATGTGAGTATTTTAGCTCAGTTGGATTTAACATCCTACTAAGGTAATATATCACATGTTCCGTTCCGAATTCATCTTCCTGAACTAAGACCATCCCAATGATGGAATGAGTGGCGGCGAGGTACAAAAAGTAATCCTGGTTATAGTTGGGAGGATACAACAACGGTGCATGGGTCAACGCGTGTTTGAGTGCATCAAAAGATTTCTGAGCTATCTCATCCCAAGAGAATTGAGCGTTCTGTTTCAACAACCGTGTAAAACCCTTTGTAACCTCGGCGTAGTTAGGAATGAATCGTCGTAAAAAGTTTGCTTTCCCCTACAAACTTTGGAGTTGGCGAAGACTCGAAGGAGGAGGCAATTTGATGATAGCTTCTACCTTTGAGGGATCAACGCGAATTCCGGCTTTCGAAACTACAAATCCTAGCAATCTTCCCACTTCTATACAGAAGACACATTTGTGTGGGTTCAACCGAATTCGATAATGCCTACACCTCATGAAGATTGCTCGTAAATGGACAAGGTGATCAGCTCGATGTAACGAATGAGCAGGCAAATCATCGAGATATGGTTGCAAAATGTGTTTGATGTCATGAAACGCATAAGACATCGCCCTTTGAAAAGTTGCTCCGGCGTTCTTAAGCCCAAAAGGTAATTTGCAATAAGAAAATGTCCCCCATGGACAAATGAAAGCCGTTTTCGGTTGATCGGCAGGTAGAATATTGATTTGATTGTATCCGGAAAAGCCGTCCATAAAGGAAAATATTTCGCTGCCAGCACAATCATCAATGATTTGATCGATATAGGGTGTTGGGTAGTTGTCCTTTGGACAAGCTCGATTAATGTCCCTATAGTCGATGCATATTCTTATTGTTCCCTGTTTTTTGTTAACCGGAACAATATTCGATACCCAATCCATTAACGGGATCGGATAAATGAAACCTACTTTCAACAGTTTTTCAACTTCTGCTTTAATTGCAGCAGCTTTTCATGGGTGAATCTGACGCAAACGTTGCCGGACGGGTTTAGCATCCGGGTAAGTCTTGATCTCATGAACAACAATCGCGGGATCAATTCCTGGCATTTCCTCATAGGACCAGGCAAACACGTCGCAGAATTCTTGAAATAGGGCTTTGTATATCTGAATTTCGTCATCTGTACATGAGGCACCTATATGAATGTTTTCAATAATTCCAAGCTTAATCGAAATGTCAATGGGAATAGTTCGAGAGATGTTTCCCAAATTCAGCTCTGAATCAGGATGTTTCATGGGATTCTGAGCTTCTTTGACATATTCAGCTGTAAAAATTTATGAGAAATCATTTTCAAAATGATCATCCTCGGGTAAAAACGAAGATCTATGATGGAGATCGTCCCATGGTAAATCATCTATACACAAGACTTCACGAAGTTGCTTGTCAGATGACACAACTTCGGGAAACGCTATTAACTCCGAGGTTGATGTGAAGAGTGATTCCTCATGGACCACGTTCATTAGGTCGATTTTGGTTGAACACGGGTCGGTAAAAGACTGCACGGCTTCATAGGAAATTTCATATGGACTCAAAGGCATAAAATTACCAAATGAGTCTATTTCAGATTCAGAAGGAACGATCCAAGGATCGTCATAATAAATAGTGTCTAAGGTAATCATATGAATGGTTGCAAATGAAGATGATGCATTGAGTGGAGGAAAAGGAAAAGTTCCCAGTAAACCGGCATCTTTAACTAATCCTACTCCAACATCCTTATATGGGATAGTCGTTTTACCGACATGTTGAATACTCTCTGAAGAGGATGGGTCGGATGAGAAGAAAGCCAGTTGGTCTATTGTTACAATCTTTCCATTATGTGGGAACTTTATTACTCGGAAGACCGATGAAACGACCGCTGTCATAGCGTAAGTCCAGCTTCAACCCAAGAGAAGGTTGTAGTCTAGAGGGGCATCAACCACCTCCACATCTAGACTAACGGTTTTTCCTTCAACCCCTATAGGCAAATCCTGTAGAATGCCAAAAGGATGAAACCCATGGCCATCAAAGGCCTTAAGAATTGTCGAGGATTTATTTAGTGAAGGAGAACCAAGCGATCTCCAACACTGTATCGACATAATACACGTTGAAGCTCCCTCATCAATAACAGTCCGATGAATAGGCCTGCTTTTGACTATCACTGGGATCTGGAAAGCCATTTGATGAGGCAAATCCGGTGTACTATTTTCTAGATCAAAGATTATTAGGTTCGGGTCCTAAACATCAACAGCTCCTATAGCCGACAAAAGTAATTTTCGCTGTGTTGGGCATGATTGCAGCACTTCCAAAGCCGACATTGCTGAGGGTGAAACAGCTAAGTCCTCAACAATGTTGTAATTTTGGGCCGCTCTCGCATGTGGATTGAAAGCAGACCTTCGAAGTACACCCTTGGCGGGCGGTTTGATTACTAAGTCTGGGTTAGGCTTCTCGATCTGTAGTGGATCGGAACCAGGAGATGAGGTTGATGGATTAGAATGAGAAGATTCTGCTTCTTTGCCATCAACAGGACTTTTACTACCATAATCTTGCGATCAAGTCGCAATCCTTACATGGGACATCATCAAAATGGGTTCTTAATTGGCACTAGAGGAAGAACCTATCATTTTGCTATCTTTTGGAAATGGATCTTTCAAGAGAACAGGAATCTAGGAACCTTTGACGATTTTCACAACCTCTGCTCGATGAGGGCAGTCTCTTGTAAAATGTTCCTCTTCACAAATAAGACATGGATAACGAGGTTTGCGCTTTTCATCATTAGATTCCGCCTTTTCAATTTTGTCCTTTGGAGTTTTGTCTGCTTTATTCTTCTTCTTCCCTTTCTTCTTCCCACCGGATTTTGATTTAGCTGTAGATGACTCTACAGTGTGAATATCAGTGGAGAGTTCAGCGGAAGAATCTCCCGTCGGGGAGTCTGGTAAGGTTATAATAGGAGAAGAATTCTTTGAGGATTTCTTCTTGCTTTTAGTGTTCACCGTACCAATCATGCCATCAGCAGCATGAGATCCCGAAGGAGCAGTAGCGATTTGATTTGACTTTGGAAGATCTGGGATCTTTTCGTGTAACGTACCTGACTGAGTATAAACTAAGTCAAGGTACTGTGCTTGAGCAATCACTTGCTCCTCAGTAACTACTCTGGCCTTAGCTACGTCTTCAGTAATCTTCGGTAACAATGATTTAACAAACCATTCAGCTAAGATCTGGTCCGGGATAAAAAATTTCACTAACCGCCTTCGACGTCTCCATTCATGAATATGATCGAAAATATAAGTGGACGTCGATTGCTTTAATGAAGTTAGTAACTCCGTGCCATTATCATATCTGACCGACAACTGAAAATGAGTTAAAAACGAGGTAGCTAACTGGCTAAAATTATAAAAAGAGGCCCGTGGTAACTCAATGTACCACTTGGCCGCAAGACCAATGAGAGTGCGTTGGAAAAGATGTAAGTGGATCGAATCATCCGAGATGGAATTAGAGGCACACCAGAGGTGGTAAGTCATCACATGATTCGACGGGTCCTCTCCAGATTTACCCTCGAACTTGGGAATGTCACTGGGCAACTTATTCGGCATTGGTGGCCAAAACGGAAGATAATTAATTGGATCGTTCGTTAGGCGCAACAAGTCTGGTAAATCCAAAGTTGCGATAAACGGTAGCTCCCGATTAGGATCCCTAAAACTCTGGGTCACGAGACCAGCCCTAGGAGGAGGATATCCAGGATAACTAGGAATAGGAATCGCGTTCGGGATATTATATCCTCCTGGAAAACTAGGATTAACCGGACCGTACTGGGGTTGTTGTGGTTATTGATAAGTGTATCCAGAATACGGTTGATACTAGTAAACTGGCTGCTGGACAGTAGGACCGAATTGGTACTGTCCCTGGTACGGTTGATAAGTGAATTGTGGTTGACTTGTGACAACCGTACTTAAACCAGGTTGTCCTACAGGCATCTGAACCGTAGTTTGAATCGTGGATCCAGACGATGGTAAAGATGTCTAAGGAGTAGATACAGGAACAGTAGAAACCAGAGCTGTCGATACTCCAGAAGTAAGTGGGATAGATGGAACAGATGTTGCGGCAGTTGCAGCAGTCGTTTGAGATGGAGTACGAGGTGGAATAGGCCCAGACTGAGAAACTACCGAAGGTACAGAAGTTTGAATATTAGACTGGACTGGTTGCTGGGGTGAACCAGAAACTAAGGGTTGTCCAGTTTGAGATGACAACTGTACATTTGGCTGCAACACCTGTTGAACTTGCGATGGATCCCACACTATGTTGATTCTGGGGTATTGACCCATAACAGGTTGAGGATATTGAGATCCATAACCGGGTTGAGGGTAGGATTGATAATTGAAAGGTACATTTCCCGTACCTTGAATATAAGATTGACCTTGGGGTGGTTGGAAACCTTGGTTCGAGTACTGACCTTGGGGCAGATACCCTTGAGGCATGTACTGATACTGGGGTTGACCTTGAGGTATAAATTGATACTGGGGTTGACCTTGGGGTACATATTGAGTCTGGGGTTGACCTTGAGGAATGTAATGTACCGTAGGCACGTACTGTCCTTGAGGTTGCCCCCCAGATGCAAATTGTGTACCTTGAGGTTGCCCCCCAGGCGTTAATTGAGGCTGCCCCCCAGGCGGTAACTGGCCACCTTGAGGTTGAGAAGCGGGAATATAACCTGACATCATAAGAATGTCTTCTACGCTCAACGACTTTGCACCATTGCTTCCAGTGAATATCCTTTGTTCAATGGGTTGAGGAGATGCTCCCGAAAAAGTACTAGAAAGTGACTGATACCTAGTGGGAACAGAAGGACCGCCGTACAAAAAAGATTCAGGAAATTTAGTAAACATGGATGACTGACCTGACATATTTACGGGAGTATAAATACCCCTAGGTGGATAAGAAACACGAGGTGGTGAAAAACTTAACCCTGAGTTGTCCAAATAATTAGTTAAAGAAAGATACCAAGTAGTACTTCTAGGTGGACTGTAAAAAATTGATTCACGCTCCCTTAGATCAATAGTAGGTTGATTTTCAGGGATAGGGATGCCTATTTCTTCTTCCGAAGCAAGTTCTTCAATAGCTATCGAACCAGAAGGAAGATTTTCGGTGATTACTCTTTCTACCCTAGGTGAATCAGGAGCACTAGAAGCTAGAGAGACTAACCCTGATGTCAGAGTAACAGGTTCAGATATCTCAGGTTCTTCGCCTATATCACTAGTAGATGAAAAGCTACCAGCAAGTTCGGAAACCGAAATAGCTTCAGGATTATAACCTGTTTCTAGAGTTTGGTAATCAGGATGAACAACCAATGAAGACTCTCCTTCTTCAGGTGACCCTACTTTACTGCCACTAGGAGTTACAAGGACTTTCAAGCCTTCGTAATGGCCCGAGACTTCTTCAGGAGGTTGGCCCCGAATTCTACGGGACTTCCTCAACAAATCAGCCACGGTTACAACCTCAGGAGACTGGCCCCGAAGTCTACGGGACTGTCTTGGTAATTCAGCCACAGCTAAAAAATTTTAACTACTGCACACGCAAACAAAGTAAAATCTCAAAACAAACCACCTAAAGTCTCTAAAGAACCAAACAAATTCGAATCACATGCCTAAAGAATCTAGGGCGTCAAACCACACACAAACAGTAACCTTCCGGACCGAAAACACTAGTTGGTGATGAAATCCAACATTGCAGGATTCAGTACAGAAGTGGCGGGTGGAACAGTTACCCCGGCAACCTGCTTAATGAATAGACTGGACCAAGTTCCTCCACTTTAACCGTCTCGAGTGAAGTGAACCCCCCAGAAAATCCAAGTGAGTCTAGCCGACGTCTGCTCCAGGTACAGTGGGATCTTCCCTCCACCGTCACCTTAGGAAGAATACTAAAGATAATAGTCACTAAGGTCACCAACAACAATAAATATACCTGGGGGAACAGTCTACAATCCAATAGCACGCAAGGGCAGAGTAACAAGCTCAATCCCCTTGCCGGCTCCTTGACAATAATCCAAGGTTTACCGACAAGTGACCCCAGGCTCCTCGACAATGACTAATCTGAGGTTTATCGTTTGTAGTACGTGCATATCTGGCATCGTTCCCAATGAAGGAGGATTTATTCCCTCACTGGTTCGGACACGATCTCGTGCTTCTCCTTTAAGAGGAGCTTTCCCAGAGCATAAATGTAACAGTTGGATTTATCCTACCGCAAGATGAGCTACTTGTTTGTTTTAACTGTCATGGAGAGTTAATTACTCTCCTACTCCAAGACACTAGCCTGATCTATGTTGGTGTATCAGAGCCCTAGTAAATAAAAATTTACTAAGTTAATTTTACTTTAAGCGTTAATTTTTATGGCTTTTCTTTAGGACAAAAGGTAGCGGAGATGAAACCGATGGTGTGTAGACTCGACTCAAATCCACTAAAAAGATGCACCTAGGATGAAACAAAACAATCTTTTCTTTTCAATGAATCCCCTAGCTAAGAGAGTTGGAGAATGCAAAATTTATAAAGACAACTTTCGTAGCAATGAAAATCAAAGAAACAATATCTTTATCTTTTCCAAAGCACACAACACATGACCACTAATTATTTCACGAAAACTTCCTTTTTCTTTTCAAAGACTTCAAACGCTACTAAAACAAACTTTCTTCAAAAGAGATTTTGTATTTTTCCTATGTTAACAAAGCATGTAAAACTACTTTAACAAAAATCAATTTTAAGATCTATGAAAATCTAAGAGAAATTTACCTAAAAGCAAATCTAAGAGAAATTTACCTAAAAGCAAATCTAATGAGGTAAAAGCCTACAAAATATAATTCCAGGTTGTTTTACTCAGCTACAATTCAACCAAGGACTAATTCATGCAGAATCATAAATCAGTCAAAAACAAAAATAAAAAACTCTTGTTCTTTTTCTTAAGAATGAAATTCACAGCTTAACAAACAAGCCTTCTCGAAATTCCGCAAAGAGACAACACAACGGTAGGTTTCTCACAAAGGTGGATTTTACGAAAGGTCCGACTCCTAAGAAGACTGAAAAGACCAGGGAGATCCAAGGTTTTTACAGCTTCTAAATCCAGAGTCACTACAAGACCAATACAAAAATCAAACCTAGGGCTAGAATTTCTATGAACTTCACTAAAAACCTTGACGCTAATGAAACAAGCTTAGATGAAAACTTTTGACAGGTAAACAGTGGGTTTGGGCAGCAATAAACAAGCTATAAACAAAATCTAATAGGTAAAAAAGGCAAAAATGGAAATTTTCTAAACTTTTGACAGGGTACGCAGGCAACTTGTTTGCACAGGTGTGGCCACGCTCTGTGTACAAAGCAGAAGTGCGTACATGTATGCACTGTGCTTAACGCAGAGGGTGCGTACTGCTCTCAAAACAAGAAAAATAAAAACTAACTCAACCCTAAGCTATTCCACCCAAATTCACAGTCAATCAGTCAAAAACTAGAAAGAAATCAGATTTTCTCAAATCAAAGTATCAATCAAAAGAGAAATCAATCAAATCCATGGATTCCCCAGCGGAGTCGCCATTTTTTCATGCGGAAAGAGTCAATTTTGCGGACAAAACCGACCTCCCTAGAAAACAAGGCTTTTCTAGTGACAAACAAAACAATCAAGCACTATCTTTTCCTAAATATGCATTTAAAATAAAAGCAACCAGGTGTTTAAGGCTTACCTTTAGTCCAACGCTATTTGTAGCAGCCAAGCCTCTTCGATCCAGATGAGCTCCTTCTCCTTGAAGCCTGCATTCACTAACAAGCAAACGATTACATAGCACCTGAATAACTCATATAATAAAACATATTCATCATAAAGACCAAGGAGTTTATGAAACAAATTATATATAACAACTTGTTGAGAAAAATGAACTTAATTGTATTAATTGGAAACAAAAGAAACCATTACAACCAGTGCCTTGGTGTTGTGCAGGTCCCTCCCAGGGTCCAGCAAGAGTTCTCCTTTACTTTGATCAGCTCACCCACTTCCAAATGAAGCTAAGAAAGGATTGGAATCTCTCCTCTCAAGCTCTAAAAGGGAGTCCTAATTTCAGCAGCATCTACCCTTAGGAATGTTCAGCTTTCAACCTCCCCTCCCTCTGGCCCAATGCCTGTATTTATAGTGCTTTGGAGGAAGTTAATCAGGTCCACCATCAATGGGATAAGCCCCTCTTTCAATGGGATAGCTCCCCTCTTCATGGGATAAGTTCCTCTTTCATTGGGATGCATGAACCATCTGGAGGCGCTCAATCCACATCAAACCATCTTCTAGAATGCTCTAGAATCGACCACAAGTAAGTTTTTTGAAGCAAAACTTGTGCCTTTTGACCTATACAGGAGTACGCACCCACCCCTTTACAGACAAAGCGTACAAGTACGCAGGTATTATGTACTTGAGGTGCGTACACGCAGGTAAGGGTAAGAGAAACTGCGTAACCAGAGTTATATTGACTTTTTAAAGACTTTCTCTCTTTCTTGGAGTTTGACATGAGGAGCAGAGGTATAATACTTGCCAAGGAGGACAGTATGGTTATTGATGGAGCCATACTAACTGCAAATAGTCATGGTGACAAATTTTAGTGTAACATTGAGGCAGGAGCATTCAACCCAAGAGAAAATCATTTTATTTTAGTAGACATAAGGGGGTCAAAGGAAGTTGGATTCCTAAGTCTCAAATTAATGTAATATTTAGGCTTTTAAGTGATTAGAATAGGAATTAATTAGATGTGTGAGGATGTTTGTAAATGCTCTCATATAAAGGAGAACATGAGTGGTTAATACTGACAAGAGAGTTAGAAGTCAATTATAACTCTAAAGGTAGTTTCATGATTTGAGGAACTAGAGAGAGTTCTTAGGAATTAATTGAAGTTAGAAGTGGACTTAGAGGACATTTAGGAGTCAATTCAATAGATCTAGCATTTGAACCAAAATTAGTTCAACAAAGCCTTTCTGGTATAAATGTAAGCCTACGGGCAATGTAAAAAGGGCAGAAGCCACTGATATCGAAGAGCAGGCCTGAGAGACAGAGAGTCTCGACATGTAATCAGTTGTCATATTTATATATATACAGAGGTTATTACGGAATTGTGTAAAAGTGTGAAATAAGTATGTAATGATTGATTTATGCGTGAATTCGTAGGTTCTGTAACAAAGGTTGCAGGCAGAATTCTAAAGAACTATAGAGAGGAGAAGAAAAATTCAGAGGAATCGTAATGGATCATTGAATCCACTTGAAGGATCAAAAAATTCTCTGAAGTGACATCTATCAAATGAGCATGCGATGTTAAGCCCAGGAGGAAGAGTGCACAGCAAAATAGCAGAAGACCCAGAACCTTTTGAAGAACCTGAACCACAAAGAAAAATTGAAGAAACAACGTAAAAACCAAGTGAAAAGGGAAGAATGGAGAATCGAGGTGTCAATACACAGTAACTGTTGGATCTTATAGATCAACGGTCCAGATCATGTCACATGGGGTAGTGTTGAAATATCGCATCGGTGAATTTTAACAAAGAAAGGCGGTTTAAACACACAAGTGGTATTTCAGACGAGTGAGAAGTGGTAAGTGGTATTGAGGAGTGAACACCCGATCCCACTAGTCGAGAGACACATAGCAGCGAAGGAGAGAGGGAAAACCACTTTTTCGTGTGGTTATTCTTTGTGCCTGTTGTCTATCTGAAGTCATCGTCGACCGTTGGATCTACTAAGTGTAGATCAACAACGGAAGACTGTCAAGCAACTTTTGGAACTGGGAAGGATCTTGACTGTTGGATCGATCACGAGATCAACGGACAAGATTTAATCGGAACTATTGGACCGATATATGAATGGGCCTTTTAAATATTGCGATAGCGATAGCGATTTAATCGCAACCGTCGGATTGGAAACTAGATCTATGGTTCTGATTTAATCGGAGATTGGCAGAAGGAAGGAGCAGTGCTTCGGAAATGGTTGAAAGGCGTTGACCTGAAAGCTTATAGAGGTGGTCTCAATTCCATTTGAGTTCTGGCCTTAATATTTGGAGCAACAATCTATGTATTTCTTGTGTAATGCGGAGTTTAGAGGAAATGCGATAAAGCATATGGAAAAGGCAGACGTAATAAAGTATTGAGGCACGGTTAATAATATTTGAGATCTGGTAGTGCATTATCGCATATCGTTTGCGATAGAGCGAGTGTTAACGAAAACCCACGGAGGAGCCAATACCCGATTACGATCAACGATAAAGGGGAAACCTTGCCAACCGTGCAGAGATTGTACCAAGGCGGAAAGGTATGTTTTGTGTATATTTCCTTTGTAATTGAGTTATAAAGGATTAAGCGCGAATATGTGAAGTTTCATATATAAGTCCATCATTATAAAGGGTAAAGGGGTTATAATGAGTTAAGTGTCGATAGAGGGTTTTGTGGTTAAGCACGCATTAACCATGGGTTAAAGAAGGGTTTGTTATATATATGCGACAACAATGCTATGAAGGCCTAAAGTGCGGATTGTCACATGAAATAAGTCAATCTTGCAGACAAGATAGACCTTCATAGAATCTAAAGAATACCTAATGACAAGCAAACCAACCAGACACTATCTTTCTCTAAATATGCTTTAATAAACAATGGAAAACAAGTGTTTTCAGGGCCTACCTTAGGTCCAACGCAAGTTTGTGGATGCCCTCGCTCCTTCGATCCAAATGAGCTCCTTTTTCGCGAATCTGCAGACACAAACAAGGCAAACAAATTAAATAGCACCTGAAAAGCCAATATCATAAAACATATTTAACATGAAATTCAAGGAGTCCATGGAACAAATAACATGAGATACTTGTTGAGAAAAATGAGTTTTATTGTATTAATTCAAAAGAAGAAGAACTTTACAACCTGTGCCTTGACGCTGTACAAGCTCCTCCCAGGGTCCTGCAAGAAGTCTCCTCTACTTTGACAAGTTTCACTCACTTCCCAATGAAGCCAAAAAGGTATGTGATCTCTCCTCTTAAGCTCAACTAGGAAGTCTTGATTTCACCAGCATTTACCCTCAAAAATGTTCGGCTTCTAACCTCTCCAGCAACCAGCCCAATGCCTGTATTTATAGTGCAATGGAGGGAGGGTACTAGGTCCTCCTTCAAAGGGATAAAGCCCTCCTTCAAAGGGATAGCTCCTCTCATCAAGGGATTAGCTCCTTCTCTTTTGGGATGCATGAACCACCTCAGAGCGAACAATCCACGTCAAAATTCCTTCTAGAATCCTCTAGAATTAACCCAAAGTGAGTTTTTTAAGATAAAACTTGCGCCTTTTGACTTTCACAGGGGTCACCACCCACACCGTTAGGGACAGAGCGGGCAGGTCCACAGTTTTTGTACACAGAAGGTGCGAGACCATAGGTGTCAGTGAGAGAAAGTGCAGAACTAGAGTTTCATTGATTTTCAATGTCTTTCTCCCATTTCAAAGCTTGAATTGAAGAGCTGAGGTCTGAGACTTGCTTAGGAGGACAGTACAAGTGATGATAGACCCATACTGACTGCAAATAGTCATGGTGACGATATTTTTGTGTAACAGATTGCCCCCTAAAGTGCGAAGTCTGTAGTAGATGAGGATTTCATTTATCATTTAGGAAGAGTGAAGTACTTTATCATTTCGAGGATCATCTTGTGGAGAGCTCGGTTGGAACCTGTAAAACATTCAATGCAAGATATATATATGAGATCATATCATCGCTGAGGTAGGCATTCCCATACTCAGATCAAAACTGACTAGAAAACTAACTACTGATCTGACACAGGAATGATCTTGTAAAACATCACAAGTATAGACTCATGTGGACACAGTATGGATGCAACCATCTGTTTATGAATAGTCCATTATATAATGAATACAAAATTCCTTGCAGCCTGGATTGTGGAAACTAGATCCAGGGTGTTCATTTCTACTTCCTGAAACAGTACGATTCTATCCATGCGAATGAATGTGTTGATGTCGAACATGGTAGAAACCACTTGATTACCAGTCAATGATGTAAACTGTTAAAAAGTGTGAGAGAAACCACCAGTGATGTCAATGGCTCTCAAAGTACCCAGTACAATCCATGAGATGCGAATAAATGTGTTGATGTCGAACATGTCACGGAATCCTTTGATCGAAGGTCAATGATGCAACCTGTCATCAAAGGCAAGAAACCTGCCATTGAGGCATGCAGATCTCAAGGTACTGACGATTTCTAGATCATATTTCTAGATAATGAGCTAAAGTCGATAGAAAGCGATCCGTCGTAGGCAAGCCCACAACACGAAATCATAGATCAAGTCGAAGAAATTTAGTTTCAAGGACTGACTCAGGGATGGTCAAGAAGAATGACAGATATTTTGCAGATGAATGGCTTATTGGCAGTGACCTCTTGAACACATAACGACATGACAGATGGTTTGGTGACAATTGACCCAAAGTTAATACCCAGAAACCGGCTGAAGAATTTCAATGTGGTTTGATCAACTATTAGGCAAAGGATTTCCCAACCCAGGTGAATAAAAGTGTCGTGTTCAAAAGTGGTTACAAAGTATGACAAATAGGCTCATTTTTCTCTCTTTTCCCCCACCATTTCTGGCAAGTACCTCTTTATTTTTGACAAGCTTGTGGGGGATAACATTTGCTTGATTATAAGCTCATCCTTCAGATGAGTCCAACTTAGTTTAAATTCGAACCCTAAGAAGGAGTGGTTCGTTCCTGTTTGTAATTGAACAGGTCCTTTACTGTGAAATTTTAACGAGTCCAATATAGGAGAAACTTGACGTTTTTCAATTTTAGAGAGTCTGAAAAAACTTAAGAAGACTCCAGGGTTGACCTTTTCCGTAAATTTGTGTCTCCCAAGCCCGAAAAAGTATAAAATAATACTTGATAGAACTGCTTGATCTTTTACGACCAAGGAGTACTTTTCGTTGTTAGTGCCCTTGACCCAAAAAAGTAAAAAAGCAATCAATGACACATCGTTTTATAACCAATCTCGAATTTGAAACGACAAAAATCCGGCAATCTTTTCATGTTTTTACGGTTGGAAAAGAGTTGTAAGTGGATCGTCTTTTAATTCCGTTTTAACAAGTTTAAAAGAAGAACTCGGCAATATTTTCATGTTTCAGGAGTCAGAAAAGGGCTTAAAGATGACTCTAAATGTTTTTTCGTTGAAAACGATAGATTTCGCCTGAATAATCCGTTATCCTGCACAAAAACACGAACATTACTCATACCTGTTTGAAATGGATAAAAATGTCGCAAAAATACCTTTCCAAAGTGAAACATAAACAAATTTGCAATTTATTTACTCAAAAAACTTATAAAAAGGGCCTTCGTCAATTCATTTTTACCGTTTGAGTTTTCGGTGAGAAAATAGTGCATTTTCTTAGAAAACTTCCCGTGAAGATTGCGGAAAATCCAACTGTCGGAATCGAACGTCGTCTTCTCCAGGTAATCCACATCATCCTACTCTTCATTTTTAACCGTTTCAATTTTTGTTTTAGTCATTTATTTCATTTTTGGGAGGGTTTTTAGGCATAAAACCTGCGCGCGGGGGCCCACAGGTTTACCACTGCTGGCCTGCAGACACCGACTTTTTCTCCATTGGGAAAAAGCTCGGGGTCCGCACCTTCCATGTAGACAAAGTGCAGTCCCATGCACTGTGTCTAACCCAGAGGGTGCGGTCCCCGTCGCAAGGGTTTTTAACCCAAAAATTCTCAAAAATGGACCAATCAAAATAATTTCTAGCAATTTAATTTATCCTTATACTTGATGCAGAGAATACATCATGCTAGATTGGCGTGAACGAGAGCATGAGGACGTGGATGCTGCCGCATGGAATCATCAGCCTTCACTTGATGCTTTGAGGGCATGCGGCTTGTACAAATTCTGGGCCATTCCTGGCATGAGGGCTCAGGTGGATTTCTTACAGTGGTTGGTTGACAGATGGAGCATACAGGACCAGTGCTTCTTCATTGGTGGCCACCAGCTTGAAATTGAGCTGGCAGACATATATTTCTTGACTGGTTTGCCTAAGAGAGGCGAAGACTTGACTCTGTTTGGGGCTAGGCTAGGTGGCCAGTCTGTCGATAGCCTCCGACTAGAGTACTGCAACAGCCAGGCTAGAGACAAAGGGATAGACATAAAGACCATATCCCGTCTTGAACTCATGGTGATTACATTTACTGTCACCAGACTTTGCGGGGCTGCCGCATTACATATTGCCACCGGATCCCAGATGCGTATGGTAATTGATTGCTTCCGAGGCACCATCTTCAACTGGTGCGATGCCGTGTTGGCCAATCTGAAAGGCCAACTGACCAGGGCCAAAAACGGACAACTAAAGACCTTTGGTTATGGGGCTTTGGTTGTGAGTTTTGGCCTAGAGAGGGTTCCTATGTTGATCCCGCAGCACCTTACTGTTGGAGCTGGGCTTCCTCGAGAGCCCAAACTGATGCGATGGGTCGCAGTTTTGGCCCGTCACCCAGACGAGAGGACAGAGGTTGCTCGATTCAAACCTGAGTATTTCCAATGGTTGGAAAACCAAGTCTTTTCTATTGAGGACTTCCGTTATGCTGGGATAGATTTTCGTGGTGACCCAGACATGGTTCTTCCACCAGGAGAGCAGTGGGACGATTCAAGTAAAATCATTTTCAACATTTTCCTATTTTTAATTTTTTTTATTATTTTTCCATTGTCTCAAAACTCATAGTAAAAATTTCAAATGCAGATGTGGGTCCACAGTGACCAGCCGCTCTCTGGCATTACAAGAGGAAACAACCAGTTGCACCCGCGCCAACCCCACAAGACGAATCAGCAGAGGTTTTGGCCGAGTTGGAGGGTCATCTCGAGTGCTTAACAGGAGATATTCCCAAGACCACTATAGATGACACCCTCGTCAACTTCATCGCTATGTGATTGGAGTCCTGGGACCTTTTAGGAGGTTCCTTTGCAAGGTGGCTCGTGTAGTGGTTTCTTATAGAGATCATCACCAGTGATAGGATTATTGCCTATTTGGCACATATGAAATTTTTGTTTTTTGTACTTATCATTTTTGCCGATCATAAGGTGTTTTTTAACCTATGATCGAGGACGATGTATTTTTTGACACACTCCTATATATATATCACTATTATCGACTTATCTTGTAAATCATGTTATGGAATGGTTTTAAATTTACATGTATGATTATTGCAAATGTTTATTTAACATTCGAGAAGCAATTGCATCTGCTAATGTATTTAAAGATCTTGGAATATGCTGATATTCAATATAATCAAATTCACGTTCCAGGAGACGCACTCTCAAAAATAATCTTAATAACACTGGATTTGTAATGGCATACACTCTATTAAGCTGTAATACAACGAGTTCAGAATCTAACCTCACTATCAAACTCCGAATCCCAAATGAAATAGATTCAGATAATAACTCAATCACTGCACTATACTCGACAATGTTGTTCGTTGTTTGACCGAGGCTTACCCCATGCATAGATACTAACTCTTCAGAGGGCGAATAGATAACCCAAGCTGCGGAATAAATGTTCTGTGTATTACGACAAGCACCATCAGTGAAACCAATGTATGTTTAGAGAGGTATCGACATCTGCAATATCAAGAGTAAAACCAAGATAAGCAGGAATAATGACGAAAAACACTCTCTAAGCTAAGCATACTGTTTAAACTAAAACACACCATCTAGAAAGAAATTTAACTATCCTAACTAAAAATCTCCATACCCATTCTTTAAGCATAATACCTCTTCAAGTAGAGACCATTTCTGGGTTTACCCAAAGAGTCCCCGTCAAAGTCTACCAATTCATAGGCCCCTTTTGCTAGCTTTCGCTTGACAACATAGGGACCATGCCACATAGGAACGAATTTTCCAGTGCCTAATTTATCATTAGCTTGATCGTAAACTAAGACGAGATCTCCTTCCGAAAAATTTCGAGGGGTCACATTTTGATCATACTGAGCTTTCATGCGTTTTGCGTGAGTCTCGATCGCCAATGCAGCATCACGTCGATTCTCATCTAATTGAGCCAAATATAACAAACGCTTTTCATCTTCGGAAGTGGCTGGAAGTAACTCGATGGCCATTTGCAGTGACGGGATTTCGCATTCAATGGGTAACACAGCTTCCAAACCATAGACTAGTTGGAAAGGAGTGAACCCTGTTGATGTTTTTGCTGAAGTTCGATATGCCCAAAGCACTGAAAATAACATGTTCTGCCAATTCGACCGATGAATCCCAATGATTCGTCGGATCATGATAACTAGAACTTTGTTGATGGATTCAACCAGACCATTCGCTTGTGGATAATAAGGGGTTGAACTATCGTGACGTAAACCAAGCTGGCCTGTAAGTTCGGTCATCATAACGTTTCGAAAATGACGCCCATGATCAGCAATTATTGCTTGTGGGACACCAAACCTAGCAATTATATGATTGAACATGAAAATTGCAGCTGTCTTGCCATCTACCTCAAATGTAGGCATCACCTTGGCCCACTTGGTAAAATAATCTACCACAAGGATGATATACGCATGCCCCCCGTCTGAGTGAGGCTTACATTTAATAAAATCGATACCCCATTTGGCAAAAGGACCAACGGAAATTATAGGGTGGAGAGGAGTAGGTGGAGTGCGTATCTTTTGATCAAAAAATTGGCAGTTGTGGCATTTTCGGACCGCCGTAATACAATCTTTAAATAAAGACGGCCAGATGTAGCCAGCGCGCAATATCTTTTGGGCTGTGGCAAACCCAGACATATGACCGCCACACGCTCCAGAGTGACAGTCATTTAGAACCCTTTTAGCTTCCTCATGAGTTAAGCAACGTCGAAAAACAGAGTCTGCGCCATGGCGATAAAGAGTATCTCCAATAATCCTGAATTGTTGGGACTGGAAACGAATTTTTCGACGTTCTGACCTTGAAATTTCTGGCCGAAAGGATTGGGTCTGGAGATAAACGATGATATCCCCATACCACGGATCTAAAGTGCTGATTAGAAACAAGGATTTGTCTGCAATGTGCTCCTCCACCACAGTTTCCGTGTCAGCACGCGGGAAGCCACACATTAACTCCGCAAAAACTAAAGATTTCTTAGACTTGGATTTTTCGAATTTCAAGTCG
Source organism: Pinus tabuliformis (assembly GCA_031772625.1). Lineage (NCBI taxonomy): Eukaryota > Viridiplantae > Streptophyta > Pinopsida > Pinales > Pinaceae > Pinus > Pinus tabuliformis. The sequence continues at coordinate 819,661,630 of CM062810.1, read as the reverse complement.
AACTCCTGCAGGATAATAATCCATTTAGAGTACTTGCCCCCTAGCAATTTCTTTGTAAAAATGTAGATCATAGGGTTGCAAACCGAAATCACTATAGTTTTACGTAGTAAAATGTAGTGACGAAAACGTTGGACAACTTGAATGGCTGCCAGTGCCAATTTCTCCACATGTGAATATTTTAGCTCAGTTGGATTTAAAGTTATACTAAGGTAATATATCACATGTTTAGTTCCGAATTCATCTTCCTGAACTAAGACCATTCCAATGGTGGAATGAGAGGCGGCGAGATACAAGAAGTAATCCTGGTTGTAGTCGGGAGGATGCAACAACGGTGCATGGGTCAACGCGTGTTTGAGTGCATCAAAAGATTTCTGACCTATCTCATCCCAATAGAATGGAGTATTCTGTTTCGACAACCGAGTTAAACCCTTTGTAACCTCGGCGTAGTTAGGAATGAATTGGCGTAAAAAGTTTGCTTTCCCTTGCAAACTTTAGAGTTGGCGAAGACTCGAAGGAGGAGGGAATTTGATGATAGCTTCGACCTTCGAGGGATCAACGCGAATGTCGGCTTTCGAAACTACAAACCCCAGCAATCGACCCGTTTCTATACAGAAGACACATTTGTGTGGGTTCAACCGAATCCAATAATTCCTACACCTCATAAATATTGCTCGTAAATGGACGAGGTGATCAGCTCGATGTAATGAATGAGCAAGCAAGTCATCGAGATACAGTTGCACAATGTGCTTGATGTCATGAAACGCATAAGACATTGCCCTCTGAAAAGTTGCTCCGGCATTCTTGAGCCCAAAAGGTAATTTGCAATAAGCAAATGTCCCCCATGGACAAATGAAAGCCGTTTTTGGTTGATCGGTAGGTAGAATATTGATTTGATTGTATCTGAAAAAACCATCCATGAAGGAGAATATTTCGCTACTGGCACAATCATCAATAATTTGATTGATATAGGGAGTTGGGTAATTGTCCTTTGGACAGGCTCGATTAATGTCCCTATAATCGATCCATATTCTTATTGTTCCCTTATTTTTGTTAACCAGAACAATATTCGATACCCAATCTGTTAACGAGATCGGATAAATGAAACCTGCTTTCAATAATTTTTCAATTTCTGCTTTAATTGCAGTAGCTTTTCGTGGGTGAATCTGACGCAAACGTTGCTGGACGGGTTTAGCGTCCGGGTAAGTCTTGATCTCATGAACAACAATCGCGGGATCAATTCGTGGCATTTCCTGAGAGGACCAGGAAAACACGTCGCGGAATTCTTGAAATAGGGTCTTATATAGCTGAATTTCGTCATCTGTACACGAGGCACCTATATGAATGTTGTCAACAATTCTAGGCTTAACTGAAATGTCAATAGGAATAGTTCGTGAAATGTTTCCCAAATTTAACTCTGAATCGGGATGTTTCATTGGATTCTGAGGTTCCTTGACATATTCAGTTGTAAAAATTGATGAGAAATCATTTTCAAAACGATCATCCTCAGGTAAAACGAAGATCTGTGATGGAGATCTTCCCATGGTAAATCATCTACACATAGGATTTCACGAATTTTCTCATCAAAGTGAACAAGTTCAGAAAACGTGATTAAATCCGAGTTTGATGTGAAAAGTGATTCCTCACGGACCACATTCATGAAGTCAATTTCGGTTGAAGATGGGTCGGTAAATGATTGCACGGCCTCATACGCAATTTCATATGGACTCAAAGGCATGACATCACCAAATGAGTCTATCTCAGATTTAGAAGGAATGATCCAAGGATCATCATAAACAATGTTGTCTGATGTAATGATATGAATGGTTGTAAATGAAGACGATGCATTGATCGGATGAAAAGGAAAAGTTCCCAGTAAACCGGCATCTTTAACTAGTCCTACTCCAACATCCTTATATGGGATAGTCGTTTTACCGACATGCTAAATACTCTCAGAAGAGGCTGGGTCGGATGAAAAGTAAGCCAATTGGTTTATTGTTATGATCTTTCCATTATGTGGAAACTTTATTACTCGAAAGACCAATGAAACGACCGCTGTCATAGCGTAAGACCAACTTCAACCCAAGAGAAGGTTGTAATCTAGAGGGGCATCAACCACCTCCACATCTAGATTAACGGTTTTTCCTTCAACCCCTATAGGAAAATCCTGTAGAATGCCAAAAGGATGAAACCCACGGCCATCAAAGGCCTTTAGAATCATCGGGGATTGATTTAGCGAAGGAGAACCAAGCGATCTCCAACACTGTATCGACATAATACACGTTGAGGCTCCCTCATCAATTACAATCCGATGAATAGGCCTATTTTTGACTATCACTCGAATCTGGAAAGCCATTTGATGAGGCGAACACGGTGTACTATTTTCTAGATCGAAAATTATTAGGTTCGAGTCCTGAATGTCAACAGCTCCTATAGCTGACAAAAGTAATTTACGTTGTGCTGGACATGATTGCAGCACTTCCAAAGCCGACATTGCTGAGGGTGAAATAGCTAAATCCTCAACAATGTTATAATTCTGAGCTGCTCTCGCATGTGGATTGAAAGCTGAATTTCGAAGTATACCCTTGGCGGGCGGTTTCATTACCAAGTCTGGATTAGGTTTCTTGATCTGTAGCGGATTGGAACCGGGAGCTGAGGTTGATGGATTAGAATGAGAAGATTCTACTTCTTTACCATCAACAGGACTTTTACTACCATAATCTTGCGATTGAGTCGCAATCCTAACATGGGACATCATCAGTATGGGTTCTTTGTTGGCACTCGAGGACGAACCTATCATCTTACTGTCTTGAGCTGGAAAAGGATCCTTCAAAACAGCAGGAGTTCGGGAACCTTTGACAATCTTCGAAACCTCCGCACGATGAGGGCAGTCTCTTGTAAAATGTTCATCGTCACAAATGAGACAAGGATAACGAGGTTTGCGCTTTTCATCATTGGATTCCAATTTTTCAGGTTTCTCCTTTGAATGTTTGTCCGTTTTATTCTTCTTCTTTCCTTTCTTCTTCCCATCGGATTTTGATTTGGCTGTAGATGACTCTACAATGTGAATATCGACGGAAATCTCTGTAGAAGAATCTACTGTTGGGGAATCGGGCAAGGTTATGATGGGAGAAGAATTCTTGGAAGACTTCTTCTTACTTTTAGTGTTAACCGTGCCAATCATACCATCGGCGGCATGAGATCCTGAAGGAGCTACAACGATTTTATTTTGCTTGGGAATATCGGGGATTTTCTTGTGTAATGTACCTGACTGAGTATAGACCAAGTCAAGGTACTGTGCTTGAGCAATTACTTGCTCCTCAGTAAAAAATTCGGCTTTAGCAACATCTTCAGTGATCTTTGGCAACAAAGATTTTACAAACCACTCGGCCAAGATCTGATCCGGAATAAACACCTTCACTAAACGCCGTCGACGTCTCCACTCATGGATATGATCTGAAATGTAAGTGGATGTCGATTGTTTTAGTGAAGTTAATAATTCCGTGCCATTGTCATATCGGACTGGAAACTGAAAATGAGTTAAAAAAGGGGTAGCTAACAGACTAAAATTATAAAAAGTGCCTTGTGGTAACTCAATGTACCACTTGGTTGTGAGACCAATTAGAGTGCGCTGGAAAAGTCTAAGACAGATTGAATCATCTGAAATGGAGGTAGATGCACACCAGAGGTGGTAAGTCATCACATGGTTCGACGGGTCCTCTCCTGATTTACCTTCAAACTTAGGAATGTCACTGGGCAACTTATTCGGCATTGGTGGCCAAAACGGAAGATAATTAATGGGATCGTTCGTTAGGTGCGACAAGTCAGGTAAGTCCAAAGTTGCAATAAACGGTAACTGCCGATTAGGATCCCTAAAACTCTGGGTCATGAGACCAGCCTCAGGAGGAGGATATCCAGGATAACTAGGAATAGCAATTGCGTTTGGGATATTGTATCCTCCCGGAAAACCAGGATTAATCGGACCGTACTGGGGTTGTTGAGGTTGTTGATAAGTGTACCCAGGGTATGGTTGATACTGATAGACTGGCTCCTGCACAGCAGGACCGAATTGGTACTGTCCCTGGTACGGTTGATAAGTAAATTGTGGTTGACTTGTGACAACCGTACTTGAACCTGGTTGTCCTACAGGCATCTAAACCGAAGTTTGAATCATAGATCCAGATGGTGGTAAAGATGTCTGAGGAGTAGATACAGGAACAATAGAAACCGAAGCTGTCGATACTTCAGAAGTAGGTGGGGTAGATTGAATAGATGTTGCGGCAGTTGTAGCAGTCGTTTGAGGCGGAGTACGAGGCGTACTAGGCCCAGGATGAGAAACTACCGAAGGTACAGAAGTTTGAATGTTAGACTGGACTGGTTGCTGGGGTGTACCAGAAACTAAGGGTTGTCCAGTTTGAGATGACCACTGTACATTTGGCTGCAACACCTGTTGAGTTTGCGATGGATCCCACATTATATTCATTCCGGGGTACTGACCCATAACAGGTTGAGAATACTGAGGACCATAAATGGGTTGAGGGTAAGATTGATAATTGAAAGCTACATTTCCCATTCCTTGAACATACATTTGACCAGAGGTTGGTTGGAAACCTTGGTTCGAGTACTGACCTTGGGGTTGATACCCTTGAGGCACGTACTGATACTAGGGTTGAACTTGAGGTATAAATTGATACTGGGGTTAACCTTGGGGTACATATTGAGTATGGGGTTGACCTTGAGGAACGTACTATCCCGTAGGTATGTACTATCCTTGAGGTTGCCCCCCAGATGCAAATTGTGTACCTTGAGGTTGCCCCCCAGGCAATAATTGAGGCTGCCCCCCAGGCGGTAACTGGCCACCTTGAGGTTGAGGATTGGGAATAGAACCTGACATCATAAGAATGTCTTCTACGCTCAACGGCTTAGTACCACTGCTTCCAGTTAATAACCCTTTCTCAATGGGTTGAGGAGATGCTCCCGAAAAAGTACCAGAAAGGCACTGATACCTAGAGGGAATAGAAGGACCGACGTAAAAAAAGGATTCGGGTGATTGAGTAAACATGGACGACTGATTCGACATATTTAATGAAGGATAATAACCTCTAGGTGTTCGGTGATAAGGAGTGTGAGGTGGCGAAAAACTTAACCTTGGGTTTTCTAAGAAATTAGTCAAAGAAAGATACCAAGTACTGCTTCTAGGTGGACTGTAAAAAATTGATTCACGCTCCCTTAGCTCAATAACAGGTTGATTTTCAGGGATAGGGATGCCTACTTCTTCTTCCGGAGCAAGTTCTTCAATAGCAATAAGTCCAGAAGGAAGATCTTGGGTGATTACTCTTTCTACCCTAGGTGAACCAGAACCACTAGAAGCTGGAGAAACAAACCCCGATGTCGAAGTAGCAGAAAATTCACTTTCAGGCTCGGATATTTTAGGTTCCTCACCTATATCACTAGTAGATGAAAAGATACCAGTAACTTCGGAAACAGACACTGATTGTGGATTATAATCTGGCACTAACGGTTGAAAATCAGGATGTACTATCAAAGAAGATTCTCCTTCTTCAGGTGACCCAACTCTACTGTCTCTAAGAGTTACGAGGACTTTCAAGCCTTCAAGCTGGCTCGGTACTTCCTCAGGAGGTTGGCCCCAAAGTCTACGGGACTTCCTCAGTAACTCAGCCACGTTTACAAACTCAGGAGGTTGGCCCCAAAGTCGACGGGACTGCCTTGGTAATTTAGCCACAGTTAAAAACTTTTAACTACTTCACACGCAAAAAAAGTAAAATCTCAATGAAAAGCACCTAAAGTCTCTAAAGAACCAAACAAATTTGAATCACATGCCTAAAGAATCTAGGAGATCAAACACACACAAACAATAACTTTCTGTACTGAAAACACTAGTTGGTGATGAAATCCAACGTCATAGAGTTCAATACAGAAATGGCGGTTGGAACAGTTACCCCTGCAACCTGCTTAATGAATAGACTGGCACAAGTTCCTCCACTTAACCGTCTCGAGCGAAGAGAACCCCCAGAAAATCCAAGTGAGTCTAGCCGACGTCTGCTCCAGGTACAGTGGGATCTTCCCACCACTATCACCTCAGGAAGAATCCTAAAGAATATAGCCACTAAGGTTACCAATTGAAACAAATATACCTGGGGCAACAGTCTATGATCCGATACGCACGCAAGGGCAGAGTAGCAAGCTCAATCCCCTTGAAGGCTCCTTGACAAAATCCAAGGTTTACCAACAAGTGACCCCAGGCTCCTCGACAATGGTTAATCCGAGGTTTACCGTTTTTAATACGTGAATATCTAGCGTCGTTCCCAATGAGGAAGGATTGATTCCCACACTGGTTCGGACACGATCTCGTGCTTCTCCTTTAAAAGGAGCTTTCCCAGAGTATAAATGCAACAATTGGATTTCTTCCCTACCACAAGATACAGCTACTTGTTTGCTTTTACTGTCTTGGAGAGTTAATTACTCTCCTACTCCAAGACACTAGCCTTAGCTAAGTTGGTGTATCAGAGCCCTAGAAATAAAAATGTTACTAGATGAATTTTACTTTAAGCGTTATTTTTTATTGGTTTTTGTTTAAGTCAAAAGGTGCGGAGATGAAACTCGTGGCATGAAGACTCGACTCAAAATCACTAAAAATGCACCTAAGATGATTTAAACAATCTTTTTCTCTTCGATGAACTTCTAACTAAGAAAGAGTTTGAGAATGCAAATATTTTGTAAACACAAATCTTTCTCAATCAAACAAATTAAAAGAAGAGCTTTTGCCTTTTCCAATGCACTCAAAACGAGACAACTAGTTATTTCACAAAAATTTCCCTTTTTTGTTTCAAAGCACTCAACCACTACAAAACAAACTTTTTTTCAAAAGAGATTTTTTATATTTTTATAAAACACTCAAAACTATGGAAATGACTAAATTTGAGATCTATAAACTATAAAAACCTATTTGAAGTCAAAGCCTACTAGATGTCTTTTTTAAGGATGTTTTACTTAGCTAGATGTAAGCTAAGGACCAATTTATGCAGAATCACAAATAAGTCAAGAACAACCAATTTTGTTTTCTTTTTGAAAATGAAAATCCAAACTTTTAAACACAAGCTTTTCGAAGTTTAGTAAAGAGAAAACTCAAAGCGGATTCCTCAACAAGGGGAGATTTCATAAATGGTCAGATTCATAAGAAGGCTGGTAGACACTAAGGTGATCTGAAGTCCCTACAGCTTCTAAGCTCAGAGCCACTACACAACCAAAATGAAAAAACAAACCCAACAAGCAAAACTCCTAGGAATTTCACCTAAAACCCTAACACTAATGGAATCAACCTGAGGAAAGCTTCTGACAAGTTATATACAGGTCTGGGCAGTGGATAACAATTTCTAAACAAAAACTAAGCTGACTAACAGAGGAGATCTTAGGTTTTTCAAAATTTTGACAGGGTCCGCAGGCCCACAGTTGACACAGGTGCGGTCCTGCTCTGTGCTAAAAGCCAAGCTGCAGGTAGGTACGCACTGTGTCAAACAACTAGGGTGCGGTCCTCTCCCAAAGCTATGAAAAACAAAAAATAATCCTGGATCTACAAACTCTACCCAATTTTACACACAACAAGCCAAAAACAGAAACAAAAACACAGTTTCTCAGGTCAAAGTAAAACAGGGAAAACAATCAAGTACCCAGCGGGGTCGCCATTTTGTCACACGGAATAAGTCGATCTTGCGGACAAGATAGACCTTCCTAGAATCTAAAGAAGACCTAATGACAAGCAAACCAACTAGACACTATCTTTCTCTAAATATGCTTTAATAAACAATGGCAAACAAGTGTTTTTAGGGCCTACCTTAGGTCCAATGCAAGTTTGTGGATTCCCTCGCTCCTTCGATCCAAATGAGCTCCTTTGTCGCGAATCTGCAAACACAAACAAGGCAAACAAATTAAATAGCACCTGAAAAGCCAATATCATAAAACATATTTAACATGAAAGTCAAGGAGTCCATGAAACAAATAACATGAGATACTTGTTGAGAAAAATGAGTTTGGTTGTATTAATTCAAAAGAAGAAGAACTTTACAACCTGTGCCTTGATGCTGTACAAGCTCCTCCCAGGGTCCAGCAAGAAGTCTCCTCTACTTTGACAAGTTTCACTCACTCCACAATGAAGCCAAAAAGGTATGTGATCTCTCCTCTTAAGCTCAACTAGGAAGTCTTGATTTCACCAGCATTTACCCTCGAAAATGTTCATCTTATAACCTCTCCAGCAACCAGCCCAATGCCTGTATTTATAGTGCAATGGAGGGAGGTTACTAGGTCCTCCTTCAAAGGGATAAAGCCATCCTTCAGAGGGATAGCTCCTCTCATCAAGGGATTAGCTCCTTCTCTTTTGGGATGCATGAACCACCTCAGAGCGAACAATCCACGTCAAAATTCCTTCTAGAATCCTCTAGAGTTCACCCAAAGTGAGTTTTTTAAGATAAAACTTGCACCTTTTGACTTTCACAGAGGTCTGCACCCACACCGTTAGGGACAGAGTGGGCAGGTCCGCAATTTTTGTACACAGAAGGTGCGGGACCGCAAGTGTCAGTGAGAGAAAGTGTGGAACCAGAGTTTCATTGATTTTCAATGTCTTTCTCCCATTTTCAAAGCTTGACTTGAAGAGCTGAGGTGTGAGACTTGCTTAGGAGGATAGTACAAGTGCTGATAAACCCGTACTGACTGCAAATAATCATGGTGACAATATTTTTGTGTAACACGGATAAGTCTTAAACTAAGGTTTATAAGGGGTGATTGAGTTATGATAAAAGGAGTTGAAAGACTGGGCTATTGTAATGAATGGTTCCGTTGATTTATTAAGGGTACCTTAGCCATATTAAATGAATATTTGAATCCTTTGAGAGTTAAATACTCGGGACTAATGTGCTTATGGATTGTATATGCATACTGTGGGTGTAAGCGGAGGTAACCCTGACATCATTTATGGAACATGTGAAAACTTAACGCTACAATATAGGAGCCCATAGATGATGTACATCATTCAAGAAGGGTTTTCTTCTAGGGAATCAAACTATGTATTCCCAAATTCTCAATGAGGGACAACTTATTGAAAGAAAAACATAGTGGAGGATTAGTTGGTGACTTAGATTACGATAAAACCTGTGCTCAACTGAGTTCTTATTTCTAGCCAGGTATGAGATCTGATGTAAAGAAATTTGTGGACATATGTAAAAATTGTCATTACGTAAAAAGGAAGCAACAAAATGTTGGTTTATATTAGCCTTTACCCATACCAAGTAGACCACGGGATGATATAAACATAGATTTGTTTTTTAGGTTTACCTAGAACACAAAGGGTAAATGATTCAATTTTTGTAGTTGTAGACATGTTCTATAAGATGGCTCATTTTGTATCCTATCACAAGACTAGTCATGAAGCTGATATTGCAACTTTGTTTTCAAAGAGATTGTGACGCTACATGGATTTCCCATCAGTGTAGGTTCAGATAGAGACACACAATTTATTGGACATTTTTGGAGAATTTTGTGGAAAAATCTTGGAACCAATCTTTCATTCAACTCATCCTATTGTTATAGGGCTATTTGGGCACATCACTCCCAACGATCATATCAGTGTAAACAGGGTCTATCAAACCCTAATTCAGTTCCTACATTCCATAGACATTCCACTTCATTGAGTGCTTTCATCCATAAAAGTTTCCTAGTCTGAAACCTTGCTGAAATGCCTCGTTTGGACACCAATGCACCCTTGGTCAGGGGAAACTACTCTGCATGGAATTTAGGACCATTCAAACCTATGATGCATAACACTTGGGACCACTCAAACCTACGTTGTGCAAGGATGAGCGAAATTGGCATAGGATTCTGGGAATATTCCTTGATTCTAGAGCATTCTAGAAGGGACCCAACTCCTATCCTATCAAGATGAGCTCAACTGAGGATAGCCTTGGGTCATCTAATCCTTTATCCTCTCATCCCTTTGAACATGGAAACTAGTCATCCAATTATGAAAAACCGTTCAGTGCCATATTAATGACAAAACCACTTACATTCATCTAATTGGCCTCCCATCATAGAGCCAAGGGAGCTTGGATATTATAGAGAAATATTGTTGGTTTAGAGACTTGAAATCATTGTCAAGTAATGTTATGCTGCTGGATTGATGTTATTATTGGTATGATCACGGTTTGGACAAAGCTGGATGACTGACACGAGATCAAACTACATTGGGTGTAACTTCTCCTTCTATCAATCAATAAAGTCGTTTGTTCCTTTTCCAATACTTTTGTCTATATCTATGATGAATGTATGTTCAAATGTTTTCGATTCCATTTGTTTACAATAAACAGATCATATGCTTGATTGTTGTTGTCTTTTGTTTATGTTGGCAAGTACCAATTGCAAAAATTCAGTTTGTGCGGGAGTGACGAGAGCAATTCAAAGGAGATCAAAGGAAGAAAAGGATCACAAGTAGGTTCCTTTATCTTATTTCTTTATTGTAGGAAAAGGTTAAACATCTTTATTTCAGTTGTTCTAAGTGTAACTACCCACTTAGGGAAGATATACTTATCCGTAGGTATAAATTTCATATAACAAATTAGAGACCATACTAAGGAATGACCATCGTTCCTGGTAGTGATCCCTTGTCTTAGCAGCAATAGTAGACTTTGCTTAAGTTCATTTACCCATATTCATTCATTTTGAAGCTTGTTTGGTCAAGATGTGTCCTTATTTGTGTGCTGATAGTGCTCTTTGGCATTAACGCACTATTTTTCTTGACACAGTGCTCTGCAGAGCAGACTTAGTCTAGAGATAGTGCTTTGTAATGCACTGTCTCTCACTCAGGGCTACGTTGGTCCCTATCAAGCCAAACATCCATCTTCTTGCTTTATTTTTTCCAAACTATTTCAGATCTTGTTTATTGAATGGTCAATGTTTCTCTGTCTCTGAAGTCCAAATTAGCATCTCTCTTCCATGCCCACTTTGGTTTTGTTTGTTCAATGTTTCTTTATGTTTTCTTTATCATTGTTGAATCAATCCCAAAGTTAGCTTACATTGATTAGTCTTTACTTTTCTAAAAAATAATTGTCGTAAAGTCTTCATTTCTTTGAAAAAGAAACTATCGTAAAGTCTTCGTTTCTTGTGAAAAGCTTTGATTGATCGTTTGTTCATTTAATTTATTTTTGTTCATCTAAACATTAAAGGAGTGAAAAGCAAAACATGCATAATGCATTTAGAAGTTTGTGTGTGCTTGTAGGAATGGTATAGGGAAAGTTGCATTAGATGTGCTCTATGCTCTTTGTTTAGATATTTTGATTGCTCTATCCCTTTTAGTTATGGTTTTCATTATTTAAATCAAATGAAAAGAATGTTTCTCATCATAGTTGCATTCTAGGATTTTAGAAACATCATGTGGTGAACCTAAAAGGTAAACTTTTAAGCAATATCAACAAAAATTTATCTCAATTAACCTAATGGAGCATTGTAACTTAACACATAACATTTAGAGGTCTAGGCTAGAGACGTGTTTTGGCGTCATTAAAATAGCAAGTGTTGCTAATGGTTTGTGATACATTCCGAGTGTGATACCTCATTCCATGTATGTAAGTATATCGTAGCTCATCCATGTACTTTAGGGTATATTGGGCAGTGTTATAGTATGAAAAGTATAAGGGAATTCTCTCACTGTGCGGTTTTTCATTAGACATCGCTAACACGGATTGGGCCTCCATGTACTTTCAGGTATATTTGGGAGGACTACATTAGGATTCTATCCATCCATGGGTAACCAAGTCGGCTGCCTTGTATATTTTGATACTCCGAAAACAACATTCGGGGAGATTACCTGCATATATCTTAAGTCCGTGGCTCCTCGGAGGCTGTATATTGCAGTTCACAGTTGCTTGGTAATTCTTTTGCCTAGATTACCCTCTTTTTGTTTATTTCTTCTTATAATTAAAATCAATCAGCAATTGTGGAAGAAAATCAACATTTACTTTGTCGTTCACATAATACAGGGAGTAAACTGCCTTTACCGCCTGAAGCTACAACTAGTCGGAGAAAGTGGTCTCATTTAACTGAGTTTGGTACATCACAAACTTCGATATTGCGATTACAACTACTCCTACTATTACTGGTTTATCTGCTACTGAAGTGGAACCTTTACAATTACTTGAGGAAATTGAAAGTGAACTTAGTGAAACAGTAATTGAAGTTGTCCAACAAGAAGTTGATCCTCAACCCAAAGTTGTTCAACAAGAAATTACTTCTGAACTTGAATTTTTTCAATTGGAAGTTGATCCCGAACCTGTCATAGCTCAACAAGAAGTTACTATTGAACCAAAATTTTTTCAAGAAATTCATCCTGAACTCGTTGTTCTTTTACTAGAACACTTGGATACCGAAGTTGAACAACCATAAGTTGTTCCCATACTGGAAGACAATCGACTGGTTTATCCTCAAAAAGCTGTACCTGTTGAGACTTCTCCTCTACCGCAGAGTCAAACACCAGAAATTTATTATGGACCTAATGGTGAAATCCTTCCACTCGGTTTGATTTTTATTGAAGAGGAATTTGAAGAAGAAAATTCACTTAGAACTCCAACTCGTTTTGGACCAGGGCTTTATCTTTATCCTTCTTTTCCTCAGTTAACTATTACTTCTCCTCTTGATCCTATTTACTTTAAAAATCTTGTATATTCATTGAGACATTTATTAGGTCATTTGACTATGGCTGAAATGACATCCGACACTGTATCATATGTTATGGCTGTGACATCATCTACTGTCGTTACTTCGTCGATGTTTACCACAACACCTGAGTCACATCTGTATGGTGTTCCATCCATCCCACTAGGTTACCAATCATTATCTAGAACTCACTCTGGTGTTTCTTCTAGTCCATGGTCTTCACCCATGTTGTCCACAAGAATTTTACCTAGTTCGTCACTTACGAATACTGAACATAATCCATCAAGTCAATATCAAGTTGGTCCATCTAGTTACCATCCAATGTATCCACTTAACACTGAATTACCTCCATATGGAGAAAAATATGCCCAATCTTCTTATTCTCCATACTCTGGGGTGCCACCACATGGTAGTATACCATCGTCTTTAGGTCCAACTTATTCTGGAACAACTGTTTATCAATTGCAGCCTACAATGTTTGTTCAACCAAGGCTTGTGTATCCATCACAACCAATACAACTTGTTTCATCCATACCTACTACACCTGTCGTTACGACTTTACCATAGTTGCAAGCTCAGTTGATTGTATCTAAACCTTTGCAAGTTGATCCTTCAACCTCTTTCCCTAAAGTTTCAGGTCTATAGACTAAGTCTTCTCAGGACATTTTACAACAACGATTTGTGTCTAGAATCCAATAACCTCAAGCCAGTTTACCATTAACTGGGATGAATCAGACTTATATTGGTCCAATTTATCCAGAACCTAGTCAAACTTATACTGGTGGGAAACAACCGTTGTATCAACAACCATGGTAGCCATAATACGAACAACAACAATTCCAATAATACTAAACTTATCCTAGACTTGGTCAACAAGCTTATGCTAGGTTTGGTCAATAGCAAGCTTACCCAGGTTCTAGTCAAAAAGCCTATGCTAGGTTTGGTCAACAACAAATTTATCTTGGTTCCCAACAACAACAACCTCATACTGGATATGCTCAACAAACCTACCCCTATCGAGGTTACCAGCAATAGATTACTTATGTTGGTATGCAAAGGCCTATTGCCCAGGTTACGCTCAACTAGACCTAAACCGACAGTTGCCTTTTGTCGCAACACTTGAATTACTGGATTTAAATTGGCTTGCCAATGATCCCATTCTTTATTCAGCTTGGTGGCTGGTGATTCCACACAAATTGCCTTATGATATTCCTAAGTTCAATGGAAACCATGGAGAAGATCCATCCAGCCATGTTATGACTTTTCATTTATGGTGTTAATCCAACTCCATAAATGATGATTCAATAAGACTACGTCTTTTCCAGCGAACACTCACTAGCCGGCTGTAAAGTGGTATGTTGAATTACCACGAGCTTCATTTGACAACTTCACAGCCTTAGAAACTACATTTTTAACCCATTTCTAGTTACCCATCAGATATGAAACTGGAACGGAACTATTGACCAACTTTAAACAGAACACTGCTACTCACATTTATGATCATATTCATGAGTGGCATCATCATCATCGAATGGCCAAAAATTTTGTTCTTGATCAACTTTTAGCTGAGTGGCTTATTAAATCCTTGTTGCCATCTATCACCGAGGATGTGGCTAAAGGAGTTGTTACTGAAGATAAAGTAATTTCTCGTGCCCAATACTTAGACTTGATTTACACCGAGTCTGGCACACTCTATGACAAGATTCCAAATGCACGTAGACCAGCTTTTACTATTCCACGACCTCCATCCAGTAAGGACTTTCATGTCAATGAAGGCGTGATAGTTTCTTCATGCACTCAAACAACAAGTACACCGTCTAGTCAAACACTTGCTATTTCAAATAAAACCTCTAATACACTTGATAGTACACTTGCTTACGAAATAAATGTCGTGTCATCTCACAAAGGTAAAAATGAAAAGCAACATGGGAGCAAGAAAAAGGGGAAAACCAAAGAGAAATAAAATTCTCCACCTCAAGAGAAATCATCTAATTCCTCTTCTCCGGCTAGGAAACATCATTACCCATGTTTAATTTGTAACGAGGAGAACTTTGCCCGAGACTTTCCTCACTGCTCTAAAGTCTCAAAACTTTTTAGGACTTATAGTACATCCGCTGTGTTGACAGACCCTTTTCCAAATCCAGAGACTCATTTGGTCGCTACAGATCATGCTTCCACTTCAGAAGTGCTTATGCTATCCGCCACTAAGCCTAAGACTGATCTTTTGGTGACTACATGAAGTAAATATTATGGTAATCCATCGTTAACTAGGCAATATATCAACCCAATACTTCGCCTTCAACTTCGTCTGACTCCATTCCACCACCCATTGCACCAGAGTTAACAATAAAACTACCTAAGGGAGTTGTTCATAAATCTACATTCAACGCTCGAGCTCGAGCAACACAAAATTATAACATAGTAGAAGATTTAGCTAAGCCACCTTCTGCTATGTTGATGCTTGAGGTGCTTCAAAATTGTCCCTCCCAAAAGCATTCTTTATTGTCAGTGATTGGTGGAATTGATCCAACGGATTCCAATCTCGTAATTTCTAACCATGCGGGTTATACACCACAATTACCAGCATATTTAGCATTCTTGATCCAAGTAAATTATTTGAATCGCCTCATTCATCAAACCATTGTTGATGAAGGTGCATCCACTTGTATCATGTCAATGAATTGCTAGAAAACACTTGGCTCACCGCCTTTGTCATGATCACCTACGACGTTAAAATCTTTTGACGGTCGTGCTTATACACCTTGTGGAATTTTAAGTAACCTACAGATAGAACTAGGGGGGAAAAACTGTAACTATTGAGGTTGATTTTGTTGACGGACCCCTTGACTACAATATTTTAATGGGAAGACTGTGGGTTTATGCTATGGCTATTGTGGTTTCGACATACTTTCTTATGATCACTTTCCCTCATAAAGGCAGAATCGTAGTAATTGATCAACTTGCCTTCTTTGCCTCTAGTTCATAGGAAACTGGAAGAGTTCCATTAGTTCACGGACCTTCGTTATCTCTTCAGAACATTGGAGCAGGCCTCTTCAAAGATTCTTCTATAGTGGGCACCTTTTCACTACCATCACCATAAAAAACGGTGGATGTTGCAAAAGCTGAGACATGTAACATGATATCTTCCACTTCATCTGGCTCATGGAAGATTTCCAATAATTCCGAAGTTGATATGCGTAATGAAACCATGTCGCTAAGCCCAATTGAACTTTCATAACAATCAATATTTTTGGCTTGCACAACAAATCCAAATCCATCATCACCGGTTGTATGGGTTGATTGTTCCTTAGAATATGGTACTTCCTTTGATCCTTTTTCACATACATTTTCTATTGATGAAGGAATCATCCAATCAATGATGATAGAAGAAGAACCATGGGAAAATTATCATCATCGATCCCATCTTCTAGATCACATATAAGATATTCCAATTGAACTAAATCACCCTTCAATCATTGATTTCATTTCGAATACTGTATTTATAGACACAGTCGATTCTGAACGAAACTTATAGAATATCAAAGAAACCATTTCTATCGATATTTCGACCAAACATGGAATTATAGAAAACATCCATGTTGGTAAATCTTGTTCTCCATTGGAACTTGAAACTTACCGTGCTCTTTTTCATGAATTTTGCAACATATTTGTTTGGTCATATGAGGAAATGTGAGGTATTGATTCTAGTATAGTTGAACACGAGATTAAAATGTATCCTAATGTCAAGCTAGTACAACAGCGCCTTCGTCCTGTTCATCTGAAGAAGCCTGCTACCATAAAAGCAGAAGTTGAAAAAAAATTACATGCTAGTTTCATATACCCCATTCCTCTTACCGATTGGGTTTCCAATCTTGTTCATGTCATGGAGAAAAAAGGAACAATACAAGTGAGTGTTGATTATAGGGATGTTAATCATGCTTGTCTAAAAGACAACTATCCCACTCCATTTATCGACCAGATAATTGATGAATGTGCTGGATCTAAAATATTCTCATTTATGGATGGACTTTCCAGCTATAATTAGATCAATATCTGCCCAAAGGACCAATCTAAAACTTCCTTTAATTGTCCTTGGGGCACATTCGCATAGAGGAAACTCTGTTTTGGTTTGAAGAACATTGCAAAAAATTTTCAAAGGGCAATGAATTATGCCTTCCACGACATCAAACACATCATTCAACCCTATCTAGATGACTTACCTGCTCATTCACGGAAACGGGCTGATCACCTGCAACATTTGAGAGCCATCTTTTTACAATGTCAACACTACAAAATTTGACTCAATCCACATAAATGTGTGTTTTGTGTTGGTTCTTGTCATTTGCTTGGTTTCATAGTGTCCAAAGAAGGAATTCGACTCAACCCCTTGAAGGTTAAGGCAATTCTTGATCTTCCTCCAACTTCCAATTTACTTCAGTTATAGAGACTCCAAGGGAAGGCTAACTTTCTAAGGAGATTCATTCCTAACTATGCTGAAATGGCTAAGAGATTTACTCATCTTCTGAAAAAGGTAATTTCCTTCCATTGGGATGAAGTTGCACAAGCTTCCTTTGATGCTCTCAAAGATACCCTGAACTAAGCGTCATTAATGTATTCCCCTAATTATCAGAGCAACTATTTCCTGTATCTTGCCACCACAGATACAACCATTGGTATGTTTTATTCCAAGAAGAAGATGGGATTAAACACCTGATCTATTATTTGAGTTGTAATCTCAATGATACATAAGTTAAGTATTCTTACGTGTAGAAGCTAACTTTGGCTTCCGTTCAAGCTGTACATAGATTTCATCATTATATCCTGCTCCGAAAGAACACTATCATTTCGGATTGCGACCCTATGACATACATCTTGTCACGTCAATTGCTGGGGGGAAAATATTCAAAATGGATTGTCATTTTGCAGGAATTTGATCTAGAATTCATCAAATCCATGTCAAAGAAATCTCTAGTTTTTGCCAAGCTTCTTTGCAACCTTACCTCTACCGCCATCGACTCAAAAATGGAACCATCAATTCCGAATGAGTCTCTGTTTCTGATCTCATCATCTGACCCTTGGTATGGATATATACTAATCTATCTCCAAACCCAAACTTTCCAGTCCAATACCTCTCACTCACAAAAACAACATATTGAATATCAAGCCAAAGATTATCTGATCATTGGTGACACCCTTTACCATCGCAGTATCGATACAATTCTTCATAGGTGCCTCACACATGAGGAGGCCAAGAAAGTTATAATGATTTCCATTCTAGTGATTGTGGTGGACATTTGTTTGGTTATGCTATCACACAGAAAATTCTTTGTGCTGGTTACTTCTGGCCTACCATATTTAACAATTGCATTACTGTTGTGAAAAGTTGTCATGCATGCCAAATTTTTGACCGTAAGACTCAACTTCCACCTGCACCACTACATCCTATCATCGTTGTTGGATCATTTTCAAAATGGAGCATTGATTTCATGACATGTAACCTTCACTCGGCCAGGGGCATGGGTATTTTATTATTGCCATTGACTATTTTGCGAAATGGGTCGAGGCGATGCCTACTTTAAACAACAGTGGTGAGACAGTTGTACTTTTTTTCTTCAACCATGTGGTTGCACATTTTGGTGTACCACAAGATATAGTTACAGATCATGGTTTGCATTTTTTCAATCACATGATGATTGGATTAACTGCTAAGTTAGTAGTTTCACATGATAGTTCTACTCCTTATTATCGACAGGCTAATGGACAAGTTGAAGCCATCAACAAAATCCTTACGCAAATGCTTCAATGAATTATAGGAGTTCACAAATGAAATTGGCATTTGATCTTGTACTCAACTTTGTGGGTTTACCGAAGCTCAGTAAGAAATGCACTTGGATTCACACCTTTCCAATTGGTGTATGGTCTTGAGGGAATCTTGCCAATACAATGTGAGGTTTCGTCACTAAAACTAGCAATTGAATTGTTACCTGACACTTCTAATGAGGAAGCATGTTTCTTATTACTCATCCATCTAGATGAAACATGTCGTCAAGCCACATTGGCCAACGAAGCACATAAGAAACCAATTAAGGTGCAATATGACCACAATGTCAATCCTCACATATCTCAAAAGGAGACATGGTCTTGCTTTATGATCAGGAAGCCGATAAATTAGGAACAAGGAAATTTGAACCACTATGGATGGGACCCTACATTGTCAAGAGTGTTTTGGAAAAAGGCACTTACAAGTTGGTTGATTATGATGGAATTCCATTGTCATAGCCCCAAAATGGGTTGTATCTTAAATGTTACTATGCTTGATTATCCGTAGTAAAAAAACTGTATATATGATTTGATTGCGTGTGTGTGTCATAGCGTGACTTGTAGAGTTTTTATGTGGTTAGTAATCCACTTTGCATTTGTTGGAATCTTTGGAACCATTTGTTGGTTATGTTGATGGTGCTAGTCGTAGTATGCAGAACCTATTCTCTGTAGCATGGGCCATATTAACTCCAAGTGGCGAGTTAGTGATTTTTCAAGGGATTTGTATTGGTTGTTCTACAAACAATATCGCTGAGTATAGTGCACTGATTGAATTCCTCTCTGATGACCCATTGGTCGAATGGTGCCAACATATGTATACATGAGAACATTTTTAGTTTAGTCTTGGAAACATCAAAAAACACAAAAACATGTAAAAGCCCAAAAAATAAAAAATACATGATCAAAACAATTTACCTATAGCACCCTGTTGAGCACCCACTGGTAATCTCAAATCTGGATCTCCACGAAAATCCATCCCTACATATGGATGCTCCTCGATGACAATATGTTTTTGACGGAGCCAACTAAAGAATGTGGTAGAAAATGAGATTGATGGCTGACCAGCATGTCTAGCCATCAACTCTACCCATCTCTACATCTGTGGATCTCTAGGACTATCTAAACTCAGTGTCACATGCTAAGATTGCATCAATGGAATTCTCTCCAAAGTAAAAGCGATAAAGATTGATCCATAGCTGAATTTTTTTGTCTTACTGCTTTTTACTTTAGTCGACTCCTCTTTCATCAAAGAGAGTACTACCTCAATCCAATTGAACATAATTGGCTCAAGACACTCAAGTGCATACTGCATGTATGATTTATTCGCGACATGAAGTGTCATGCTACCCGCTAAATTTGTGATAGTAAAGAGAATTGATCGCAAGGGAAAATCAAGAACATCCCTGATGTTTATCTTTCCATCTTTGCTAGGCTATGTACTTGGCTGGCAAAATTTTCGAATGTAGTCCCTCACTGATTCACCCCCACAGGTAGAACTTGAAAGAGAAATGGGGGCACCACATCTCGAAAATATTATGAGAAAGTAGATATCTTCGATCAATATAGGGAGCACTTTGTCCCCTATGTGAAAAACCCATTCTGTTGGATCCCATGAATGAACCAAGAACTGCAATACTTCTAATTGTTGCTTCATCCCGAATAACCTGAAATATTTGAGTAACCCACAATCTCTGAGGGCCTCAATTATACCAGGATCATTTAGGGCTACCATATCCTGTTCTTCATGCTCTCTTTCATGCCATGTGATAGCCATTCTCATATGATAAAAGTCTGAAATCACACCATAGGCTTAGATAGTATCCATTTCATGCAAAAAACTAAAGAGATTTTAGGTAAGAATGATGAATCAAAATTCTAAACTGCGGCCAACGCACCCTTGGTCTATAGACAGTGCACTGCAGAGCAGTTTCCCTTCTTCTTGACTACTCTGCACTGTAGTTTTCGATGCATAAGGGTACGCTGATCCCAGGGCGTGGTATATTTACCCTAGGGACCCCAAAAACCTAATTTTTTTTCCTAAAATTGAAAAAGAATTACCTTAAATGAAAGATAATAGGTTTATCTTCTACTTGGTCCTGAAGACACGAAGAATGATCCACAGAATCTCCCGCAATTCGCTATTGAAGTTTGAGGTAAAAACGGGTTCAAAGCACAAAACTGAATGGTAAATGTCAAATGGTAAAATTACTTGGTAAATTCTTATTTTATGGTTATTTCATGTTCATTAAATGAATAAACTATAGTTTTTACCTATTTTTACCAATGAAATAGGTATGTTTAATTCGTTTGGTGGTTCTTTGAGTAGGGTTACAGCTAACATAGTGAATTTGACGTGCATAATCATAAAATGTACTTTTGACTATAGAGCATACTTTTATCTCTTTTTCGAGCTCTATTAAACATCAAAAAAGGAACCCCTCTAGATTCCTCTTTTAGCTCTTTTCAGACTCTCAAAATATGAAAAGATTGTTGGGCACTTGTCCTTTTCAGCTCATAAATGGATTGGAAATGACATCTACTCAGTATAAGTTTAACCCTTTTCCGGACTGAGATAGATTACTTACGAAAAAGGAATACGTTGATTGAACATGGTAAATTAAACATGAAAAGGACTGAGTTCTCATTGTCGTTAAACTCGTTAAAACATCAAATAGCGACAAACTTGTCCATCATGACAAGACCGAGTTTCACCTTCGCTAGACTCGTTAAAACATCACATAGTGATGGATTCACTCGAAGGGTAGGATTATACATAAATCATATGTTATCCTCCTCAAGCTTGTTAAAAAATAAATAAAGAGGTACTAGTCAGCAATGACTGGGGAAAATGGAAAAAGGGATAAATCACTTTATGCTAGCAAGTCGCTCTTGAACATGACACTTTCGCTTCGTCTCTGTGACGATTTGGGTTGGGTTATCTGCTTAATGGTTATCATACCTATGTTCTATCACATCATCCATCACTTTGGTTTGGGGACAATGCTGCCAATTCATTCATTGTTGTCGACATGTTCAAGAGAATTCACTCAGTAAACTTCATCCTTTGCAATACTTATAAACCTTCATTTTCATGACCACAATTCTTGAACATTGTGTCATCAGTCACATTCTATATTCAAAATCATTACACTCATTTCATGTCGTTGATGGGGGATACATCAAGGCCCTCCTGTGATGAGTTGCTTCTTGTCGACATCAACACATTATCTAGAAAGTTGACTTAGAAACACCCTTCCAGTACCTTGAGGCTTGCATGCATCAATGTCAAGTTTCTCACTTTCAGCGAAAGGTTGACATCATAGGCCTTCAACCAAAACACTCTGTATGGTGTTCGACCTTAAAACATCTATTCACACCATGCAGATTGTATTGTAGTATCTTGAGAATCATTATCATTATTGGTGATTTCTCTCGCATCTGTTAACAGCTTACATCATTGGTTGGTAATCAGACTGTGTCTTCCCATTTTTGACTTCAGATCACATTTTCACATACCAGTTATACTTGTACTTGACCAAACGGTTGGAAAAGATAGAAGACCCCAAATCTAGTTTCATCCATATGGGCCACGATTTCAGGAGAGTACTAAATCATCTGTACAATGGTTTTACATAGATAGTCATGGATCTATATCTATAGATGACTATCTAATTTATGTACATGTAATGAAAATTTTATATGCTGAGCATGGGTATGCCTTCCCTCAATAATTCATGAAAAATTCAAAGATATCATGATATTATGTATTGTAATTGATGCAGGTCACCATCCGCTTCATATCCTCCTCATCACATCGCAAAGCATATCACTCAACATTATCATTTTTGACTTCATGCTTTAGGGGGTAGCTATTATAGGTATATTTGGGCACATCACTCCTGATGATCATATCAGTGTAAATAAGGTCTATCAAACCCTAATTTAGTTGCTACATGCCCTAGACATGCCACTTCATTGAGTGCTTTCATCCATAAAAGTTTCCTAGTTTGAAACCTTGCTGAAATGCCTCATTGGGACACCAACGCACCCATGGTCAGGGGAAACTACTCTTCATGGAAGGTAGTCCCATTTAGACTGTGCTACATATCACTTAGGCCCACTTAGGCCCGCGTTGGATGAGGATGAGCGAAATTGGCATAGGATTTTGGGAATATTCCTTGATTCTAGAGCATTCTAGAAGGAACCCAACTCCTATCCTATCAAGATGAGCTCAACTTAGGATAGCCTTGGATCATCTAATCCTCTATCCTCTCATCCCTTTGAACATGGAAACTAATCATCCAATTATGGAAACCATTCAATGCCATATTAATGGAAAAACCACTTCCATTCATCTATAAATTGGCCTCCCATCATAGAGCCAAGGGAGCTTGGATAATATAGAGAAATATTATTGGTTTAGAGACTTGAAATCATTTTCAATTAATGTTATGTTTCTGGATTGATTTTTTGATTGGTGTGATGAGGGTTTGGATTAAGCTAGATGAGTGACACGAGATTGAACACATTGGGTGTAACTTCTCCTTCTATCAATCAATAAAGTTGTTTGTTCCTTTTCCAATACTTTTGTCTATATGTATGATGAATGTATGTTCAAATGTTTTCAATTCCATTTTATTATAATAAATAGATCATATTCTTTGGTTTTTGTCATCTTCTATTTATGTTGGTAGGTACCAATTGAACGAATTCAGTTTGAGCGGGAGCAACGGGAGAAATTCAAAGGAGATCAAAGGAAGCAAAGGATCACAAGTAGGTTCTTTTATCTTATTTTTTTATTATAGGAAAAGGTTAAACATATTTACTTCAATTGTTCTAAGTGTAACTACCCACTTAGGCAAGATATACATATCCATAGGTATAAATTCTATATAACACCTACCATCCTCAAATAGATTGTCAAACTGAAGTAGTAAACAAAATCTTGAGAATTTCTTTGAGATTCTTTGTAAAGGAAAACAGTAAATGAAGGGATCAAGTCGTTACCCAGGCTGAATTTAATACAACAATTCACCTAAAAGATGTTTAGGGAGAATCCAATTTCAAATTGAATATACTGCGCGCCCTAGAGGCATTACTAAAATTAGGAAGTTGGAAAAGAGGAATTGAGAAGTGTTGATGCAAAGTAATTTGTGACAAAAATATATTATTTACATCAAAAATTTAACGGAAAACTTCATGAAAACAACGAGAAGGTACAAGAAAAGGGAAAAACTGAGAAAAAGAGAAGTAAAATTTGAAGTTGGGAATATGATACTAGCCCATTTAAGAAAGGAGAGATTTCTAGGAAATGACTATAACAAATCGAAGCTGAAAAAGATAGGACCTTGTAAAATCTTGAGGAAATTTCCAACCAATTCTTATGAAATTAAATTACCTCCTGACATTGGAATCTCAGTTATTTTTAATGTTATAAATATGCATCCCTACAGGGAACCTAAAACAGAGGAAGGAGAGGATCAATAGTAATTCAGTGGAATAAACAGTTACCTACAACCAATAAGTTGTAGATGGAGAAGATCCTTGATAAATGAATTACTAAAATAACTAGAAATAAAGATTACTATGAGTATATGGTCAAGTGGAAAGGTATTCTAACTGAAGATGCAACCTAGATCACTAGTAGAAAATGATGAAATTAGTGACTAGGTGACTAAAAAAGCTAGTCACCATAGCTTTTCCAAGTGAAATACTACCAAAATTGAGTAATACCAATTGACTCAACTAAAAACGACTAATATAAATGACTAATTTAGTCCTGAGTTAAAATATATGACTAGCTAATAAGTAATACAACTGAAAATGACTAACATGAATGACTAATTTAGTCTAGGAACAAAAATATGACTAACTAGAAATTACTACAATAATAGAAATTAGTCATTTTAATTGTGTCACTTCTCCAATCTAAGCTTACAAGTGATAGGGGATTTACACTTTGTTATAGATTGGATGAAAGGTTATACTTCCTTAAACACTTCTTTATTGGATTAGTGGATGATTGATTAGAATCTTCAAGGTTATATCCTTTGATAACATTCACATGGAGTTAAATTCAAATCATTTGTCAAGTGTGCATGCACATAACATCCTTGTGAACCTGCATTAACTTTAAGTACAACAACCTCACACTTCCACACATCGTCTAGAAATACTAATGGACAAATGCAACAATTATAACATCAAACAAAAACACACTTAATGAAGAGGAAACACTAATAAACACATGTATAATCCTTAATTCAATGCTCAAATCAACCAAGAAAAATATAGGCTATGGATTATTAATGTGGTAATATGAATGAGAAGGGAAAAAAATATTATCAAATCATCATCTCCAACTTCACTTTCGCCCTCCATATAGCACCAAGCACAACAATTGTTCCAAAGCGTACACAATACTAACAAGTAGGAGAAAATTTGAGCAATGCAACTAATGATAATTAGAAAGACCAAGCAAGATCCATCCAATTGTAAACCACAATGGTGATGATTGTAACATGAACAATAAAATAAGTCACCAATCTCTCTCTCTCTCTCTCTCTCTCTCATATATATATATATATATATATTCCCATTCAAACTTTCAACTTGATATATACCTTCATTTTTAGCTTTAAAAATATTAATAGTTTCACTTTCTATTCTGAGATGTCTATCATAATTATATTTAGCCTCTCTAACATGCTCTTGGTTTTAATGTCTTGTATATATGATTTCACTCTATATCTAGCTTAACATTATAACAAAAACTAATATAATGATTTTAAAACTAATAGGATATTCATACTCAATGAAAGAAAGCATTGGATTATAACTTACAAGTAAGAACATCTTTTATATGATAGTAATCAGTATTTTGAAATTGTTTTCCATGATGAATCCATTTAATTTAATAATTTGCGTTTTCAATGCACCAAATCATTTTTCATTTTACTAATAATGAAATCAATGCATCTTATTGATTTGCATTATATGATTTTTTTTAGTGTTTTGTATCATTATTGAAATCAATGCACCTTATTGATTTGCATTATATTATTTGCATTATATGATTTTATTTTTTATTAAGTGAAAGTGTTTTCATTCCATCAAATCATTATTTTAAAATAAAATAGGCGGAAATATTTCATGGTTTGCCACTATAGAAACCAGACCAAGCACAAAATTTCATTTTCCTTAAGAGACACACAAAACGTTTACTAATAGTGTACCAAAAAACAAACAAGTTTGTCAAAAATACATGGGCTATAGGGATATACTGAAGAAAAAAAATAAAGTAAGTGGAACTTGGTAGTAGATAGCTAGAGAAAATAATTAACATTTAATATTTTCTAGATTCGAAGGCTTCCAGAGGAATATGGTCCCTTTTACTTTCTAGAGAACAACCTAGAGTAGGGGGTAGGTCAAAGTGAGCTTTAATTTTCCCTAAGTTTTCTTCCATGGAGCACACTAACACCTACAATTAAAAACATATCTTCTTAGGTAGTCCTCTTTTCCACCACCATGCAGCCAAACAGTAACCTGAGGTGGCAGTAAAGATTAACTATTTGTATATAGTGATTAAGGAAACTCTAGGAGTGGCCCATGTTTGGAACACATCACTCCACCTTAGTAAGCACTTCAAAGTTAGTAATGCATTGTATTTCATCTACCATGTCATGTTTAGCTTGGTAAATTTCCTTTTGAACATTTCTAGGTGTAAACTCGTGGTAAGGAGTAGTAAAGCTTTCAACTCATTCTTGGGTTTTCGGGCTTCCAATGTCCCTATAATAGGTAGTTACCTGGTAGACCTATGATCTATGTCTTATCATAGTCTCCATAGGATAAGGAAACTATAATAAATCATAAAGAAATAATTTCTAGGAGGGACAATTCCACAAAGATAAGCTAGTGGGAAGTCGAAGGTGAAAGTGGTGGGGGTTGATGAGGTTAGAGGGTGAGATTGTGTGCTTGAAAAGGGAAGAGGAATTAAGGCTAGTGAGGAAGTAATTATATAACTTTCAACAAAAAATGAGGAAAATTTAATAGAAGTAGCTTCTATGGACTGGGGGAATGGCCTCAATATTGCAAGTTCAGTAAGAAATACCACCAAATTTTCTAAGGGGGATGAATCATTACAGGGTGAAAAATATAAAATGATACAAAAATGACTAATGTTCCTTCACCTATGATCAGGCTTGAAACTCCCAAAATATACCAGACACTATTACACCAATGTATAATAGACAATTTCATACAAACTATTAGCCTGATCCTCATGCATAGAGCAATGGCTCAGGTGCCATCATAGTTGCATGTTATGGCACATAGATAAACCAATGCAATTGCATGTGCATTTTAATTCATTGGGGGAAATGATGGAATGTCTCCCTCCTCTTGTTGCTAGTGGGACTGTGGCCTCATTTTCCCCCATCTGTCTCATGCTAACCAGCTAATCTAGGGATGCATTATAAGATTGTTGAAATCAATACAATTACTTGATTTTTCTTAGGCTCAATTAATACAATTCATATATTGAATAAGTGAAAAAATGGATTATATTTTCACTAAAATCAATGCATCTCATTCATTGGTTAAATGGTTTTCATCAAAAAATTATAATAAATGATTAGTATCGCATAAACAAAGTGTTAGTATTTACCTTGTAATAAAATATTTATTTATAACATTATAATATGTATTTCTAAATTGTTTTGCAATATATTAGTTTTGAAATCACTTAGATAGTTTTCACTATATTACTTATCAATTTTCCATGTACTATTTCTTAAATCAATGCATATAATAATTTTTCATTGTATAATTACTTAAATTAATGCACCCAATCTAGGCTATGGATTATTAATGTGGTAATATGAATCAGAAAGGAAAAAATATTAGCAAATCATAGATTCCAACTTCACTCTCACCCTCCCACATAGCACTAAGCACACCAATTGTTCCGAAACATCTACAATGATAAGGAATTAGAAAAAATTAGAGAAAATGAAAATAACAATAGTTACAAAGTCTAAGTCAATCCAGTTGTAAACTATAATGGTGATGATTGCAACATTAGCAACAAAAATTCCCAAAATAAGCAAGATCCATCCACTTACAGACTGCAATAGGGAGCGTTGCTACATCATCCCCCAAGTTCATTTCTAGGGAGCAAGAGTTCGAGTATTTGGCACTAATCTACTTAAATTCAAAGCGCATTTCAATATCTAGGGAGAAAGAGCTCGAATATTTGGCGCTAATCTTCTTAAATTCAAAGCACATTTCAATAAAAGTTTGAATTTGTGCATTGATTTTTTTTCCAATTAATCAATATAATAGATGACTTTGAAGCTCCCAACTTCTCCTTAAGACTCCATTTTGAATTGAAACCTTGGTCATTCACTCTTTGCT
The DNA here is from genome assembly GCA_031772625.1 of Pinus tabuliformis. Classification (NCBI taxonomy): domain Eukaryota; kingdom Viridiplantae; phylum Streptophyta; class Pinopsida; order Pinales; family Pinaceae; genus Pinus; species Pinus tabuliformis. The sequence goes on along the minus strand of CM062810.1, from coordinate 819,633,685 downwards.
TTGACTATGATGAAGGAGAATATGAAAACCCAACCATTTCTAACCAAGATCATGAAATCAAATGCCAACGAGATATCATGGAAATATCGGAATTGATCCCTTCCAATGGCAAGGATCAAGCCCAGGAACTCAAGTTTTCCCAGATCAAGACATGAAGATATGCAGTGCTGCAATGGAGAGCTGATTCCAAGACTCAAGAAACTATGACGACACCCCCTACGAATGATAATTTGATTCTCGTTGTTAAATCCCAGTGTCAAACTTTAGGTTAAGGGATCATACTCGAAAAAATCGAGATCGATTTCGATGATCATTGAAGATTTTTCTACTGATGACGAGTTTTTAAGAGGTTAGTTGAAATTAACCCTCAAGCAAGAGAATTTTTATATTTTAACTTCTACCTTGAACTCCAATGCTCTCACCAGTACTGAAACCCATAAAGGAGAATCCAAAAATCTTGGTATGGATAATCACTACAGAGAGAAAGAATGGGCAAGGATTTAACACAAATTTTTCATAATGAGAACCAACATGGAAGATTTGTTGACTTGAACACCTATGCTTCTTTATTGCAGACATGTTCCAAATTGAAATATCTACTCCAGGATAAGAAAGTCCATGCCCACATCATTCAAAATGGCATTAAGGGGAACATTAACCTCAATTCCAATATTTTCATAATGTATACTAAGTGTGGAAGTATGGAAGATGTGCACCCAATTTTTTATGAAATGGATTGGCATAATTTGGTATCAAGGACTACCATGATTGTATCTTATGCAAGGTCTCGTGATTATATTAAAGCAATCAAGCTCTTTCATGAAATGAAAAGTATTGGGGTGAAGTCAGATGGTTTCATCTATCTCAGCCTTCTCAAGGCATGCACTAGTTTAACAACTCTACAACAAGGCAAGGAGCCCCATGGATCTGTGATTAGGAATGGATTTGAGTCCAAATTCTTTGTGGAGAGTGCCCATGTAGCCCTGTATACAAAATGCAAGAGTATGGAGTTTGCACACCAAATATTTGACCAAATTCCTTAGAGAACTAAGGCAACATGGAATGTAATTCTTGCAGGGTATACATAGAGTAATCACCATAGAGAGGCAATGAAATTGTTCCACAAAATGTAGGTTGTGGGCTTAAAGCTCGATTCCTTCACCTTAGGGACTGTCCTTTCCATGTGTGCAAACTTAGTTGTACTCAAGCAAGGGAAAGAGATTCATAGATTCATATTTGGAACTAGATTTGAGTTGAATGTGTTTATGTATAGTGCCCTTGTAGATATGCATGCCAAATGTGGAAGTGTAGGGAATGCCCATGCAAGAAGTGTGTTACATGGAACACCATGACTGCAGGATATTTTGAAATTAGGAATTGTGAAGATGGTAGGGGGCTACTGATCTTGAAATGATCAATAGAGAAGCAATATATTTGGAAAATATCACCTTTGAGGTGGTTTTGTAAACCTTCGATGCAAATGGGAAGGTTTGACATCTGATGAATTTCAATAGTGGTTGGAGTGTTTTGAACCCAACAAGCTTGAAAGAGAAAACAGAAAGTAAAATATTGATTTTTTTTGGCTTCATGTGGAACCCTTTATCACGGGTCATGGAAGTTGCAGAAGTGGTGTCCATTTCTTTGGAAAATGGTAGAGTAAGTACTGTTTAAAAAATAGTGTTAAATCAATGCTCAATAGAGGGAAATGTCTGTATGGTGATACCAAAATCAGTGACATAGATTGCTAATAAAAAATATTGTTAGGTGTGGAGCCTGATTATATTCTTTATTGAGAGGTATCGTCGCATTGGACCCCAGTTCATAATCGTAAAATGTACACTGCCAGGGGGGTCCAGGGTGGGGCGACATTCACAGTGCTCACGAAGCTAAAAATAGATGTAAAAGTGCCTTGTAAAATGTTGTAATTTCATAGTCAATGTGGGTCGTTCATTAGGTGGAGATATGACAATAGAAGTTATGTTTAATTTAGGGTTTTTTGCCCTAGAAGGCACCCCTCACTATATATGAGGGAATTGTATTGTATCTATGTAGATCTGTATTCTAAGTGAGAAAGAGAAAGGAGATTGTGTGAGAGCAAAGAGGGAATTACAGTGGATTTGCTATAGGTTGTATCTCTTCAGTTTGTTGGATAATATAAAAAGAAGTACTGGCTATTTCTTCGTGGATGTAGCCCAAATTGGGTGAACCATGTATATCTATGTCTATCTTGTTTTATGTGTTTATATTTCTGCAATATATTTTATGTGTTCCATTTCTCTGTAATATATAATTTTCTAACAAATACATGCTTAGATTTTCTTCTTCTTTTTATAATACACTAGGCAATGCAGTTGCATCTCTAATGGCACATGTTGGGCATGCACGTGATGAAAGATCTGGGTTTGGGTTCATATAGTAATGTGTTGCACATGTTGGGAATGGATGAAATGAATTTGAATGCCCACTTTATGGCTAAAACTCATTCATATTTTGGAGAGGTTCTCATCCTTGTTTTCACATTCTTTACTTTTATGCTACACAATTGGCATCAACTGGGCAATGATCAGTCACTATTGAAATTTGGGGCAGCCACCAGAACTCAAGATTCCACTATCACTCAAGGAAATCCATGTTCTTAAAGGGATGGTTCTCCATGTTAAAATGATGGTCAAGAGAAAAGTGAACTTCCGTCCTATCTAGATCGAGCATGTGCTAATATAAGACAAAAACATTTTGTCAACTATCTTATGGATATTCTACAATAGCTGGGGCAAGTTTTCAAGAGTGCATCTTGAAATATGGAATCTGGGCCAATAACATCTTTTGGGATAGCATGTGGTGCCTTAATAACAACGAACAAGAGTTTCCAGTTGGCAATTTTGTTCCTTACTTCTCAAATACTTATGCTAAATCTCACCTTGCTAATCGGTTTTCATATTCCCATAGGATTATTTCAGAAAATACATTTTGGTTTGTTTACAATTTGATACGAGAAAAATTAGATAGACCATATTATAGAGTAGATTATGCATACAAATTCCTTGTCAATAAGCATCTTAAATTGGATGGGTGTGAAGAAGTGTTATGTAGTTATATTAGTAATCACCATAGAACATTTGTGAGGAAATATGCACGAAGGTTGTTTTTGCATTGGTGTGGAAGCAGAATTCATTATTACATTGTGAGGGATGTTTGGTAGATACATAGAGAAATCAAGAGATTGAACAAGCTTCTAAATAAGTCTCGGGGTCACCAAAAATCATTTTTATATGAGAAGGGTGTGAAACTAGTTAAGTGTTTGTCTGCTATTTTTGAAGTTGCAACAGCCAGGAATCACAATGGGAACTAATATTTCTCTAAATGGGAAGTTTGTGATTGTAATTACCTTTTTATAATGTATGTAATATGTATCCTTCAAAATTTTCCTTAGAAGAATAATAAATATTTGGGTTGAAGGCAATCTTAGCTTGCATACTAAATAGAAATAGTAATAATTTCTTCTAAAATTTCATGTTCACAGGCTTTGAATATTTTGGAACAAATATCTCAAAAAACACTGAAGAAATTAGGCGTGGAGAGTTCAATAATACAACCAGGTGCACTTATTTTAGACTTTCTTCCAGTCCCTCCTAATTGTGTACGAATTCCTAATATGTGGGGAATACCCTTAATGACATCTGTAAGTAGCATAATTTTTATTATTAATTCATTTTTGTAACTGCAGTATAAACAACTGTTTTATTGGAATTTGGATCTAAATGGTAATATTAAATTTAGATTAAAAATATTAGTCTCGTTGTCCTAGGACCGTGCCACACACACATTGAAGAAAATTGTTAGTGTTGTTGAAGAGATCAAAGATTCAAGATCCAACACTGCTAAATTCATGTCACATGAGGCTGAAGCAAAGGATCTACAATCCTTGTTCACAAAGTATCTATGTGTAAGGGCAGGGAGAAATGAATACGAAGTAGACAACTTTGTAGTAGAAAATTGAAAGAGTCTTTTGGATGGATATACATCTTGATATTTTTTACAATATTTTGTATTTTTACATTCTACTATATCTTTATCAGATACCTGGAAGAAAATTCCCAACAACCAACTTTCCTGGAAATGAAAAAATTTAAGAATTAGATTCAAATATGTGGTTGGACAAAATGTGTAGTTTTTTTATTAGTAACAATTGTAATCTATCATCTCGATGTGTTGCCACTAGAGATGCATAAATAAGGATAAATGAAAGTGGTATAAGTGTAGAGATATATAGGAGAGTACCATTTGTTGGGCATGTAAATGTTTACAATAGGGAAAAATTGCAGAAAATTGTAGACAAAGGACAGTGTACAACCTATGTTGACAAAGGAGGTAATTATTGTTCAAATGCATTTGGAAAAGCAATGAAGAAAGTTAAAATTGGTGAAATGATTAACCGTGGACTTCATGATGGGGATTTTGTTTTGATTAATCATCCTCCAAGTGTCCACAAACATTCATTGTAGGTATTAAGAGAATATGTACTTCCGGGCTCTATAGTGATTATTAACCCTCTCAGATGTTGTCCACTTGGTGCAGATTTTGATGGGGATTGCAATCATGTTTTTTATCCCCAATCTTTATAATCTTAAGCTGAGATTTCTTAGCTTCTAAGTGTGGATCAACAAATGTTTAGTTCCGATTGTGGAGAGAAAAACATAGCACTGAGTGTTGATACATTGTTGGCTGTCAAGTTTCTATCCATCAAATGTATGATGGATAAAACCACACTGAATCAACTATCAATGTGGACTTTTGGAACCTTTATTGAATGAGAAGTCACTAAAGTGCAAGATGGAGGGCCATTTTAGATAGCTAACCAACTTCTTTAGATGGATTTACCTCTGGAATTGAACTATGAGGAGAATGGGCTTCTCATAAACAATAGTGAAATACTATTATTCAATGGTGATGAAACACAATTGCTAACTTCTCTAACTCAAATTTGTAATGCAATTGTTAAGTGAAAAGGTCCACAAGTGGGAGTGAAGTGCTTGAATTCAGTTGAAGGTTTTTTGATTGAATTTTTATCCTTAGATAGTTTTAGTGCAGGATTGGATGATTTGGTTCTTGCTCATTGTGTTTCCTGGAGAAAGATATTTTAGAAGAGCTAGGAAATGAAGTTATTGAAATTTCTAGGCTTATGAAGCATGTGAGGGGAGGAAGATATGATAATGCCATCATTTCCCAAGTGGAGAAACATCTACTTGGAGTGCAGGAAAATGTTACCAAGGTTATTTCTTCTTCAAGGTCCTTTTTTCTGATGGTTGATAGTGGGAATGCAAGATCTTCTAAGAAAGTGGTTCAACAACTTGGCTTCTTAGGGCTTCAAACGTTTCGAGGGAGGAAAATATTTCCTAGAGATTGAATTAAAAAGCTTTCTTCACATATTGCATTCAATGGTTCTAGTCCTTTGGATCCACACAAGAAAGATGATTTTTCTGAAGTTTGTGGACTAATTAAATCATACTATGTTTTTGAATTAAATCTGTGCGAGGCATTTATTCATTATATCTATTCTAGGGAAGGTCATTTCTGTCAGTAGATGGGAATACAAGAACCAAGAACACCTTTTAAGAATCTAATGGCCTTTATACTTGACCTAACGGTCTGCTATGATGGGATGGTCAGAGATACTTGTGGAAAATTTCTCATTCAGTTTGAATATGGGAACAAAAACTCTCCAGTAGCATGTAATTCCTCAAACAAGAGGGAGTCTTGGAGTAACTTGGATCATTCATCTCCAGGAGAATGCACAGGGACTTTGGCTACTACAAAAATTATAAACTCAGCTTACAAATCACTTGTTGATTCCTTTCAAAAAAATATTTCCCCTTGGGTCATCCTTAAGGTAGTTGAGATCATCTTCCTTTTCGGTCATTAATGTTCTATTTCAGTATGATTTCCTTTTGTAAGGTGGGAGTGCTGAATTTGAAGCCAATGACAACAAGAAATGTTAATGAGTTAGCAGTGGTAGCAAATTCATATCATGTTCATGGTTATAGGAAAGTATGTGGATGAGTTTTTTTTTAGTAATGGTAGCAAGGAACTGCTTTTCGATGATATTCCTTGTAGTACAGCTGCAACTATTTCAGGTGAGTTCCTTTATGTTGTAGTGATAAAATCTTGGATTGAAGAGGATGTTATATTGTTCAAGGATGTACCTCCAAGATACCATTGAGGCTTATTGAAACATTCAAGTAATATGGGTTCCCTTCTATGTAAATAATATCATTCCTCTAAATTTTGCATTGTATTCATTTCATGGTTGGCATAAAGTACATGGACAGGGTGGAATTTTTATAATGTTAGAAAACTACAATGTTTTGATTATTGTGCTTGTAGCTCAACAACTATTATAGGTGAGTCCCTTTGAGATTTAGTGTTAAGTGTTTAGTGAGTCCTTTTGACATTTTCTTTATGCCTTGATACACTTTTTTTTCTCCAATGAAGAAAACCTCGAGGGGAAACAACAATGCTTGCTAACTAGTTTGTAAGAAAGAAGATTTAAGAAGCCAACAATCAAGAGTTATAATAATAGCTAATAGAGTTCAAAGAATATTTGTAGGAACATAAGAGAAGTATGCCCTTAAAATGACTATGGAATCCCCTAAAAGGGAAGCTTTTTATGAAATCAAACATGACACTTCTTGTGCACAAAATTCCAATATATTTGCAACCTGCATGAATCACAAGAAACTAATAACAACCACATTCTGATGCACATGACAAAGGCACAAAGGCATGAACCATATTGGAACAGTGACTTTACGGTTGAAATGCCAAAAACCAAGGAAAGAAGCTTAGAAAAGGGGCTAAATTTTGATTGCAAACTTCACTAGAATTTAGAAATGCAGTAAAGTGGAACCCCAAGGCCTAATTTAGGATGCATGAACACACAAATTTGAAGTGGGAAACAAGGACTAAAAGGTAAAATAATAAGGTGGAACCCCACCATAATTCCCTGTGATTTGAAGTGTACTTGGTCCACATGTATGTATCCAATCCCTTTTGTGATTGCATGAAAAGATCTAGATTTCTCCACTTGACCAACCACCTGCTTCTAGAGATTTCCCATAATAGACACTTACACAATGTAGTGTATATGACTTTTCATTTCTATTTGCTAGGGTGTGATAGCCTGACCACCAACTCAAATATCATCCCACTCAATAATGTTAAGAATTTTCACCAACAATTCATTTGGGAATTGCTAAGGTTTGGGACATCCATTCCCACTTTTGAATTCTTCTATCAGTATTATTTTCAGTGTAAAAAAACAAAAACCGCATATGGGTCTAGCTTTCAGCAAACATAATGGTCATTTATTAACATCTAGCAAACATATTATGCACATTGTTGATAAATAAGGAAACAATCCAAGGGGATTCTCTAATGACTTTCTTTGGAGAAAGCCTCATGATAAAGCTAGCTTTGAAGTGTCCAATGAAAGGACATGTTTCTTTTCTTCTTTTGATTGTGATCCTGTACTTATGTATAGGGTCACAGTTTCAGGGCCATGTATAAACAATAAATGTCCTTAGTTGAACCCTTGTATTTAGAAAAGTGAGTATTTATTTATTTTAGAACGGAGAAGTTCATCTACATCATTTTATTGTGTGAAATTGGTTGGATGTCTTTCATAAAGTCCATACAATAAATAACACTTTGTAATGACTGATTGAAGTTGCATGTCCAAGTTACTGGATCTCCACTTTTAATATAGCTTTTGGATATTCGATGTTTATGGAATTTTGGCTTCTTCAAACATACATGATGGTGAGAAAATTCAATTCCCTTGCCAAAATGCCATAGAAGCACTGGTATTAGATTATATAGATTTTTATACTGTCTCGATAGTTGCCTTACATTCTGGAACATTTATACATATTAACAGAGGTGGAGTTATCTTTTTGTGATTGATCAAAGCCTTATTTTCTTAAAATCAATGTTTTTCAAATCGCTGATAATTATGTGGCTGATAAAAACCCTAATTACAACGAAATCTAGTGCTACCACAAACTGCTAATATTTTGTCATTTTTAGATTCTATAGTTATTATACTATGATGGTTTCAATTTATTGATTTTTTTTTTTCCCACTGGGAAAATGGTTTCAATTTATTGATTTATAATCAGAGGCTAGAGTAGGTTTTGTCCTTGACTATTAAAACTAGTATTGCATCATTCCGATATGGGAAAATCCCCTTGGATTTTCACTCAATTTGATGATTTAGTATTTCTCAATAAATGTATTTATAATACAAGACTTGTTTTCTAGAGATAAGGATAGATCTTCAGCCCAAGAAAAGATCCAACCCAAAATTAGTTTTTAGCGCCTGCTTTTCACACTCTAATTTTGAATTGTACACCTATTTTGGCCAAATAGGGAACCCATCTAAATGGACATTACTTATTATAACATAAAATCAGGACACTATTTTATTAAGGTGTGCTAACAACTACTGTTTGAAAAAGGATGCCTGGCCTTACCTAATCAACACAAATGATGATAAGAAAAAAGGTCTCCTTGATCCCTGCAAATCAATCTCATGATTGAATAACACTAACAAAAAGTTCATTTTGATGGTTGAGGCATATGAATGAACCTACACCAAGAGCCCAAGAGGAGTCATCCCACAAAACATTCCATCTAATATGAGATAGAAGTCATGTCTAAGACAACATTTCCTGACATTGACAGGCATAGGACTTCACTACTGGAGAGAAGAAATTATAAAGCAAGTGCAAGGGCTTCTAGAGCAAGGAGAAATTAAGCACGTTCTGTCTCCCTATGAGCCACTGTTGGTGGTAGTCACAAAGAAAGATAGTACCTATAGGATGTGTGCAGATTTTTGGGCACTAAACAAAATTACTATAAAAGATAGCTAACCTCTGCCAGAGATTGATGACTGATAAATCAACTTTAAGATTAAGATTTATCTCTGCCAAAGATTGATGACGAACTGGTCAACTGATTGATCACTGGCTCATATTTCATTAAGTTGGATTTGAAATATTGATTTCATCATGTCCAAGTATATGAAGACATCTAGAATAGTGGATTCAAGAAAAAGTGGGGCTATATGAGTGGCTAGTCATGCAATTTGACCTATCCAATGCTCAAGGGACCTTTATGATACTACCAGAAGATTGCATTCACAAAGAAGGGATTATGAGTGGCTAGTCATGCAATTTGATTTATGTAATGCTTCAGTGACCTTTATGAGACTGATGAACAATGTCTTGTGACCAATCTTAGACTACTTCATCATTTGTGTAACTAAATGGCATTCTAGTGTTTAGTGAGGCTCGAAACAAGCACTTTGCAACATTTGGAGACAATACCTAGAACTCTCTAAAAGCACCAGTTGCAAACTACAAAGAAGAAGCATGAGTTTTCCAGATAGTTTCTTGTGTACAACAATTGTTATATTAACAAAAAATATTCTCAAAAACTTTTTTTTAGTTAAAGTGATGTCTTGATCCAAGTGGGGATAGTGGTAACAGTCCCTTTCTTTCTCTTTTCCACATGTCCATAGAGTTTTTAGTTACACTTTGTGGTTTCCATAGGTGTGTTATATTTTTTATTTATCTTAGACAATATTCTCCAGTAGTGGTACACTTAGTGCAGGTCCATACAACAACAATAATGATGATTCAACAGATGTGTACAACACATTGATGGAAGCAACTTGTCTTGGTTCCAGTCAGCAGTAGAGTATGAAGGATTGGCACAATTATGTAGGAAACTAGAGGTGTTGACATGATTTTCTTACCTATGGTAAGAAGAGGTCCTATCAAGTTCTCCCCCCTTCTCTTCAAGTAAGCCTTTTAATGGATTTCCCAAAATACTCAAAAGTGGCTTGGATTTGTTCTTTACAAATAGTTCAAAGTTAAAGTGTTTTTTGGTTGTGAGGCATGCAGTGCTAATGGTGCTTCGGGCATGGCACTAGCTTTGAAAGCACCTTGAACTACCTTCTCTTTTCCCTTGCATGATGCAACACTACATCCTCATGGTATGTAACATGTTTGGAGGGGCCCCTTATTTCCACAATGCACTTCCACTACTCACTGCATACATCATGATCATTCTCCTCCATGACATATCACATCACCACATCACCTTACTGTTGCACCACCACATCAATGAAATCCACATCCTTTAACTCTCTGCCTTCCCATCACCAAGTGTTCTCTACCTCCCCTTCGATAGCACCATTATTTCCACCTCCATGCTATGCACATCTATGTTGTGTGGGATGTGGGGTGCAGGGATCTATCTTTTCACATATCTAATAGACCCTCATTGCCTACATGATTTTATTTAAGGTTGTTCAAGCTCATTGCTACCATTCAATGACACGTGCCCCTTTGTTTATTGAAGATTTTACAGTTAGCCCTGGGAGAAATAAAAGTAAACTTAATTTCATCAACTTCCCAACTTTTCCAATTAAGGTGGATACCATTATCGTTGTCATCAAATAATTCAATGATTTGCACAAAGGAAGAGAACAATTTGTGTGGTTAAAGCATATACTTTGAAGATTCCACCTGGGAATAAGGAAAAACCTTTTGATAGTGACATTGTGAATTTGTAGGCTCACAATGTTAAATCATACCAAGGTCGACTGCTTACAAGTGGTATTCAAAGAAACTGAAGAATGGGTGACAGAGAAACTTCATTTGGACTTCTGTATGGTAAAGGTAGTTGAGTGGTGTGTGAATGTTCAACTCCAAACACAATGATTAATTTGGATAGAGTAGGTAAAGCACAAAACCCCATTACCCTGACTATGTTTAGTAAAATTTTAAGCTCCTGAAGCCCACAAAGATTTTAAGATGTCCGATGTTGATACCTTTCAGAACTCATGGTGGCATGTTTAATATTTTAAATAAATGGATGGTGCGAACAAAAGCCAAGGCTAAGAAGTTGCAACTATTTCAGGTGAGTTCCTTTAAGTTATAGTGAGAAAGTCTTGGATTGAAGAGGATGTTATATTGTTCAAGGATGCACCTCTAAGATACCATTGAGGCTTCTTGAAATATTCATATTCATTCCTATATTTGAATTGTATTCCTTTCATGGTTGGCAAAAAGAACAAGGACAAGGTGGAAGTTTTATAATGTTATCAGACTACAATGTTTGATTATTGTCCTTGTAGCTCAACAACTATTATAGGTGAGTCCCTTTGAGATTTAGAGTTAATTTTTTAGTGAGTCCTTTTAACATTTTTTTTAACACCTTGATACACTTTTTTTTCTCCAATGAAGAAAACCTCGAGGGAAAACAACAATCGTTGCTAATTAGTTTGTAAGAAATCGGATTTAAGAGAAGCCAACAATCAAGAGTTTGTAAGAATAGCTATTAGAGTTCAAATAAGACCTATAGGAATGTAAGAGAATTATGTTCTTAAAATGACTAATGAATCCCCCAAAAGGGAAGATTTTTTTGAAATCAAACATGACACTTCTTGTGCACAGAAATCTAATATCTTTGCAGCCTACATGAATCACAAGAAGCTGCTAACGACCACATTCTGATTCATGTGATAGAGGCATAGAGACATGAACCATCCTGGAAGAAGTGAATTTACAAGGAAATGCCAAAAACCAAGGCAAGAAGTTGAGAAAAGGGGCTAAAATTTGATTGCAATCTGCACTAGAATTCAAAAAATGTAGTAAAGTGGACCCCGCAAGGCCTAATTTAGGATGCATGAACACACAACTCTGAAGTGGGAAACAAGGACTAAAAGGTAAACTAATAAGGTGGAACCCCACCAGAATGCCCTGTGATTTGAAGTGTACTTGGTCCACGTGTATGTATCCAATCTCAATTGTGATTGCATGAAAAAATCTAGGTTTCTCCATTTGACCAACCACCTGCTTCTAGAGATTTCCCATAATAAATACTTGCACAATATAGTGTATATGAATTTTCATTTCTATTTTCTAGGGAGTGATAGCCTGACCACCAACTCAAATATCATCCCACTCAATAATGTTAAAAATTTTCACCAATAATTCATTTGGGAATTGCTAAGGATTGGGACATCCATTCCCACTATTGAATTCTTCTATCAATATTATTTTGAGTATAAGAAAAACAAAAGGCTCATATGGGTCTAGCTGCTAGAAAACATAATGGTCATTGATTAACATCTAGCAAACGGATTTTGCACACTGTTGATAAATGAGGAAACAATCCAAGGGGCTTCTCTAGGAACTACCACTTTTGGCCCTTCCTCAGGGTAGTATATTGACAATTTCCTTTGTGACAACTATGCAATAGAAATCTAAAGCAAACATCAATAACTTTAACTAACTGTAAAAATATAATATCAATTTTGATAGTGGGAATATTGTGTGATAAGAGCATGCCTTCCTTCCCTTGAGGCACCTTCCATGACATAAAATTGAAATTCATGAGCACACTTCATCAAGTCCCTGCACAAGAATCACAAATTTGTTGCTCATGGATGACTCTCTAGCCTTGGAAACAATATAAGGATGGTGCAGATGAAGTATTTGAAGATAGTTGACAAGGCTCTTGATTTAATAAGGTGTCTCTTGGAGGCTCTAGTCTCTCTATATAAGGATGAAGTATCTAAACATGTATAGCAATTCAGCTTCTCCCAATACCACCCAAAAAGGTTGGTTCCAAAAAGGCCATACATGAAAATTATCATTAGATAAAATAATATCTTTATCTCCTTTTGTGCATAAAAAAGTACCTTCTAGGCATTGGCATATGCATATTTATAGATAACCTGGATTTATGTGGCCTGCAAGTTGAAAATATTTGTAAGAATATGCTTGAGTTCCCTGCATTAGTACCCAAGTCTAATGATGATGACAATGTCATGGATGTTGAACAAGGAAAATCTCCAAAATACCATTCTTAAGTGATACTTTATGCATGTATTTCATTTAGGTGATTTGAATTATGCATTCTTTCTATTAATCCAATAAAATATTCATAATGAAAGGAAGGAAGAAATGTTGTAAAAGAAGTATGTTTATAAATAGACTTTAAGATTGATTATATGCATTTATTTCATTTAGGTAATTTGAATTTTGTATTCTTTCTACTAACCTAATAAAATCTTCATAATGAAAGGAAGGAAGAAATGTTGTAAAAGCATTATGTTTATGAATAAACTTTAAGACTGATAATATGGAACCCATTGGATTTCAGTGGAGCATGCTAGGACATTGGCACGATACTTGAATGGACTCCTTATTGGAGAAATGGTTACAATGGGAGTGGCTCTTTCTGCGCTCCTTGTGTTCTTGTGGGTCTGATTTTTATCTAAGAAAGGAGTCAAAGAGGAAAAGGAATATAGAAATATGGAGCAACTTCCCAAGAGCCAAACAAGTATTCACTCACTTTTCACTTTTGAGGCCAACTCGAAAAGTTCCTCACAAGTATCTTCCAATCCAGTTGAACCCAATTTGTAACCTATAATAGTTTCCCTTGATTTTTTTAGAATTGACTGCAAGTACTTTCCCTGTGCTTCTATATGAAGTTGCAAGTGTATTTGAACGTGCTAAAAACAAAGGCTCAAAATCAATGTGACTTTTTGAAGTTCAGACTTCATAACAACATAGTAGAATCATATACAAAGAATGGAAGCCAGAAAAATGGAAATATAGCCCTTATCTCTAGCTGTTCGTGCAACCTTATTTGTACCTCCATTTGCATCCTCAGAGCCTCTGTGATTTGTAAGGTTCTGAGATACAAGAATAGAATGTTAGCTATATCTTCCTTAATATTAAGAAGAAAACATCATTTGGAGAGGATAAAATATCCTAGATACCTTAAACCGAAAGCACCATACTCTCCTAATAGAAATACACTACAACAATCTCACAAGTCCTAACAAAATTAATAGCCTTTTTCCTAACAAAAACCACCCAGTTTTTGGTTGGAAAAGGATCGATCAAAATTTGGGAACAGGTCACTCTAGGAATTCTCGGGTAGAGTCCATAAAGGAATTCACTGAGAATAGAAGCTCGGAAAGTTGTGGTAAACTCCCACCAACCTACATCTAGACCAAAGCCCAATCAACAATTTTTTTAAAGTATTAATCCAAGATATGAGCAGGTTCAAAAAATAATTGACTTTGAATATTATGTATATCAAGATTGAATGGAAAGCCTATCATAAAGAAAATGACTTAAAAATAGAGCAAATAAATTGTGTTGTGTGTAAACAAATGCAGATGAAAAGATGATAGTGATGCTTACTCTATAATATTTGTTGGAATGATAACACCAACCTAGTATGTTTCATGTGTCATTTGGTATACAGAGGAGTTTGCATTCAGTTGGATGGAATGAAAGTTCTTCTATGCCTAGACATGGCAATGCTTCTAGCTCCAATGCTGGTGCAAGGGATCATTCATCTTCTCAGCAAGAAGAAGCTAGTTCAAGAAACATGATGATGGGTATTGCTATTAATACCTGGTTTGTTGCAGGTTCAAAGAACAAAGCAACTAACCATGAATCTAGAAATTGGGTTCCAATGAACCAAAATCCAAATGGACCTAGGGGTATTGCTTCTTTGATGCTACATATTCTACCAAGTATGCCTTGGGGATCACATCATATTCCAATCACACAAGCACCTAAGAGAAGTATTGGTTCTTCTCAAGGACATGGCTTATCATCATTTGTTTCATGGGCTTCATAGGTTAGTCATTTTAATCCTCAAAATATTCATTCCTCTTCATCATAGATGTGCTTGTGCCATCAGTTATTGGTTTAGAAGTCCTACAACATTTTAGATCAGTGTTATAGAAATTTTTGGGCACTGCAACCCCAATCATAAATGTCCATAAACCAAGGGCTCTTAAGTCCATAAAAGTGTTGTTCCAACCTCTAAAAGAACAAGGTCAACTGATTACATCTTCTCCCAGAAGTTCTCCATGAAAAACTACTTAGAACTGGTCAAAACTGGACCATCTCACCTGCTCCATGGTCAAAGTGCGTT
This sequence comes from Pinus tabuliformis, assembly GCA_031772625.1. Classification (NCBI taxonomy): domain Eukaryota; kingdom Viridiplantae; phylum Streptophyta; class Pinopsida; order Pinales; family Pinaceae; genus Pinus; species Pinus tabuliformis. Next base: position 819,618,655 of record CM062810.1, on the reverse strand, counting down.
GCATCCCACCTAAATACACACGGGAGGTGCGATGCATCTTGGAAAGCCCTTCTATGGGGTGTGATGGGTGAGATTGGACAAATGGAAGGGTCAATCTGCAAGGTGTAGGATCATGGAATCTTCCAGAAACTTCTCCTGTGACACTTGCCTCTCTGCATTCGCCCAGGGATGAGTAAGAGATCACCAATCTCCAAGTGGAATCAAGAACTATCAGAGAGAGGACACTAGTCAAATCTCAAAAGCTGACTCACCCCCCTTGCAAACATCTATATATGGATCCCTCATCCCAGAGATCCAGAGGCTGGAATTTTGTATCTTGTAAGGAAGTGTTGTTGGTTTCTTGGTGCAACATCATAGTGTTGGGTGATCTAAGCTTTTCATGAGGTGAAGAAGAGCTTTCTTGCTGAGAGGATGATGCTGGGTCAAAACAATTGGTTGTAATCCTCTTTTTTATTCTTGATTATTAATAAAGCTATTCAAGTTTTCCTCCACATTCTTGTATGATTGATGATATATGCATTTGTGTGGTCAATATATATCTGGTCCTGTATTGTTTATGATAATAGATCTATGTTCTTGGATAGTGTTATGCTGCTTTGATTTTATAGGTGCTCTTTGAAGCTGGGTAGACGAGGAAGTGAGTGGCAAAGATCTATCAGAAAGGAGAGGAATCAAGAAAGGAACCAAGCGCAAGACAAAGGTTGATCTCCTTTATTCCCCTCTTATCTATTTCTCATAAAGGAAAACGAAAGTAGTTTTAGTTTTTTTGTTTCTAAGGTAGCTACCAACCTTAATGGGACTAGCAGCTCTGCATAGACACTAGTTTTCCCAATAACAAAATGGCGACTCCACTGGGGAGAGAATAGATTGTTTGTTTATCTACATTTGTTTACTTCATAAACTTATACATGGAGCCTGAAGTTAAGCCAGCTAGCCTTCGAACTACATTTTCTACGCAAGTGCAAAGTAGATCAATGCTGCTTTAGTCTATCTCCGGGTTTTGTTTATGAACTAAACAATCAATTTACAAGCACTCTAATTGCCCTTGTGGTGGCTCTAGTAACCTCTTTAGATCTACCCCTGTGATTGATTTACTGATTACCACTTTCTCGGCCTAAATCCCTGAACTGAGCTGCAAACTGTGACTCGGAACCCAGTTGAAGTCTCGTCCATGGACCATCGCACTGTCTCTTCTTTGGATTCTAGATGCATCGAACTTCCCGAGTGTAGTAGGTGCATTGCATCTCTTTTTCCCTGTGTTATAGGTGCACTGATTAGACAAGGCCTCTTCTACTCTTAGATTTTAGTTTCTGTGTTCACTCTTTTTAGCTCTATTAAGGAATTTTGCTGCCTGTAATCAGTACACCTCTTTGAAACCCCCTTCCTTGCCATTATTCTGCCTCCATTGTGCAAAGAACTGTAAATGTTTTTTTGTATTTTGAGCCATTTTCAGTTCTCTTTTACAAATAAGTAGCGTGATTGAACTGTCGTTTCTTGATTTGAAAGTGTCGCAAGTGTCGTTTTCAATCATAGAAGAGAATCTGATTGTTCTTGATAGTTGATTACACTGTTACTCTTGTATTTGATTTGAATTACTAGTTTTTCAAGTGTCGTAAGCAAGTTTTCAATTCCAAATCGCAAAGTGTCGTCATTGTCCTCATTTTGTCTTGAAAAGAAACTTGCTAGTAATGTCGCTTTGAAAAATAATTCGGATTTGCACCTAGCTTTCTTTTTATCATTCACACATTAAGAAGGCTGAAAACAAATACATGCATGTGCATTTGCATTTAGACTGTTTGTTGCTTTGATTTAGGACAATGCATATAGTGTGTGCTCTCTGCTCTATGTTGAAAGAAAATCATCTCTCTTTCCTTAGTAGCTAGGATTTTCATTGGAAAAAGAAGATTAAACGATTGTTTATCATCTTAGATTTCATTTTAGGAATTGTACATCTACATCACATGGTGAACCTAAAAGGAAAATTTCTTAAGCAAGATCAACTGTAAAATAAATTTAATGAATCTAAAAACGCTTTGGAACCTAATGCACAACTTTTAGAAGTCTAGGCTAGAGATATATCCCGGTGTCGTAAAGCCTGGTAACTGTTGTTTTCATTGATGGTTGGGTGATTCCTCCACTTTGAGATGATAAGTGCCAGTACGGACTTGTTCTCCCACGTACCGTCGAGTATATATTGGGAGACCACAATAGGCTTTATCCTTTATCCATAGGAAGCTGTCTGTCGCCCTATCGATCACAATGCATTGAACACAACATTCGGGAAGATTGACTGCCATACCGTAAAAAGTATTCTGTAGTTTTGCGATTGGTTTGGTAATCCCTCTGTCTAGATTTCCAGAGTAGTCTCTTTCATTCCTTTTCAGACTCCTTAAAGGAAAAGGTCCATCTGAGCAATTATCACTTCAGGCTCATTAAAAATCGAAGGCGACTAGAGTCATCTTTTGTTTTTTCTCGACTCTTAAAAATTGAAAAAACAAGTTGTGTCAAAGCGTCTAAAATTTATTTTAATCGGAATAAATATCACCTTTCCTACGTTGGTCTTAGGTTGAGAAAAATGGAGTCCACCAACCAAGGAGTTCCCCTTGGGGAAAATCCCAGTCCTTTCTCCTCTTGGGGAGATGTTGGTGCACCCCACATGGCCACATTGTCGCTTCCAGGATTGACAATCGGCTTGCCCGTATGGCTCTTCTTAACCTCTGTCGTTCAGAACACCATGATTCTTGAACAATGAAGTCAGCAACTAAACGATACCAGAGTTACCCCCTAACCTTCTACTTCGTCCAATTCTTCCTCTCCTCCTTCCTCTTCGCTTGATGAAGCTGGTAAAGCCAAAAATCAAGTAACCGAGAAGAAGAAGGAGAAGAAGAAGAAAGAGAAGAAGAAGAAGGAACCAAAGGTGAAAAGGGGCAACCAGGCATTGTCTAGAGAAAATCCACACACTGCATCATCCAGGCCTAAATCGCCATGTGTCATTTGCAAAGGAGACCACTATCATCGAGATTGTCCTTGCATCCCTCGGATCTTAAGGGACTGGTCTCCTTGTTTGCACAATCTGGTGTCATCAACCTTTGATGATCATGTTGAAAATACACCATCAACTAGTGAAAGTGAAGCCCCTGGACAAAAAGGAAAATGTAAATTTCCTTGAAAACTGTGTGAAGGCGATCACGCCATCCACTGTTGTCCCTTCTTAGAGGAGGCTAAAAGAGTTTTGGACGACCGTCCGGTTTCACCATTACGGCTTCCTCTTAGATATAAGAAGCTCTTGCCGAGTCTGTCACTAGTTGAAAATCCGGCTGACACGCCCTTGTGGTCAGGCAAAGCGTCTATCATTGAAGATAAACCATCTGAATCCAAACCAAATGAAAGTCAAAAGGTCGAGGCAGCCGTTGACTCGGTCTTGCCTTCAGAGGATCCATCTTCAGATGATACAGTCACCGAAGAGAACAAGAACGACACCGTTCAAATTCTCTTTGTAAGAACAGACTCCGATGAACATGGGGGCAGTCTACCCATTCCTTTACAAGGGAAGGAAGTTCGTCAGAGTCATATCCGGCCGTCTATTCAGTCCCACCTCCAAGCAACCTGGTTGTTTCCTTCGATTGGAATCTACTAGGCAGACCTTGTTTACTGGCTAGTGTACCATTTTGAATCATTGCTCAAATATACAGAATGGTCATGGTCGGTACCATCATAGATGAAGGGGCTTCTATGAGTATCCTTTCCTCAACTACTTGGAAAGTGCTTGGTTCTCCATCGCTTTTGCCTGAGATGAGAAATCTAACAGGCTTTGACAAAGGAACCAGTCGACCGTTAGGGATCCTTCCTAATGTGCCGATAACATTGAGAAGAAAAACTGTTCACATGAACGTAATGGTAGTCCAAGGACCCCTGGATTATAATCTACTCCTTGGACGTGACTATATTTATTGCATGGGAGCCATTGTCTCCTCACTCTTTAGTAATGTGTTTTCCACATGAAGGAAGAGTGGTCAAGCTCATAGACCAGCTTTCATTTCCCGGTTCACACATAGCAAATAGTCATATACCATCCCTGAATGGTCTTTTCACGCAAGGAATGTCTCATCACTCCCCAGTCCGTCCTCCTGATGAGCGCGAGTGATTCGAAGGATATGACTGAAACCCAGGGGGCATGGACCCTGGTCTGTTTCAACAGGAAAACCTTGGGTATAGGGTAGGTTCCGCAAAGGATATATGACTGGTTGACACACCCATCCATTTAGGAAAATGGGGTTAGACTAAAATAAGATACCTCTGTTAAGGTAGGCCTTTCCTGATAGAACAAATGTTTTGTTTGCAAATTGAGGGGTAACCTGGAAAAGGTATGCCTTTCCTGATAAAACAAATGCTTTGTCTGCAAATTGAGGGGTAAGCTGGAAACTCTACTTCACGATGCCTGGGGGCATGCAAGCGAAGAGCCACCATTTATTTTTTAAATTTGTAGGTCCTCTAACCCTTTAAACTCGTAGGATTGGTCGTTTCCTAACTTGCATAAAGAAAGGATGTGGGGCAAAGCTTTGAAAAGATGCCATTTTTATATGAGACATCCTTATTATATAACTGGGTCAAGCAGTTTTAACATGGAATTCAATCTCGTTAAAAAATAAACATAAGAAATGAGCAAATTTTCCCCCAGAGTTTAAGCTCATTAAAAAATGAACCAATTTCCGGTAAATAACCATCGTGAATACTATTATCATCAACCTTTGAAGCCTTGGTCGTGTTCTCATCATCACCTCCACTTTGTTTTGGCCAATCATTCACCTCCATTTGATTGTTTACCCTTTTGAGGAACAACTGCGAAGAGTGATCCTGTTAGCCATCCTTGTGACATTGCCGTGATTGGAAAATTCCAAACCTTACCTGGAATCAACTGCTACCCGAATTTATCACTCGTTCCTCAAAAAATGAGTCTCCTTTAAGCTCTTTTCAACTGACTCGTAAAATATGAAAAGATTGCCGAGAAATTGGCCTCTCTAGCTCATTAAAGGGACCAGAAGTGTTATCCCTCCTTTAGATTTTAATCTTTTTGGACTTGAGGGATTATTGCACAAAAAGATTGAGCGCTTGTTTTGTTCGGCTCGTTAAAAGTACTGAAAATTCATCCCTTTTGTATTCTTTTATACCTTTTCGGACTCAAGGGATTATATGATGAAAAAGTATTATTAGAGTTTTCTTTACGTCCCTTTTTTAGACTCTCTAAAATTGAAAAGGACCGATTTATCCTTGTCGTCAAAATCGCTAAAGCCGAATAGTGACAAACTTATCCATACAGACAAGAACGAGTTTCACCATCGCTAGGATCGTTAAAACATAGCGATGGGTTTGCCCGAAGGGAAAATTATAGAACAAGCATATGTTATCCTCCTCAAGCTTCACAAAAATAAAGAGGTACTAGTCAGCAATGGTTGGGGAAAAATTGGGAAGAAAACTTGAAGAAACTTTATTGGTAGCAAGTCACTCTTGAACATGACACTTTCACTCCGCATCCGAGTCGGGTTGGGTTGTTCTGTTCACTGGTCATATCACCATGGGTCCATGACACCATGTATATTTGGGGTTAACCCTACCAATCCATCATGTCAGTGTCGCCGATATGTTCAAGAGAAGTCGCTCAGAGAATTCACCTGTGTCTCACCCACTGCAATACATTTATGCTCCATTCTTTCATGACAACCACCCTGAACCTTATATCACTAGATCGTTTTCACCTCCATTAAAATCATTTGCTCCATTCCGTGTCATTGATGTGGGATTCACTAAGGCCCTCCTATGATGGATCGCTTCTTGTCGACATCATCTCATTATCCAAGAAGTCGATTTAGGAACAACCCTTTCAGTACTTTGAAACTTGCATGCCTCAATGGTAAGTTTCTCACTTCCGGCGACAAGTTTACATCAATGGCCTTTGACCGAAAGATTTTGCGTGGTGTTCGACGCCAAGTACCTTATTCACACCACGTGAATTGTACTATAGCACCTTGAGGGTCATCATCATTATTGGTGATTCCTCTCGCGCCTGTTAACAGCTTACATCATTAGCTGGTAATCAGGTGATGTCTTTCCATGTTCGACTCCAGAACATCTATCACATGGATCGAATTGTACTTTGAGTGAAGATCGAACGAGATTGAAGACCCCGGATCTAGTTTTAGCCATCCGGGCTGCGATATATATTCAGGAAAATAAAGACATCGAATGTACATCATTACTGCACAGATAATCATCCAACCTAAGGGATGATGGCTCTACCAGAATCATCAGTCTACACTCAAACGATTGTTTGTCTTATCTACATGAAAATGGATTTATAAAGCTGAGCATGGGAATGCCTGCCTCAGCTAGATCATGAAAATATTATGAAGATAATGTATTGTATTTTATCTTATTACAGGTCACCTTCCAGCTTGAAAAAACTTCAGATTCTCATGATAAAGCATTTCACCCGACATCAATAGATTAACGACCTCATGCTTTAGGGGACAACTGTTATAGACGTTTTTGGGCACTGCAACCCCAATCATAAATGTCCATAAACCAAGGGCTCTTAAGTCCCTAAAAGTGTTGTTCCAACCTCTAAAATAACAAGGTCAACTAATTACATCTTCTCCCAGAAGTTCTCCATGAAAAACTATTCAGAACTGGTCAGAATTGGACCATCTCACCTGCTCCATGGTAAAAGTGCGTTGCATCCCACCTAAATACATACGGGAAGTTCGATGCATATTGGAAAGCCCTTCTATGGGGTGCGATGGGTGAGAGTGGACAAATGGCAGGGTCAATCTGCAAGGTGGAGGATCATGGAATCTTCCAGAAACTTCTCCTATGACACTTGTCTCTCTGCATTCGCCCAGGGATGAGTAAGAGATCATCAATCTCCAAGTGGAATCAAGAACTATCAGAGAGAGGACACTAGTCAAAAGCTGACTCACCCCCCTTGCAAATATCTATATATGGATCCCTCATCCCAGAGATCCAGAGGCTGGAATTTGGTATCTTGTAAGGAAGTGCTGCTGGTTTCTTGGTGCAACATCATAGTGTTGGGTGATATAAGCTTTTCATGACGTGAGGAAGGGCTTTCTTGCTGAGAGGATGATGCTGGGTCAGAACAATTAGTTGTAATCCTCTTTGCTATTCTTGATTATTAATAAATCTATTCAAGTTTTCCTCCACATTCTTGTATGATTGATGATATATGCATTTGTGTGGTAAATATATATCTAGTCCTATATTGTTTATTATAATAGATCTATGTTCTTGGATAGTGTTATGTTGCTTTGATTCTACAGGTGCTCTTTGAAGCTGGGTAGACGAGGAAGCGAGTGGCAAAGATCTATCAGAAAGGAGAGGAATCAAGCAAGGAACCAAGCGCAAGACAGAGGTTGATCTCCTTTATTCCCCTCTTATCTATTTCTCATAAAGGAAAACGAAAGTAGTTTTAGTTTGTTTGTTTCTAAGGTAGCTACCAGCCTTAATGGGACTAGCAGCTCTGCACAGACACTAGTTTTCCCAATAACAAAATCGCAACTCCACTGGGGAGCGAATAGATTGTTTGTTTATCTACATTTGTTTACTTCATAAACTTACAGACGAAGCCTGAAGTTAAGCCAGCTAGCCTTCGAACTGCATTTGCGATGCAAGTGCAAAGTAGATCAATGCTGCTTCAGTTTATCTCCGGGTTTTGTTTATGAACTGAACAATCAATTTACAAGTTCTCTAATTGCCCTTGTGGTGGCTCTAGTAACCTCTTTAGATCTACCCCTGTGATTGATTTACTGATTACCACTTTCTCGGCCTAAATCCCTGAACTGAGCTGCAAACTGTGACTTGGAACCCAGTTGAAGTCTCGTCCCCGGACCATCACACTATCTCTTCTTTGGATTCTGGATGCATCGCACTTCCCGAGTGTAGTAGGTGCGTTGCATCTCTTTTTCCCTGTGTTACAGGTGCGCTGATCAGACAAGGCCTCTTCTGCTCTTAGATTTTGGTTTCTGTGTTCACTCTTGTTGGTCAAATCTTGATTTGTGTTGTTTAAGTTGGGTTTCTGACTACATATATGGATTCAACACTGTGAAAAACCCCTGTGGAACTTGGATTGTGGAGATTTCACAACTCAAAGTTGTGGTTCCAACAAATCCTTCCCAGATTTTGGGCAAATGAGACTAGAAAACAGGCCTCACAAAAACCTCCAAAATGTCTAATAGATAAACTGTGGTTGCATAATAGGTTATCTTATTTCCTCTGGGATTGTGAAGACCCGCCACACAAGTTGTACATGGTTTATTTAGCTTTCAAAATCATCCATAATTTTTTTTTTGGTCTTTTCATTGGTGTGGTAGAAGTTATGTGAGTCTTTAACAATAATTATATTTTATAGCATTTGGAAGCAATTGTGTTACAAAAAAATGTTATATAATAAAAAATTAATTCTTTAGGTTATCATTGTTATCTTTATATATCCATTTCATCTTGTATTTTTGATGTACTAGGATGTTTGTGTGGTAATTTGATAGGTGAAGTAAGTTTTATAAAAGCAATTATTTTAGATATAACAAAAGATGTTAATGAAACAACTAATGTCCAAATATGGAATACTTGGTCCATATAAATGACTCACACAACTAGGACTCCAAAGTCGTACCTGTTTCCTACTTGACAAATCTTCTGCAAATATTTATGAGTAAGATCCACCATATTTATGGATATATTTGCGGAAACAATTTCGGTACCATGCAGTTAGCATGCTTGACAAATCTCCATTTTTTTTAACAAAAATATAAAATCTTTGAATATTATTTTCTGCAAGTATTTATGAGTATATGTACCATGAATTTAGCATGCTTGACAAGTCTCCAATTTTTTCTACAAAAATATAAAATCTTTCATTTGAATGTTACTGGACTCTAGTGTGGGCAGATTACAAGAAATGGGATTAGAAAAATGATGGGGAGACAATGCAGAGAATGTATTGGATATGATTGGAGATCCTTCAAGCACCTGATCCATCGACTTTGGAAATGTTTTTAGGAAGGATTCCTATGTTTTTTAATTTTGTGATTCTTTCACCTCATGGTTATTTTGGGCAAGCAATTTTAGGAATGCCAAACACTAGTGGACAGGTAAACATACTTTTTATAATTTCACTTCCCATTCCATGATATCCTCTCTTTATTATTTGATTGTATTTTGAAATTTTACTTGATTTTGTTTTTTCTTTTAGATATAGAATTGAAAATACTTGGTATCATATCCATTTAAACAACATCCAAAATTTGAAGATAATATTAGTATTATAGTTGTTGTGTGTTAAAATATTTTCAGCTTCAAAGTTTACAGATATAAAAGATAAAAACAAATGTCAATTCCTTTGTTTAATTGTTACTTGACTCTGGTGTGGGTAGTTTATAGGAAATGTAATTTGCAAAAAGGGTGGGGAGACAATGCAGAGCATGACTTGGATACGATTCATTTGATATTGGAGATCCTTTAGGCACACGAACCATCGACTTCGGATTTGTTTCTATTACGGATTCTTATGGTTTTTATTGTTATGATTCTTTCACCTCATTGGTTATTTTGGGCAAAAAAGTTTCTTAGGAATTCCAGAAAAGACATCGATGGACATGTAAACAATTTTTTTTATAATTGCAATGTCCATTCCATGATATCCTCTATTTTTTGATTGTATTTTTAACATTTCTTTTGATTGTGTTTTGTATTTTAAATATGAAATTGAAAATACTTGGTATCATGTTCATTTAAACAAAAACCAAAGCTTGAAGAAGAAATTAGTATTGCACAATATTGATTGAAATTCTTTTAGTTGTTTTGTGTTAAAATATTTTCATGACTATTAGAAAAGTTTACTTTCATGTTGTTATTTGAGCACATGTTTTTTATATACTTTACGAAGATCATGCATTAGAGAATGAAATTTTTTTGTCAATAAAACGAAAGGATTAGACATCACACTTCATATTATTTTGTTTCACAAGTTATCTACAACTTGATACTTTTAGCATGTAATTTAGTTGGCATGATTGTACCTTAAGATTTCCCTGAAGGTTGAATACTAAGTTACTAAGGTGTTATTTTCTATGGTGATGTTTTATTTTCTTTTTTTATACAGGTCATCTGGCCACATAATGGCCACTATCACCCAACTGAAGAAAACTTATTCAAGTTTCTTTCTTTTATGGGGAAAAATGGCTTTGACATTACTGATGTTGAGGTATATGTCATATAAATATTTTATAGTCTACTTTAGTTTATATTCTAGTATTCATCGTCTTTCATGTCTTACACTATGCAATGTATCTTTTGTTTTCATAAATGGAACTCAGAACTCAATATTGATGGCAATAAGCAAGGATTGATGAAAGAGGAGAACAATAACATTGGAGCGACAAATGTGAAAAGAGAGAGAGAAGAGAACTAGTATAGTGATACACTTAGAGCCAATATCCCACATAAGACACACACATAGAGAATGATGGTCAAGTCTTCAGAGTTGGTGGATTCACCTACAATGCCTTAACAACACAGTGATAATTTTTTGAAGTGATGAAACAACATTTTATGTGTAAATTGTAGTACAACCAATATTAAGTTGGAAACTCATATTGTAATATTTGACATTTTATATAATATAATTTATGTGGTTGGAATTATTTATAGTTACACTTGATATTGTTTAGTATAGTAATTAACATATGTGACTTTGCGTTTTTATATTAGATGAATATAGACATTGTAAGATTTTTTTTTTTAAATTATTCGTAAAATCATACTAATTAATTTATGTTTATTAATAATGAACACATAAAATTAATCTAAAACTACTAAATTAGTATTTTATATTGATTAATTATGAACACAAATAAAATGAATATATGACTAAATTAGTTGTTTATACTAATTATTAATGAAAGAAAATGAAATGAATATAAACTATTAAATTAGTCATTTATATAATGAATATGAAACTACCAAAAAAAGATAAATAACTATTGCAAATGATAAATTTGTGATTACAAATGATGACTAAACTTTGCATATATATGTTGGGCCTCAAAATAGTCCCTATTTTCACTCCATTATTCACCAATATTTTCACATTTTACCTTCATGTCACCTCCATTCCACCTCCATATCATTACATTTACTTCATTATTGGGTTATAACAATGCTTTTCCAAAGTTTATTAATTCTTAACATTTTTAAGTGAATTTATGGCTAAACTTTAGAAAATAAGATGCTTATACTTATATCTAACAATTAGAATGAGTTTGTTGACATGTGTAGGCACAAAGGAAGCTTCCAGGGCATCTTTATGTGGCCTTGAATGATCAAATTCGAATTTGATAAGATAAGCCTCATGGAAAAGATCATGGAGAAAATCATGGACCTCATGGAGGAGATCATGGAGGATAGGGTTATGTGTCTAGATGGTTGAGAAATGTATGGAACTAAAGAGAAATTAGTGGATCATCATTATGAGTTTGTTATCTCATCTCATTGTATAAATAGGAGCACCTCCTCCATTCCATGGGGAGGACTCTTAGAGCATTGTATCCAGCTTATGATGGCATAGAATAAAGCTTCTTTTTTCATACATTTCCATTATGTAGTTTTATTTCCATTATGTAGTTTTTAGATATAAGTTTCCTTAATGTAGTATATGGAATAATTTGTCTTGTTCTTAAGAGAATTGAGCTCACTCTAAAAGGATGAGAGAAACATGTTATTTCATATTAGATCTTATTTCATTTAATTGCTTAGATGTTTGATGTTTGAGGATTTGTTTATGATTGATGGATGAGTTTTAAATTAGAATCTTATCAACATATGCGAGGATAACCAAGGGTCTAAGTTAGACTCTCTCTCCATTTGATTTGCATGATAATTGAAATTCATTCTTTTGTTTTTATGTTTCAAGTATCATATGAGGAGATAACCACGAGTCTAAGTTAGGCTCTCTCTCCATTGATTTATATGGTAATTGAAATTCATTCTTTTATGTTTATGTTTCAAGTTGTTTCATTTCTTATGCTTATGAATGAATCTTAGTTTAGTTTGGATTAGTACATGAGAGGACAATCAAGAGACTAAGTTAGTCTTTCTCTCTCTACTTGAATCTGAACAACAATTAATTTCATTCTCTTGTCTTCATTTCAAGTTTCTAGTTTTATGTAGTCAATGATTTCTCTATGATACTATAGGGAAGGACAACCAGGACCTCCTTAGTTAGGAGCCTCTTCCCTTGCATATTATATTGAATCATAAATAATTTAGTTAGACATAGAGTTAGTTGCCTACTCCTGCATATATATTGCTGGCACCATTACAATCTTACGAGTTTCCCTGGTTGATAATTTAATGCGGCAATTTAAGCCCAATAAATTGCCCAACAATATACGACTGTTAGTAGTTAATTTATAGTATCTTATAATATGACCAAAATTTAATCATATTTCTTTGGTCACTAATTGGTTTCAAAAGATGACTAAAATTTGCATATATATGACTATTAGTAGCTAATTTACAGTGTCTTATAACATCAACATTTTGGTCATTAATTGGTTTTCTCGGGTGGCCATATAGTAATATATTTTTTTGTATATTTGGTCATTAATTATCGCAATTAGTCACTAAATCAATGACTAAATATACTACTAGACAATGAAATTGAGAAAACCAATTAATGAATAAGCTAAAAATAACTAAAATTTGGTCACATTATAAGATACTGTAAATTAGCTACTACTGGTCACTGAATGAAAAATGGTCATTTATATGAAAATTTTAGTCATTTTTTTAGTAACTAATTAGCCATTTTTTACTAGTAGATGAATGTTGTAGATATCCAAAAACTTGGCATAAGTATTGAAAAACTCATGGATAAGAGTCCATGAAACCTTTTTGTTTTGTGGAATTCTAATGCAAGAGCATCCCATGAAATTTTCCTTTTCTCTAGATATGAAAAATAATTTTTGTAGAAGATATTTTAATTCATAGGAATTTGTTGGTTTGTTGAAGTGTCCTTAGAGGATAGATGTAAATAACTAATAGTATGAGGTAGCATCTAGCTTCTATAATCAGAGATAGATGTAATCATCTGAAAAAGTTATTAGTTACAACCCATTTTGTCTTAAGGTAATATGTTTTTAGGGAGATATATATATATATATATATATATATATATATATATATATATATATATATATATATATATATATATATATAGATTAAGATCTTCAGTTCTCAGGGCTCGCTAAAGCCCGTGAATCGTAAAAACCTGTCTGTGTAATTATCTAAAAATTTTGCAAGTTAATAGCATATTTTATGTTCTTGTTTTTAACCATGTATTCCAAGGCCATGAATGTCAAAAATTAGGCCATTCCCTAAACCATGATCTTTTATTGCAGTACATAAGGTTTCTTGTTTAATCAATTGTAAGGGTTGTAATATATTGACACGTAAAAAAAAGGGTGATAGTGGAAGCTGAACATAAATAATCAAATCCATGAGAAGTGAAAGAGTTCAAAGGAATGATAAAAATCAAAATATCAGGGAATTTCAGTGAAACGAAAAAAATGTTTGACCATCTACGTGCTAAATCACCCCACCTGTGAGAGGATAGGAGCAAGGGGAATCTAGTTTTGTGGATGAGAAAATATTGGAGTGTGATCGAATGAGGGGAATTTTTCTCACACATGAAATTATCACTAGTTGCATCATAGGAACCTCATCCAAAGACCAGAAGTACAATTACATACCACCCCTCTCCTTGTTGGTGTCAAGGGGTACATTGTACACCCCCCTCCCCCCCTAATCCATGAGAGCCATGGATCCCCCCCTCTACATTGTATTCATTCGATTGAAAGGGTGGAACCTCCACCAAAAACCATGAGTGTTGACCCACTCCCCCATCACCCCCCTTCCCAATTTTTTTACATAAAGGGGTACCGCCCTGTAATTGTATAGGTATGGTGATTTACACCTCATAATATAACAAACCAAAACATCCACACTTATACCATTGCATCCCCATGATCTTCACATGGAAGAAAAACTTAATTCCAATTGTCATTCTCATGTAGTTGGGAGCCCAAATGCAAAGGGTGAAATTTTAGGTGTCAACATGTCTATCAAAATGGGTTAAAATGGTCATGTTTGAAATTTTTGTAAGCTCAATTACATCACCACCTAGCTCATCTCACTAGATAGCTATTTCATTTCAATACCACCCCTCCCATATTTACCCAATTTCAAAGGACTTCGAGGGTAAACATGAGACAAAGAGTTACTATGACATGACCTAACCTCCAAGGTCCAGTTAAGGGAGTGGGGCCTACAAACTGACACACTGACAACTCACATACATCCCTTAGGACACTAGGTCACCCAGAAGTCATTCTACAACCTCTGATGACAAAATATTGAGTTGGAAGTGATTTATCACTAACCTAACTCCAAACTGCACCCACCACAAGGCATGCATGTGGTTGTGGGCCTCCAACTGCACTAACAAGCCTAACTACTAGTGGTTGTGACCTAAAATATTCAGTTCACAACATGCAGTCCCAGGATCAGTGCCATATTTTAAGGCCAACCTCCAGATCACTTCCTTGAACTTCTTGAAAATTCTTAGAATCATAAATGTCATTACAACAAGGCTAAGCATACAAAATTCAGTCATAAACTTGACCTAAACCAGCCAGAGTATACTAGACATTTCATCAAACACGTGTCAAAGATGTAATCTATGGGTCATGAATCCATATCTGATCATAATAGTTTGAGATTCATCTAAGAATCACCAAGAAGGCCCTATGCCCTATCCACATAGTTGCAACAATACGTTTTAGGCCATGCGTTCATCAACCATTAATATATTCATCAAACATGTCAAGATACATAAAGAGTATACGTCATATAACCAACATATAAAGCATGGAAACCCAGCCATAATATCACCAACATATTTCCAACAAATATACATGAATCACAATAGAAGAATAACTCTTTTTAACATATGAAGATACCAACCAAGTCAAGGACTTCCATGTACCACCCGACCATAGATTGGGCTGAACCAAATCTCACTTTTAGCTAATCACCCCCATGCCATATTCCAAGCATGAATGTGGGATCTCATGGAATAAACCAAACAAAACCAAACCAGGGCTTCTTGAGGCCAACAAATCTCAGCCCTTAACCAATGATTCCACCTCACAGTTGGACATCACTATACCAACCATATCGATCTCCACCCAAGAGGTTTAGGGCTATAGGAACTAGCAACACAACCCATAACCTTCCAAGATTCAATAACATTTGTAAAACCCAACTCCACGAACTAGTAAATCACCCCACTAAGGGCTCAAGAGTGTTTGTCCCAACCTAGGCTCGAGGACCAATAACTTAAACCAAGTTGTTCCAAGGCTTCCAAAGTGTTTGTTCCAACCCACATCCATAAAGAATTATAAGCACCAATTAGAAAACAATCAAGTTGAAAAACCCACAACACCATGGCTTTCTAGGAAATGGCAAGGAAGGGATAAAACCACTTTCAATCCAAGCAATCCTCCATTCCAATGACATCACATAACTAGAAAATGACATGCATTTACCATGCATCCATAAACCAACAAGGAAATCACCCATGCAACCTATTACCTGCAAAGAAATCCAATTGTAGTTATTGATCCAGTTATTCCCTTGCGCTTCCCTTCTTTCCTTTGCCTCCTTTATCCAATCCAATGTATGTGAAAGTGCTCCAATAATAATCTAAGTATGGAAGAATATGAGAGAATGAGAGAATAGATGAGATATCCAAAACTGAACTGACAAAATTCTAGCAATTGATCCTTAGAACCCTTGTTATCATTGAGGCCTCTATTTTCTTAATTTTCCTTCATTTTTCCTTCAATTTCCCTCTCATGCAAATATGTGTATCTTCACCTTCCTTTTCTCCTATTTTCCTCTATTTCATAAATAGAATGCCAATTATTGCCACTTTTATTTTACCAATGCCTTTTCCAATTTCCTTAGCCATAAATAAACCAAAAGTGATCCCCTTTAGGATGTTTTTCCCACCATTCAACTTGGAATACATGTCCCATGACCTTTGTCTTATTTTTTTTACATGGAAAATCAACTAGGTGTTGTTACAAACCCCTCCCCCTAGGGGGAATACTGTCCTTAGTGTTTTATGATACCTATGACTAGAACACCACTAAAAGCAAGACATACCATCCATGGAGCTTTATAACATAGCTCATTGCAGTATTTACAATGATCACTATTGAAAACATGACAATTATATTGTTTACTGGAGATTTATAACACAACTCATTGCAATATTTACAACAACAACCATATATACACATTTTCTTCATCCAACAAATATTCATACTATTTCTGGAGCTTTCTAACCACAACTTGATACAATAATATACACATATGTACATTTTCTCAACCAACGAATAAAAATATATGATCCCTGCATCAATCAACAAGGCAATCCATAGGCTCACACCTCCACCCTCAATACTAGTACTAGGATTCACCTCCTTCCCAGGAAGTCCAAAAAAAAAGCCAAAGTCAAGCCTGCATCTAATGTCTAGTGCTACAATCCTACACTACCTATTCCCTCAATGAACAGTTATCGGCTAATTATTTCAGTCACACTCCCAATGCGTTTTTTATTCCATCTAGAAATGCTAATGATGAAAACAAATTAATTCCCCAACTTTCCCTTCTCTACTACACAGTCCACCGAGAAATCTGGTCACCCCCTTCTGTGTAGTCACTCACCTTCCAAGTTCCTCGAGAACCCCTTCTCTACTACATAATCCCTCGGAAATCCATCCCCTGCCAAGGTTCCTTCGCATCAGAAGGTCCAAAAACCAAGGCATATCCCTGCCTAAAAAGCATCATACCAATCATAGCATGCTCATGGAAATCAATGGAAATTATTGGGTACTAGTGTCCCATAATGGCCCGACTCCTTAATGCTTTACCAACATACTGCTACCTATTCTAATTCCTTTTTTTCTTGATCCTAATTCTTGCAGTCAGTTTCAGCAACCCTAACCAAACATTTCCCTACTTTCCTGTACCAAGTACATAATTTCCATTAGATTAAAATAAAAAGAAATAAATTGAAACCATACCTCATTGGAGCTCATCAATAAGGGACACCTACAATTCTGTTTACTTCCTATCATAACAAGTCAAACTAACTCTTTGATCAAATCATCATGTATAAACACATCACATTCGATTAGCTCAAAACTCAACCGTCATATATCAAAATCATAGATCACATGTAACCATCATAAATCAGAGTCATAGATCACATTCATAATTTAAAACTAAAATAAAATACTGATACTTATCTTTCAATCAGTTCTTTGCTTCTACCTTTGTCCTTTTTCCTCTCTATACACACACCAGATTAGTTGCCACACCTGACAAGCACCCAGTACGTCTCTTCTCTTCAATCACATACACATACATACTTTACATCACAACACATACATCGACACATGGTGTACCACACAATACATACACCTACACCTAGTGTACAACACAATACATATACATACACAATGTACAACACAATGAATACACACGCCATGATACAATGACTACACAATACATGTAACACAATGCCACATGTACGACATGTACACAATACCACATGTACAACATGCACACAACACTGCTCATACAACATATACACAACACCACATCTACACAATTCCAACTACATAATGTGTACACAACACCATATGTACACAACATCACCTGCAATCAACACCACATGTACACAACGTCGTATGCACAACATGTACACAACACCATTTATAAAGAACACCATATGTACAACATATACACCACACCACATGTACACAACACCGCATATACAACATGTACACAACACAATCTATACACAACACCTTATATATGAGATGTACAAAACACTATATGTACACAACACCGCATATACAACATATACACAACAATAGTACTACACATCCAGAGACCACATTATCTCACCAGGAAACATTGCCTCTAGTGTCTTTCCACTATCCATGCTTGTCCCAGCATGCCATAGATTGCAATGCTTTCATTCAGCTAATGTAT
The DNA here is from genome assembly GCA_031772625.1 of Pinus tabuliformis. NCBI lineage: Eukaryota > Viridiplantae > Streptophyta > Pinopsida > Pinales > Pinaceae > Pinus > Pinus tabuliformis. The sequence goes on along the minus strand of CM062810.1, from coordinate 819,600,457 downwards.
CCTTGAGCATAGCATGTCCATAAGATAAACATAGGCATATTTATCAGCACAATTCATATCCACATGATACTGACCTCATAGATCTATCACAGTTACTCTGCCCACTTGATTCTTCATAAACTAGGAACCTTTCATGCCATTCACTTGCATAAGCAATCATTCCTCTGCAAGCATGATCCCTGATGATCCTATCAAATGATGACATACATACATACATATAAATATTAGATTAAATCATCAATGATCCCTGACGACCCTGTCATACAATGACATATGTACATACATATATACATATAAAATTTAGCATAATCATAAACATAAAAAAATCACCCGATATCGTAAGGTCAAGGTTAAGAGATTTCCTTTTATTCATGCACAACATGCACACCATTGAGAACAATAGTTCCCAACATAGCCCAAGCACCTGATGCCTCAAATCCATTTATCCCAATGGACCTAACCTATCCAACTGACTATCATATTCTTGCCTGTAGCTTCCCTTTACTCATGCATCGGGCTCATCTAGGTCTTACATTACCTGTTGGGTTTCATTGGGCTCTCCTCGAGCTCCATAAAATTTCCTCTTTCCCCAATCAATTCCCAAGAACCTCAAAACATAAAAGGAAAGAACAAGAAACAAAGAAGAAGAAAACCACGAAAACCAATAACGATACAACACCACAAACAAAGTGGCATGACCATGCATCAAACATAAAAAAGACTACAAATCAAGCACAAACAAATCACAAAATACTGAAAGAACAAAACTAGCAACACACACCATGAATCAACCCCATGGGTTCCCAATGCTTCCAAAGGAATCTAAACCCGAGACTTCTTCAATATATTCATGGTAGTCCCTTTTTCCATGTAATCTTCTTGCATCATACTACCATAAACACATAACTATGAGTGCATAAATAAATATAACAATACATTGGTTACCTTACCTTGTGGTACCCATCATGTTGACCTATAACTAAACACGTACATATATTCTCTCTCAAGGGACCCCATTTCTTTGAAGAATACAGCCATAACTGAAAACCAGTTGTTATACCTATTAAATACATGTTCATGAATGTAGAACATATCCACTTAGTGTCATACAAAATCAAGGTTAAGAAGATTTTTTATATTCATGCAAAGCACTCATTCATTTGGAATTGAGGTTTCTAAACATAGCTAATAGAAATCTAACCCAATTCCTTTCTTTTACCTTTTTATTTGATGTAATTGACTTTCATTATGTACTATCACATCATCCAACTGTTAGCTATATAAGCAAATCAATTTTTACCTTGTCATGCTAATATTAAGCATGTTTCCATGCAACTTTTCACACATGTCAGCCACATGTTCCAAAGCTCAAGACATCATGTCTATTAATTTGAAATCACCCTTTACCTAGACTAACAACCATGTCATAATAAACTCATAGTCATTACTCATAATGCTACAATTAGCACCCACTTGTTCTCAAGTGCATATTAGCTCAATGTATCTCAAGGGAGGATATCACATTTCTACATGTTAGTCCATATTAATATGATGAAATATCACAAGTATATCAACTCATACCTAAATATCATAACCATAACCATCTACATAGATCATTACATATTAGCATGATACATATAACATGAAGATCTTAAATGCAATAACCATAATCATCATGTGTATGAACAAAATGCATATAACAACAAGTTACTACCATGAATGACTATGTGGCGCATGTACATATGACTGTACTAAATAATTAACATTTATCATGAATGTAACCACAATTATTAATAGAATGAAAGGCATGAACATGCTTATAAAAAGCATTAACGAATATACATGCATTCCCACATACAAGCATGTATGATGATATTCTCTTAACCTGAGATTTAGTGTTGCAACCTTTCCCTGATGATCTGTATCTCCTGCTCCATCCCAACTAATATATCAACATCATAACATAACAACAACATCATGATGACACACCTACAACAACGACTATCACAATGCATGCATAACAATCACATAGACAACTAACATGCATGGATGAAAAACACATTTCTCACATCCACTCCAAGTGTTTGAACCTAGAAGATCTGATACCACCTATCCCATATTTACCCAATTTCAATGACCTACGAGGGTAAACATGAGATGAAGAGTTGTTATGACATGAACCAACCTCCAAGCTCCAATGAAGGGAGTGGGGTCTACAAACCAACACACTGACAACTCATAGGCATTCCTCAGGACACTAGGTCACCCAGAAGTCATTCCACGACCTCTGATGATAAAATCCTAAGTTGTAACTAATTTTTAACTTACCTAACCGCCAACCACACCCATAACAAGGCATGCATGTGGTTGTGGGCTTTCAACCGCACTTAAATGCCTAGCTGCCAGCAGTTGTGACCTAAAATCTTCAGTTCAGAGCTTGTTGTCCTGGGATTAATGATACCTTTTTAGGCCAACCTTCATACAACTGCCCAGAACTTCCCAAAACTTCTCAGAATCATAAATTACCTGAAAAAAAGGCTAAACATACAAACTTGAGTAAGAAACTTGACCTAGACCAACCATAACATACTAGACAAAAACATGTAAGCTATAGGTCATGAATGCATATCTTATCGTAATAGTCTCAAATTCATCTGAGATTCACCAAGAAGGCCCTATTCCCTCTCCACATAATTGCAACAACACTTGTTATTCCATGCATTTATCAACCATTCATATATTCATCAAACAAGTTAATAGACATAAACAATATAAATCATATAACCAACATATAGCCAACAAATAACCAATGTATAAACCATGGAAACCCAGCCACAATATCACCAACATATTTCCAACAACTATACACACATCAAAATATAATAATAGATCTTATCAACATATGAAGATACAAACCAATTCAAGGAATTCCATGTACCATCCGACCATAGATTGGGTTGAACCAAATTTATCTTTCAGCCAATCACCCCACGCCATATTCCAAGTATGAATGTGGGATCTCATGGAATAAACCAAACAAAAGCAAACCAGGGCTTCCTGAAGAAGAAAACCTTAACCCTCAACCAACTATTCCACCTTATGGTCGGACATTACTACACCAACCAGATTGATCTCCAACCAAGATGTCTAGGGCTCCACGAACTATTATCTCAACCCACGACCTTCCGGGGTTCGAAATCATCTGTCCAACCTGGCTCCAGGGACTAGTAACTCAACCCAGCAGGGGCTCCATAAAATTAATCCCAACCTAGGATCTACTACTAATAACTCAACCCAAGATCTTCTACACATTCCAGAGCGTTTATTCCAACCCACAACCATAAGGAATTATGAGCACCAACTAGAAAACAATCAAGTTGAAAATCCCACAACACCATGGATTTCTAGGGAATCACAAGGTAGGGATAAAACCACTATCGATCCAGTAAATATGTTGAAATATAATCTTAACATCTACATTTATTTTTTAGCCTAAGTATCCTTGACTTAGCCACATGTACTAAAAATCATGTCCACACTTGGTTTTTGGTAAACTAGCTCGATGGACCAACTTTTCTTTGTTTTTTGCCTTTAAAGGCTTAATATTATGGAAATATTGGTACACCCACTTTCCTAAACCATTTAGACATCTAATTGCATGTTCACACCTAACCACACCTCATCCACTTGAGTTATTTGAGGATTGGTGCCTCACATCAAGATTCCCCCTTAAATCAAGGAATTTGGTCCCCCAGATCATTTTAGCATGTTTTAAAGTTGCCTTCCTTGGGAAATGCACACCTCCTCATGATTTCCTCATGGCTGATAGTTGGCATAGGTTGTCTTGAGTCATTGTTGCTATTTTAGGCCTCCCTTTAGCTTTTCTTAGCCTTTTCTAGTTTTTTACTAGTTTTTTCCTAGTTTTCTAGATTTGGCAATTTCTATATAACCACCTCCCTATGGGATTATAGGTTTGGTTGCTCATGTATTAATATTTTTCATTAATTTAATACATTGATTTTATGAATCAAATTCTTTCTCTCATCTCTTTAATATCAACAAATTACTTGTGTTTAATTTAACTAGAATTCTAGATCTATCAGAGTTTCTACACGAATTCTACATGGTATCAGAGCTACTTCAAATCTAGTGGATTGTACACGGTTTTATTTTCAAGTATAGATCATCAGGAGGTGCAGCAAGAAGAAATGGATCATCTCTCTCAGCCCAAAAAACTCATTATAAATCCTTTCAATTACTTCGAATGGAAGACAAAGATCACTCTACTCCTCCGAAGAAAAGGGCTTTACAGGGTAACAATGGGAACAGAGACTGAAATGACTTCTACAACGGAGAAGATCAATTATTTAAATTAATTAGATGAAGCAATTGGGATGATATGCCTATCAATTTCCAGAGAACTCCTTTTTCATGTCAGCGGAGCCACTACTCCTGATGCAGTATGGACCACATTGGAAGGACTATTCGACAAGTAGGATGAAATGAGAGTGCATCAACTAGAGAATGAACTCATATCCCTCAGTCCAACTCATTTCAACAACCTGAAAGAATACTTCACCAAGTTTAAGTCCCTCCTCATTGAACTTGATGCATGTGGAGTCAAGAAAGAGGAAGATCAACTCATCCTTTCGATTCTCTCGAAATTAGGCCCTGAATATTCCATATTTGTATCGTCTTTTCAAGCATCTAAATTGACTCGGGAAAAATGGAAAATGCCTCCATTGAATGACTTCATTGCAACATTGACTCTAGAGCAAGCTAAGTTATTAGTCCAAATGGGTGCCATCAAGCGTTCAAAGAATCAAGCACTTGTGACTACTGATGCTCCAAAGAGCAGTGGAAGAGACAAGCAAAAAGGGAAGGGTAAATTTAATGAATCGAAGAAGGAGAGACTCGTACAATTGTTAGAGAGCTCTTCTTTTCCTGAGGGTAAGAAGAAGAAGGAAAGAACACTTTGCAGCTACTATTCCAAATGTTTTCATCCCGAATAAAATTGCATGAGGAAACAATCGATGAGATGGCTAAGCAATTGCAGCAGCACAATCTCACCATGCCCGAGAATGCAAAGAAGAAGGATGATAACAAAACGGGAGATGGGAGAGGGAGAGCACAAGATGGTCATGCTTTAATGGTTTTCATAGCCACTCCATCAGCTTGGATCCTTGATTCAGGTTCATTGAACCATATGCCTACATCAAAAGATGAATTTTCCTCCATCGAAGAAAGAAACAGATCCCCAATTTACTTGGGAGATGCCACACCCACAAAGGTTTGCGGAGAAGGAATTGTAGACCTTGAAGGGGGTTGCTTCAAAAATGTGCTTCATGTTCCCTCGCTGTCCAAAAATCTTCTCTTGATATATCAAATCACTCATTCCAGCTCTGGAAGCAAGGTGGAGTTCACTCCGAACTCTACAGTGATTACCAACATTTCCATGGGCTCACATGTTGCACATGGAATTGCGTATCACGGTTATCATTTGTATTTCTTCTCCCACCTTGTTCCTAAATCTATTAGCACTGTATTTCTATCGTAATCTAATGATATCAGCAGGTTATGGCATGAAATATTTTTCCATCTAAACTATAAGTACTTGCATCAACTCAGCAAGGAAAACATTGTAGAAGATTGCCCGCTATTAAATTCACAAGCGATGTATGTCAAGGATGCATTCTTGGCAAGCATCCAGAGAAAAATTCTGACAAAGGGAAGGCACAAAGATCTTCTTCACTTCTTGGGCTGATTCACAGTGACGTCACGAGCCCATTCCCGTAGCCTTCAATCAGTAAGGCTCGATATGTACTCACCTTCATAGATGCTTTGTCTCGCTTTACATGGGTATTTTTTCTGAAATTAAAATCGGAAGTATTTGAATGCCTTATAGAATTTAAAGCACTTGCTAAGAATGAGTCTGGGTGTAATATTAAGATACTCCATACTAATAATGGGGGGGATTATGTCAAAAAATATGTGCAGTAACTTTGTATTGATGCAGGTATACAACTACACCACACAATGCCATATACACCACAGTAGAATGGTGTCGCGGAGAGGAAAAACCGGTCATTAAAAGAGATGGCCAATTGTATGCTATAGTCCAAATCATTAGATCTTAAGATATGGGCTGAAGTTATTAATTGTGCAACATAAATTTAGAACAACATTCCTCACAAACAACTCAAAGGCACCACTCTATTTGAATGTTGGACCGGTAAGAAACCGAAAGTGTCGCACTTTCGCATTTTTGGTTCATGAGCACGGGCTCACATTCTAATAGATAAGAGGAAGGATTTGGAGCCTCAAAGTGTTGAATGTATCCTTGTTGGATATCCTAACACTGTCAAAGGATATAAATTGTTGGACTGTCACACTGAAAAGTTCCTTGCAACTTGAAGTGTGAAGTTTGAAGAAGAATCACTGCAAGATTTTTCAACAGACCATGCCGAGGAATCGATTGTTGCCACTAATGAGGAGGAGTCTGAAACTTATTCGAGCGCTTCAGAGAAACCATCAGAGAAGCCTTTTGGGTCTGATTCATAGGATGAGGAGCAGGTCATGGCTGCATGGCTGCTCTAACTCAGCTGCCAACTTGGGCAGAGAAGACCCTGCATGATGCAGGTGAACTAGTCGGTGATCATGCGGATGCGAGAAGGACTATATCACAATTTTTTGGGGCTTCTCAAGCCCTGGATACCACCAAACCATTGATTCCCATACATTTCTATATGACAGTTGGTTCAGATCCACAGTCATACTCTGAGGCTGCTAGAAACCCGCTTTGGGAGGCTGACATGGATGAAGAGTACTCTACTCTCATGGAAAACAACACATGGGACTTGGTTCCACTTCCGGAAGGAAGAAATCTTGTTCGACTTCGATGGATCTATCGAACAAAAATTGTTGCAGATGGTGAGATCAACAAGTACAAAGCTTGACTTGTTGCAAAAGGATACTCATAGGTACATGGCATAGACTACACAGAGACGTTTGCACCTGTTGCAAAAATGGACTCCATTCTATAGGTTTTAACCCCATTCTATAAACAATGCGAAAGCATAACACATAAAACACATATACACAGATATTTTCCCCTCGATACCAAAACCGGGACAACCAGCTTGATTTTTCATTATGTTCCTTTCAATGTTACAATACATATTTATACATGCTGAAGCATCTAATACCATGGACCGAAAACCATCACGTCCAAAACCATGGACCGAAAACCATCACGTCCAAAACCATGGACCGAAAACCATTGCATCCAAAATCATGTGCAAAAAATCATGCACAAAACCATAAGTAGGTCTGCCCAACCTAATTTACCTGCACCCCTCAAACCCCCTATGACCCCCCCCCCCCCCTCACGCTATGTAATCGGCGCAACAAAGGGGGGCCTTTGCCTCCCTTATAACCCCCCAGTTAACTACGTTGGCTAGTCATGGAAAGAATATAACAAAACCCAACATTCTCCCATTTGTTGTTTTCTTTTCACAGGGGGCCACAAGAGAGCTTAGTAATTTATCCAGCCCTGCAATGCCCATTGTTTCTCTACACCAAGAGAACTTCTCAGAGCTCATAGATTTTGTCAATGCATCTGCAATATTCTTCAAAGTGTCCACCTTTACCAGCAACACCCTTTTGTCTTCTATCATATCCCTCACAAAGTGATACTGAACATCAATGTGCTTTGTCTTTGAATGATATGCAGAGTTTTTTCCAAGAAAATTGCACTTTGGTTGTCACAGTCTATCCTTATAGCTCCCTATACTAACCCCATACTTGAACACAATCTCTGCAACCAAACTGCTTCCTTTCTTGCATGAGTGGATGCCATGTATTCTGCCTCTGTAGTTGATAGTACCACTATACATTGTTTCTTACTCATCCAACTGACTACACCTCCAAATAGGTTAAACACATACCTACTTGTAGATCTTCTCTGATCTAGATCTCCAACCCAGTTTGCATCAACAAAGCCATGAATATCCAACACTGTCCAATCATGGTCTTCCTTGGTAGCACAAACCATAATCACTAGTGCTAGTCAAATACCTGAAAACCCGCTTCACTTGTTGTCGAGTCCTCCTTCCCTGGTTTTCACATAAACCTGCTCAATACTCCCACTGCATGTGCAATGTCTAGTCTAGTACATACCATCACATCCATCAGGCTACCGACTACACTTTCATATGGAACATGGGACATGTCCTCTTCCTCTTCTTGTGCCTTGGGACACTTTTCAACAAATTAACTACACACCTATAGGAATAGGAACCTTCACCAGTTTACTATCCTGCATATTAAACCTCTGTAGTATTGTCTCAACATACTTCCTCTGATTTAACCAGAGCTTCCTCTTTTCCCAATCTCTTTTAATTTCCATGCCCAAAATATAGTTTGCAACACCAAGATCTTTCATGTCGAATTTGGAGGACAATTGGGTCTTCAAGTCCTAGATAATTTCTTTGTCATTTCCAACTAGCAACATATCATCCACATACAAGACTAGATAAATAACATGGTAATCAATTAATTAAAATACACATAGTGATCTGCTTTGCTCCTGGTGAAGCAAAGTCCCTGTATAAATGTATCAAATTTCTGATACCACATCCTTGGTGACTGTTTTAACCAATACATAGACTTCTTTAACTTGCATACCAGTTCTCTCTTACCCTTCACTGCAAAATCTTCAAGTTGCTTCATGTAGATCTTCTCTTCCAGATCCCCATGAAGAAATGTTGTCTTCACATCTAGCTGTTCTACCTAAAAATCAAAAGCAAAAGCAACAGATAGAAGTAATCTAATAGAAGCTACCTTGGCAACAGGAGAAAAAATATCACCAAAATCAATTCCTGGCACCTGGGAATAACCTTTTGCTACCAACCAAGATTTGTATTTCTCTACCTTTCCTTCTGCATTTGTCTTCTTCCTGAAAACCCATTTACCGCAAATGGGTTTCCTTCCAGTCGGCAACTCCACCAGACCTCATGCCTCATTTTTGTGCAAAGATGCCATTTCATCAACCATGGCCTCTTTCCAGAGTTTGTCATCCTCTAAATCTACTGTTTCCTTCACAGTTCTGGGATCATAATCAGTAATAGATAAAGAAAATTTTGAACAAAAACATATGTATTATTCCTTTCCGGCTGCCTTCTTTCTCGAACTGATCTTCTCACACCCGAAGTTTGTGGCTCTTCATCTGCTGATTCCTCCTCTGTTGTAGATTCTGATTCTTCCTCCTTAAGCTCAAACTCTATCTTCTTAGGTTCCTTTGGTTGGACTTCGTGTTTAATAACATCTTTCACCTCTCTGAACACCACATCTCGGCTGTACACAACCTTCCTTGTTACTGGTTCTAAAGCTTTTAACCCTTTAAACCATCCTTATACCCAATAAAGATGCACCTTTTAGATTTACTATCCAACTTGGTTTTTTTCTCCTTTGTAACATGTACATATGCATCACATCCAAATACCTTCATATGTGAAAGAGAGGGTTTATTACCAGTCCATACCTCTTGTGGAGTATTATCCTCCCACGCTGATGAAGGTGATCTGTTGACCAGGTAACATGCTATCTTCACCACCTCTGCTCAGAATTCTTGTCCTAACCTGGCAACACTGAGCATGCTTCTTTCCCTTTCTGTCAAGGTCTTGTTCATTCTTTCTGCAACTCCATTTTGCTGAGATATATATGGAGTAGTCTTCTGCCATGCTACACCACACTTCTTACAGAATTCTTCAAATTCCTTACTGCAAAACTCTCCACCGTTATCTGTCTTCAGTACCTTTATCTTCTTCTCTGTCTGGTTTTCCACTAGAGCCTTAAATTCTTTAAACCTGTCAAAGACTTAAAATTTATTATTAAGGAAATATATCCATGTATTCCTTGACAAGTCATTTATAAATGATATATAGTACACAGACTTACCCAGTGATGGAACCTTCACAAGTCCAAGCACATCACTTTGCACAAGCTCTAATATCGGTTTCACCCTCTTAGGACCAGAGGGGAAACTCACCTGATTCTGCTTCCCACATACACAATTTTCCCAAAAATCAAAATCTAGAGAGCTATTACTCGTACCTTCTACCATACCTTTATCATGAAGTATTCGAAGGCCCTTCTCTCCAATATGTACAAGTCTTTGATGCCACAACATGGTCTTCTCTCCAGAGACCACTGTATTTTCTGCTCCACTTTTAGGAACCACGGAACTGTTGCACCCATCAACAACAATGCTACCTTATAGCTTGTATAGAATTCCAATCTGAACTCCCCGTATCAATACCAGTGCTCCCAGAACCATTTTGCAGGTATCCTTCTCGAACATTGTTTTTACACCTGCATCATCTAGCTTGCTTATAGAAATCAGATTTCTGACCAATGCGAGAATATGTAGAACACCCAGAAGTGTTCTAACCCTTCCACCTTGCAACTTCAACTTTAATTTTCCGCGACCAATGATTTTGGCCTTCCTATCATCCCCTAAGAAGACATCACCCCATTGTATTTCTCATACTCGCAGAACCACTCTCTATGGGGAGTGAAGTGAAAGGATGCACATAAGTTAATCAACCATGCCTCATGATCTACATGTGTACTTGAAGAATCCAAGTACACATCCCCACCTTCATCTGAGGTGGTTTTCGCCTCTACAGAAGGAGCATCCTCATATCTCTTTCCTTTGTCAGGAGCTTTAGATTTATAGTCCCTTTTGTAGTGTCCTTCCTTTCTGCATTTCTAATACATCACCTTTACAAGTTTCCTTGAAGATTTAGATCTCCCTCTAGATTTAGATCTCCCACTCAATGACTTACTTTTGTTTTTGTTCTGGGACCATCCTCGTACAAAAAAGGCATCACCATTTTGGCTCTCCATATTTTTTCATCTCATCTCCTTCGTAAGCAAAGATGAGACTATTGCATCAAACTGCAAGGCAGTTACATTGCTACCTATTGCAATAACCAGCCTATCCCATGAATCTGGTAGAGAACAAAACAAATTAATACACTTATCGTCATCTGAAATTTTAATATCAACAGACAATCACTGACTTACCACAGTATTAAATGCATTCAGATGCTCTGTCACCAAGTCTCCATCTTTCATCCCCGGGTTATATAGCTTTTTCCATAGGAACAATTTATTCACTAGAGACTTAGATTGGTACAAAGTCCCTAACTTATCCCACAAAGCCTTCATCGTAGCTTCCCCTGATACATTCATCAATACTGAATCTAAGACACACAATCGTATTATGCTCTTTACCTTCCGATCCAACTTCTTCTATTCTTCATCGGACACTCCCATTGGTTTAGTACCCGTATCTACCACAATCCACTGATCTTTATCCACCAACAGATCCTCCATCTTGAGTTTCCACAACTAAAATCTCTGACCATTAAATTTCTCGATCTCTATCTTTCCATTGCTCGCCATCTTCTTTTACCACCAGAATCAATCTCACAGATTTCCCACTGAACAGGGTCTACCACAGGCCCGAGCGAAACCCCTCAGCAACAAAGGCGTCCCCTTGAAGCCAAAACAACTCTGATACCAAATGTAGGTTTTAACCCCATACAGAAATTATGTGCATACGAATTCTAAAACATAGAAAATAAATAATGCGAGAGCATAACACATAAAACACATATACACAGAGATTTTCCCCTAGATCCCAAAATCGGGACTACAAGCTTGATTTTTCATTATGTTCCTTTCAATGTTACAATACATATTTATACATTTCAAAGCCTCTGATACCATGGACCGAAAACCATCACGTCCAAAACCATGGACCGAAAACCATCGTGTCCATAACCATGTGTGAAAAATCATGCACAAAACCATAGGTAGGTTCACCCAACCTAATTTACTTGCACCCCTCAGACCCCTTGTGAGCCCCCCCTACTACACAATCGGTGCAACAAAGTGGGAGCTCCGCCCCCCTTCTAACCCCCCCATTAACTACGTCGGCTAGTTATGGAAAGAATATAACACAACCCAACACATTCGACTAGTTTTAGCCATTGTTGTTTCTCGCAGATGGAAAGTTCATCACATGGATGTGAAGAGTGAATTTCTTCATGGAAATCTCAAGGAGGATATATATATGGAGTAGCCACAGGGATACATTCAGAACTCTTCCCTTGTTTGCAGATTAAAGAAATATTTGTATGGCCTAAAACGGGCTCTCAAAGCCTGGTATGCAAAGATGGATTATTTCCTGCTTTCCATTGCATTCATTCGATGCAAATTTGATCTGAATGTTTATTTGCTGCAACATGATGATTCCCTTTTGTTGATAGTACTTTATGTAGATGATTTACTAATGACAGAGAACCTTACCTCAACTATTGATTCGACAAAATCAGCATTGCACGATCGATTTTCCATGACAAATTTAGGACTGTTGCACTACTTTCTTGGTCTTGAAGTTTCTCAGTGTACTTCAGGGATCAAGATAACAAAGTGTAAGTATGCATCAGATCTACTTTTCCGCTTTCAGATGACATAATGCATGTCAACAACATCTCCCTTTCTTTTGGAGATCAGATTTGAGGATGCGGGTACTACACCTTTGGTGGACAGTACACTTTATCGATAGTTGGTTGGGAATTTGTTGTATCTTACTCACACCCGACCTGATATATCTTTTGCAGTAGGAGTTTGTTCCAGATATATGTAGGAGCCCCATGAGCTTCACTGGAAAGTTGCAAAGAGAATCCTTAGATATGTGAAAGGTACTTCCAGTTTTGGTATCTTTTATGCTATAGATTGCCCACTTTCACTGATTGGGTACACAGATTCTGATTGGGCTGGTGATGGTACAGACCGCAAGTCCACCTTTGGTTATGTTTTCAGCTTTCGTTCAGGGCCTTTTTGCTGGTTTAGCAAGAAGCAATCCACGATTTCTTTATCTACAGCCGAGGGAGAGTATAAAGGTGCAGCGAATGCAACTACACAGTTGTTTGGTTGCAGGGGCTTCTCTCCGAGTCTTTTGTTCAGTATCCACTTCCGACTGTCATATTTTGTGACAATCAGGGGTCCATTCAGATATCGATTGATCCAGTTCAGAGGCAGAGGACGAAGCACATCGAGATTCACATGCATTACATTCGTGAGTTGATCCGTGACCAAGTCATATCACTGTAGTACTGCCCCACTAAGCAGCGGGTTGCAGACATCTTCACCATGTCTTTCACTGAAAAGAAAATTTCAGAATTGAGAGTTATGCTTGGAGTGGTGGAGACAAATGAGTAGGCTCTTCTGGCCACTTGGCCATTTTTTCCTTTCTTTTTTTTTTGGGGAGGCGGGGGGGGTGTAGGAGAGTTCCCATAAGGTTTTCCCTCTTTCTTCATTTTATGAGGATCCTTTATTTATTGTACCTGAGTACCTAACATGGAATATTGGTTGGGACTTAGTTTAGATAAGTGAGTTAGGATGAAGGGGGGGTGTTTGAATGTAATCCTAACATCTACATTTATTTTTTAGTCTAAGTATCCTTGACTTAGCCACATGCACTAAAAATCATGTTCACACTTGGTTTTTGGTAAACTAGCTCAGTGGACCAACTTTCCCTTGCTTTTTGCCTTTAAAGACTTGATATTATGGAAGTATTGGTCCAACCACTTTCCTAAACCATTTAGACATCTAAGTGCATGTTCACACCTAACCACACCTCATCCACTTGAGTTATTTGAGGATTGGCACCCCACATGAAGATTTCCCCTTAAATCAAGGGATTTGGTCCCGCGGACCATTTTAGCATGTTTTAAAGTTGCCTTCTTTGGGAAATGCGCCCCTCCTAATGCTTTCTTTCTGGCTGATAGTTGGCATAGATTGTCTTGAGTCATTGTTGTTATTTTAGGCCTCCCTTTAGCTTTTCTTAGCCTTTTTTAGTTTTTCACTAGTTTTCTAGATTCGGCAATTTCTATATAACCACCTCCCTTTGGGATTACAGGTTTGGTTGCTCATGTATTACTATTTTTCATTAATTTAATACATTGATTTTATGGACAAAATTCTTTCTCTCCTTTCTTGAATATCAACAAATTATTTGTGTTTAATTTAACTAGAATTCTAGATCTATCGTAGTTTCTGCAAGAATTCTACAAAATCCTCCATGTGAATGACAACACATAACTAGAAAATCACATGCATTCACTGTGCAACCATAAAACAACAAGGAAATCACACCGACAACCTCTTACTTGCCAAACATTCATTGAGCACATCCAACATATTCACCAACAAATCCATGACATTATGAAGAAATCAAATGCCAAGTACAAGCAGCGACATGATCAACATCGGGTGCCACACAAATTTGAAGTGAGCAACAAAGTCTAGTTGCATTTGCAAAAAGAACACCTTACCAGATTACGATTTTTTTCCTTCAACGTTCCAAATCGCTGAGAGATAATGGAGGAATGGCAAGCGTAGTAGTACTCGGAGAGAAAGCATAATATCTATTTATTAATAAAATATCTAGAATCAACAATAACATCACTAACCACTTTGGTTCCATTTATTTCAAGCATTTTACTCTGTTAATATGAGGTTGACAATTACATATTGATGTTTACTCACGTCAAAAATGAGCAACTGAAAGCCAGGGAAATGCTTCAGCGAATAAACAACGAAATCCGTTTCCGTCAAAATGAAATATATGTAGATAGAGAGAGAAAGCTACTTGCCGTTACAGTGACCGTTAATTGGTGGAGGCATTCTAGCCGTTATATTGACCGTTGGCCTACTTACCTTACTCGCACGGAAATAACTATAAATTTTTGTTTGATTGGAAAACGATTCGATTCATTCAAAATGCATGTGATATATACCAAACCTTCAGATTCAGATGATATATATATACATATATCTGCTTCTGTCACATATTTCAACGAATTTGAAAGGAGAGCATGTGAAAACCATGATACTCTGAGAGAGTACGTACAATATACATGGAAGAGGATAGAGCTGTTAAACTAAGTAGGATAAAGCTGTGAAACTAACTACTTTATAAAGTAAGTTGCGTTGGGTGGTTGGGAATCTCTATTTGGAATTTTGCATATTTGAAAAGTTTTAGATAAACATTTGTATTTCAATCTTTTAAACAAAATTTTCTATCAAGGTACACCTATTTTCTATGTTGGGTAAGCATTTTTAACACCCAACACAATTTTGAAATAGTAGGTCTCTGTTTGGAATCTTTCATATTTAAAAGGTTTTAGATAACCCTGTAACATTTTAGGGTTTTAAGTATTTCTTTTTCTAACTAACTGTTTGAGTGTAAATGTTTCAAGGATATTTGTTTGTCAAGCTAATTTTTTTTATTGTAAGTTGTGCTAGGTACCCTTGGGAATCATCATTCAAAAGGTCTTTCGACTTGAAATAGTAAATCCATATTTGGAATCTTGCATATTTAAGAGGTTTCAGATAATTACAGGTCATTTTAAAGTTTCAATTAAATCTGGAATCTTGCATATTTAAGAGGTTTCAGATAATTACTTGTCATTTTAAGGTTTCAATTAAATCTATGTCAAACTAGCTATTTTATTGTAAGTTGTGTTGGGTATAAGAACTTCCAAAAAGTAGGTCTTTATTTGAAAACTTCTATATTTAAAACGTTTAAGATGAACACTTGTCATTTCAAGTTTATAAGTCAATGTTCATAGCACTTCTCATTGACGTTTATTTCGTGTCATTTAATGTTTGTGTGTGAATCTTAAAAAAGGTTTTTAATTCAAGTTTTTAGGTCAATCTTCATAGCACTTCTCATTGACGTTTATGTCGTGTTTTCTGATGTTTGTGTGTGAATCTTAAAAAAGGTTTTTAAACCTGTGTTTTTAGTTTTTTATATATTAAATCACATTATGAAATTTATAATAAAATAATATTTATAATAGCAAATAAAAAAAGAGTAATAATATTTTTTTAAAGTTTGTTATAAATAAAATATTTTAACTTATATTGATTGTTAATTTCTATTTTAACTTAATATCAAATTGTATATGGACAAATAAAATAATAAAAAAATAAAATGTGAAAAATAAACAAACTAATTCTATTTATAATTATTTTTTCACTTTTTAGTATGAGTGGGCTTAATGGTTAATAGCATGTGTTTCCTCTTGAAAGGTCACAGGTTCAAAACCAAAGGGGGTAGAGTATGTATCCCTTCGTAGACTTAGCAGCCAAATCGCTGCGCGGAGGTGGGTCCCTTGTCCCACAAACAAGGGGGTCTCATACACCAATTTGGTGTATGGCTTGGCTATGACCCTTAAAATAGATATTATTATTATTATTATTATTATTATATTGTTTTTAGTACATGTTTATGTATTTTGTTTATTAACTTATTTATTTATTTATTTTTCCTTGTTTTTAATTTTGTAGTTAACATTTTATTTTTTTTCTTCCTTTTTTAAATTAATTAATTATAATTGATTTTTTATTTTGCTATTATAATAATTTTATCTTTAATAACATTCTTTAAAAATTATTATTAAAAAAACGTTTGAATAATAAAATTTATTATTATTATTATCTCTCTATGACTTTTTCAATGTAACTAATTTAATTTTTGGTTATTTAACTTTCATATTAAATATTTTATTATTTTCCCTTAAAGTTAGTTTTGCATATTTACCGTATATATTTACTGGGTTGGATGATGAACCACACTTAGTGGTTCGAAACACATTGACAAAATAAAATAAAATGATATCACTTAATATGGACATTCATTACTCAATTGAACATAAAATGAATTACATTGTTATATATCAATATCATTTTTAGATGAAACATGTCAACTCAATATGAGCAATTAAGGAATTACACATTTTCTGTAAAAAGTTATTAGAGATGAAATTGATTTTTTTTCTAATTATTATTATTATTTTACTTTTAATTATTTTATCTCTATATAAATTTGATGTTAAATTAAGATGGAAATTGAAATATTTTATTCATGATTAATTCTTTTGTTAAATATCACTACTATTTTTTTATGTTATTGTCCATATACGCAGTTAAAAAACAGTTTAAACAACATCAAAATTTGACCAAAATTCTTTACTTAAAGCGCAAGTGTTTATCTTAAACCTTTTAAATATGCAAGATCTCAACTATAGACCTACTATTTCGAAGTTCTTATAAGTGTGAAAAGACCTTTTAATGATGCTTCCCAAGAATTTCCAACACAACTTACAATAAAACAGTTAGTTTGACACAAATATTTAATTAAAGCCTTAAAATGACAAGATTTGAAACCTCTTAAATATGCAAGATTCCCAACATAGAAAATAGTTGTACCCTGATAGAATATTTTATTTAAAAGCTTGAAATACAAATGATTATCTAAAACTTTTCAAATATGAAAAATCCCAAATAGAGATTCCCAACCACCCAACGCAACTTACTCTATAAAGTAGTTGGTTTCACAGGTTTATTCTAGTTAGTTTAACAGCTTTATCGTCTTCCAAACTTTTCAAATATGCAAAATTCCTCACCAATATTAACAACCACCCAACACAACTTTATAAAGTAGTTAGTTTCAAATCAAATAAAAATCTATAGTTATTTGTCGTCCGTCAGAGTAAAGGCCAAGTAGGCCAACGGTCACTGTAACGGCAAGTACCTTTCTCTCTCTATCTATATATATATTTCATTTAGGATGGAAACGGATTTCGTTATTTATTCAATGAAGCATTTTCCTGGCTTTCGGTTGACCATTTTTGACATCAATATGTATCTGTCAACCTAGTCTAAACTTCGCTGAAAGAAAACTGTCAACCTAATAGTCACAGAGTAGAATGCTAGAAATCTGCACATTGAATTTAAAAGTTTGATTTGAACATTTGCATTTCGTATGTATTTTTGTTACAATAAATGGAAGCAGAGTTGTTGGTGATTGAAATAATATGGATCTATTTTCAATGTTTATATGAAACATGGATGGGTTTATGTGTGAAGCCATATTTTATGATTCAAAATGAACATTTAATATTATGGTTGGATTTGAGACAATTTAATTATATCTTCAAATATTTTTTAAGAATTTATATGATTTAATTGAAAATTTACATATATTAATTACATATATATATATATATATATATATATATATATATATATATATATATATATATACACATACAAATTAATTGTAAAAGAGAAAAAAAAACACTTATTTTGGGTAACTTAAGTTAGAGACCTAGTTAGAGTAGAGGGATCTTACATATGGTAAGAACATCTACATTTAGTATGTACTTTTTCTACAATAAAGGGAAATAGAGTTGTTGGTAATGTTATGGTTGATACTAGATATTTTTTAATAAATAGATAATTATGATTGCAATTTAAGTAGAAATAAAACAAAATAAACTGTCTATTTTAATAAAGTTGTTGAAGTTGACTTGCTTCAACAATTCTACCTCTAAGTTTGCTGTTGAATTTAAAAAACCCAAATATAAACTCATTGTGAAACTGATATATATTCCGAAACATAAACTATGTTTACAAAGTTGATGAGTATGAATATTTTCTTGGTAACTTTCAAAAAGTGATTTGAATATGTTTTGATTTACAAAGGGAAACATTTATAATCATTGATTAATAAAAGGTGTTGACACCTAATCATTAGGATTGGGTGAATATATGTAAATAAGGTAAATAGTAAATAATGGAGAACAGGAATATGAAGAGACACGAGGAGGTGAAGCCCAAAAGTCTCTCCCTCCTTGTATATATCCATGAGCAACCTTAAAACAAAGACACAATTCATTTTGAGGAGTTACCTCCTGGTCTGACATGGCATTAGAGCCATCTCAAATTTTTTAGCTTATTTGCCTTTTTAACTCCTTCCTCTTATGCCTATTTTGTAGAACTGTCACCTTCTCTGCATCATGTACACTTGTGTTGCCTTGGTGGTTTCTCATACTCTATCTTTCCATATGTTATACATGCACTATGGTATCCATTGAATTTTGCCCTCTATCTTTTGTTTAATGCTACAGTGGTATTCCCTCACCACCTCTCGACCCATCCTACACATTGCGCTCCAGTGAAATGCAATTGTTTCTTCATATAGCACTCCCACTACGTTTTTTGATATTTTGCTATGCTCTTATCGCGTTTAACATTATGGTATCCATTTGATATTTCACTATCTGCAATATTTCATTCATTGTTGAATGCATTGGTTGAGACTGTATCTCATATTCAAATTGCTGAAGGGTTGATTTGCTACATTGAGGCATTGCTTTGCCTGTTGTGAAGACTGAAGTGTGTTGCTGTGTAGAATGGTGTGCTGCCCAGAGGTGTTGTGGCTGGTGCATTGAAGCTAGAGGTGCAATGGTGTGTGAGTGGCACAACAGAGTCGTGTGACTGTGGGCGGATTGTTTGAATGTGGTTTCCAGCGACTATGTTCACCTTCGTTGCCTTGTGGGTCTCAGACTTGGTGCCTCCATGCAAGTATCATTGTTGAACAGTAATAAACAATGTTTCTTTTAACGACATTGTGGTGATACCACCATACCACCTCTCCTCTGCCATACGACATTACCATACCATCGTTCTCCCTATACCACTGTTCACCCATCGTGGCTATCTGTTGCATCACACCATTCTCCTCCGTGTTGTGAATTACGCCACCTCCAAGCCTCCTCCCGACTCCCACTCGTACGTTGACCCTACTCTGAAATATCTACAAATTGCCTCCTCCACTTAATACCTCCAAACCGCCTCCTCCATACTCCTCTGCATAGTTAATACCTCACGGTTAATACCTCACAGTTAATATCTCACAGTTAATAGCTCCTCTGGTTATATAACCCCTCCCCCATATACACCCTCCCCTAAATACTCCCTCCCCCATATACTCCCTCTCCCAAATATACCCTCCCCCATATACCACCTCCCCCAAATAATATCTTTGTTTTAATATATGAAAGTTCATTTTTCTACACATATTAACACCAAAAGTTCAATTTCTTATAGTATATTCGGAGTAGACTTACATTTTTTTACAATACACACATTTAAAATGCATTCATTGATATCTATTGTTGGAGTATTTATCTCAGAGAAAAATAAAAAATAAAAAAATGGTAAAACACACTCTCATTTTCAATGAGTTATGGAAAGGAATTTGTGTCAGAGAAGGAGATAATGAACCTATAAATCCCACCTCAGATAAGGAGATCACCATTTGAGAAAGCAAGAACAACAAGGCTTATGCCTTGATTGCAACATCTGTAAATGAAGAGGTGAGTCGTGATATTTCACCATTTTCAAATTCTTTTGGAGCCTTACAAAAGTTGAAGCAACTCTATGACTCACACTCTGAACTTGAAGTTGTCCAATTGATGATTAAATTGTTTAGTCTTGAATTAAAAAATGATGATCCTCTTGCTTTAGCATCAGAAGTAAGATCTATTATGCATGATATCATAACTGTCAGGCCAGGAGGTAACTCCTCAAATGTAATCGTATTACTCATTCAGGTTGTTCATTATTATATACAAGAGGGAGTGACTGTTCAGTTCATCTCCCAATGACTCTCGATTTTCTCTATTATTTATTTACACTAATTAAATTTGTTGATCCAATCCCTATGATTAGGTTTCAACATTCCCCCCCTTAATTTGAAGGCATGTTGGTGAGTCCAAGCATTGTTCAGAATCTTTCAATCTTTTCACATCCAATCGCTTTGGTGAAGATGTCTGCAATCTACTCATTAGTGGAATGATGGAGAAGATGGATTGTTTTGGCCTCAACATGATGTTGAATGAGATGATATTTTGTATTGATGTGCTTCATTCAATCATGGAACTTTGGGTTATTGGCCAACTTTATTGCTGAGGTATTGTCAATCATGAGTGGAGTCGATTGTACTTGTTTTACCTACAAATCTTCCAAAATTTTCCTAAGCCACACAATTTATTTTGTTGCCTCAGTTGCTGCCACATATTCCGCCTCTGTTGTGGAATCTTCTAGAACTGATTGTTTGCGTGATCTCTAGGAGACAACTCCTAATCCAAGACTCATAGCATAACTTGAAGTAGATACCCTAGTTTCTTTGTCTCCATCGAAGTCTGAATCAGAGTATCCAATCAAGCTAAAGTCGCCCACCTGTGTATACTTGATTCCAATGTCTTGAGTTCCCTTCAAGTACTTTAGAACTCTTTTTGCAGTAGACAAATGTCCCTCACAAGGTTTTTGCATAAACTAGGAGAGGATTCCAACAACGAACAAAATGTCTGGTCTAGTAGTAGTTAGGTAGTTGAGACTTCCTACAAGCTATCTATACTTTGTTGCATCATCAAATTCTTTTCCTTCAATTGATGTGAGCTTTAAGTTTTGTTCCATTGGAGTAGTCACAGGATTTCATTTAGTCATGCCAAACCTGTTCAGCAGATCTCCAATGTACTTCTTTTGAGAAAGAAATATGGACTTCGGATGTTGAGTTACTTCTAATGAACATAGCTCAAATAAGTGATTTCAAAACCTTTTCTCCATTCCTTCTTTATGGATGCAATGTAGCTCTCATTGTTCCATGTCATCAAAATATCATCTACATATACCACAAGATATACAACTATTTTTCCAACATTCTTGACAAACAAAGTTGCATCATCAAGATCATAATGTTTGAAATTGAGTTTCAGAAGATGCTTAGTGAGTTTTTCATACCAGGGTCGCAGTGCTTGTTTGAGGCCATACAATGATTTTTCAAGTTTGCATACTTTATGTTCATGTCCTTTTATAGCAAATCCTTCATGTTGGGACACAAAAACATTCTCTTTTAGATATCCATTTAAGAAAGAAGTTTTTACATCCATTTGATGGACTTTCCAACCATTCTGAGCTGCTAGGACAAAGAGTGTCAGGATGGTAGCCCATTTTGCTGTGGGGTCAAAAGTATCCTCATAATCAACCCCTTCCTTCTGTGCAAAACCTTTTTCCACAAGCCTGGCTTTTTGCTTGTAAAGTGAGCCATTAGCTTTAAACTTGTTTTTGTAGACCCACTTGCAGCCAATTGGTTTGGTTCCCAATGGAGGATCAACCAGCTTCCAAGTGCCATTCTTTATCAAGGCATCATACTCCTTTTGCATTGCTTCTTTCCATTCATCATGAGAAGCAGCTTCTTTGAAGGAAGTTGGTTCAAAATCTGTAGACAAATTCAATTCACAATCATAAGAAACATCCATATCAATAGGTGAATCAGAGTCATCTACATCACCTCCGTTTTGCCGGGCTGAATTTCTAGTTCTTGTCTTTCCAACCTCATCAGAATGAACACTTTCAAGTGTATTTTTCAACCACTTTGGGGAACCTTTCTGAGATGGTCCACGCTACTCCATTGATTGAGTTGGGACTAAATAAAGATTGAGTCTCCGAATTTTGTCAATCACATCAATCAAAGTATCATTTGTTGTTGGAGTTTCATGTGGGGGAGAGAGTGCTTCAGAAGAAGATTCCACAGATTTATCTAGTATAGGAATCCCCCCTTCAAGATGTGGAATCTGATTATCAAATTCTTAAAATGATTTTTCATTCGTGAATGTATCCAAGCGATCAAGTTGCTGCTCAACAACATTGTCAGTTTTGGATGATTCAAGAAAGATTACATCTCTAGATACAACAAAATTTTTATTGACTTCGTCATAGAGACGGTATGCTATGGAGGTGTTTGACTACCCCAGGAAGATACACTTACGACTTCTTGCACCAAGTTTGTTTCTATGTACCTTTGGTATCAAGGCATAACATGTGGAACCAAAGACCTTGAGATGCTTTATCAAAAGAACGTGCCCATACCACATTTCATAAGGAGTCTTGTTTCTAATAGCATTAGATGGACATCTATTCTTTACATATACAACACATAGAACTGCATTAGCGCAAAACATCATTTTTACATTTTTGAAAAACATCATGGAGTGCACCATATTTAAGATTGTCCTATTCATTCTTTCAGCTACTCTGTTCTATTGGAGATTATAAGGCACAATTTTTTGATGTTTGATCCCATGTTGGCGAAGATAGTTTTCAAATTCATTTGAAGTGAATTATTTTCCATTATTAGTGTGAATAGAGCAAATATGAGATCGTGCATCATTTTCAATCCATGTATGAAAGTTCTTGAATGTTTGAAAAACGTCAAATTTGTTCTTCAATTAATAAACCCAACGCATTATGGTGTAGTCATCAATAAATGTCATCATATATTTATTTCCATTTGCAGAAGGAATAGGCATTGGACCACATAAATCTAAATGAATGAGTTCAAGTTTTCTATATGCTCTGGAATGTGAATCATGAAAAGAATGTTTGCTATGCTTTTCTAGAATGCAAGCATCACATTTCTTAAGTTTCCTTGGAATTGTAGGCAAACTAGTCACACCATGTTTCTTCAACAAGTGGAGGTTGTCATAGTTCAAGTGTCCAAATCTAGCATGCCATAATAAACTTGATGGAAATGTACCTTCTTCATAATGAGAATTGTATGAGAAATTTTGTTGCACAAGCAGACGTACCTTGCAGCTTGAGAAGCCTTTCTTCTTTTATCCTCGTCATGACAAGTGAGTGGTTTGATGCTTTTCTCACCTCAAGCTTTCCATCAAACATATGAATGTAATGCCCTTGCTTCCAGATGTGGACCAAGGACAACAAGTTTCTCCTCTGTTGTGGGAGATATAAAACATGACGCAGAAGAAAGTCTGGAAGACCAGGCAATTTTAGCCTGATTGTACCAAGCCTTGATCACTTGAGTTTTGATTTGTCTACAAAGTATACTGCTCCATCAACATTGTCAGTAAATTCTTCAAAAAAATATCTTCTAAAAGTCATGTGGCAAGTTACTCCTGAATCAAGCAACCAATCATTTTTCCAAGAAGAAAGTGAAGCATTAAATAAGTCTTCATTTACTCCAATATTACAGTGTGCCACAACATATTGAGCAGATTCAAGTGCTATACCTTTCTCTTTGTCATTAGTTTTACCTTTGGGTTGGTTTCTTTCATGCTCAATTCTATCCCAAGGCAACTTGCATGTGGATGCATCATGTGATCCATCTCTTTTGCAGCGTATGCAGTGCAAATATGATTTTTCTCCTTGAGAGTCTCTGCCCCCCTTACCTCTGAAATTTCTTCCTCTTCCTCTTCGACCACCTCTTCCTCTCGAACAATCTTGAGCAAGATTCTTCTCTCTATGTGAAAGGCACACAACCTCTTCAGAAGACTAAGGAGTTGTCTTCTTCCCAAAATCCTTCTCTCTTTCAGCAAATTTTTTCACAAAGGAGTCAAAGGTAATATCTTTGAGGTTTCCATTTGCTTGCAATGACTCAAGATAATTTGAGTAAGTGGGATAAAGTGCCTTGAGAAAAGCTATCAGAGAAATGTCCAGCTAAACATTAGTGACTTTGATATCATGCATAATAGATTTTACTTCTAATGCAAGAGCAAGAGGATCATAATTTTGTAATTGAAGGGTGAAAAATTTAATCATGAGTTGAACAAATTCAAGTGCAAAGTGCATCATAGAGTTCCTTCAGTTTTTGTAAGGCTTCGAAAGTATTTGAAAATGGTGAAATATGGCGACTCACCTCTTCATTTACTGATGCTGCAATCAATGCATAAGCCTTGTTGTTCTTATTTTCTCAAATGGAGAATTCCTTGTCTAAGGTAGGCTGTTCTAGCTCTTTGTCTTTGTTTCCAACATACACTCCTTTCCACAACTCATTAAACATGAGAGTGCGTTTGATTTTCTGAGACCACTCAGGATAGTTCTCCTTCCCATTGAAAATGACTCCCACAACAGATATCAATGAGTGTGTTTTAACAATGTGTACTATGTAAAAAAATCGCTCTTCTGCTGGTAAAAAATTGATGTTGGAGGTTGACGAAAATGAGGTGGTAGTCTGTAATTCGACTACTAGTTAACTTTGTAACCAATCCGCTATGCTAAAATATGGTTCTATATGTAGATTTTCCCCCTGAGGCTCCCGCTTATCTGACCAATCACTGTCGGTCCCTCGTTGACTTCTCCTTCTATCAAGCGCTTCAATCCACGCCATTGATCCCACTTCTCCCGAGCCAATTGATATCGCATCGTCCACTCACCAACCCGGATGATCTCCACCGTCAATTTTACCCGTCCAATTGAATGAATGTCACACAATATTGCGTGAAATCTTGCACGACCGATATCAAGTCGAGAGCGTGCAAGAAAAGTGGTTTTCCTATGCTACATGTCGCCTGCTAAGGTTAATCGTGTGAGTTTTAGGAATACCGTTTACAACCTTTAGGGCACATGAGATACGCTTCCCACTTATAATTACCACCCACGTGCTTAATTCATACTTTTAATAAAGGCACTTAAGGAAAGGTTTACCGCTTAAACTCAGTATTAATGCTTAACACCAATTGACTATGACTCATAAATAAAATGTATGAACAGAGAAGAATACCCGATGAGGGTCCAGAATGTCGATACACAATCATAAGAGAATTTCATTCATTGCACCCACATTTAACACTATGAAACCAAGAGAGTGATGAAACCATGAGAGGTATATCACTAGGTAGCATACATGTAGGTGTGGGAGTGATACCTCAACTGCGCTTATGGAACAGTTGCCTCACATAACTAGCCTAATGTCTGCAAGAGTTGCCAGAGAGGGGCATCAGTTGCGAGAGATCAGTTCTACAAAATAGGCAAAACATAGGTAGAAGGGAGTTACAAAGTAGAGAGGGAAGCCAAAAATGGTGCTGGATCTGATACCATGTCATATCAGGAGGTAACTCCTTAAATGTAATCGTATTATTCATTCAGGTTGTTCATTATTATATACAAGAGGGAGTGGCTATTCAGTTCATCTCCCGATGACCCTCCATTTTCTCTATTATTTATTTACACTAATTACAGTTGTTCACCCAATCCCTATGATTAGGTGTCAACAGAGCCACTGATGTTCAACTAGATATTCCTCTCATAGCTTTTGTCAAGGCACTATATCCCACTTATTCAAATTATCTTGAGTCATTGTAAGAAAGTGGAAATCTCAAAGAGATTATCTTTGACTCCCTTGTGAAGAAATTTGTTGAGAGAGAGAAATCTTTTGGGAAGAATACAACTCCTCATTCTTCTGAAGAAGTTGTGTGTCTTGCACATAGAGAGAAGAATCTGTAGGTTTTAACCCCATACAGAAATTACCTGCATACAAATTCTAAAATATAGAAAATAAACAATGCGAGAGCATAACACATAAAACACATATACACAGAGATTTTACCCTGGATCCCAAAACTGGGGCTACCAGCTTGATTTTTCATTATGTTCCTTTCAATGTTACAATACATACTTATACATGTCGGAGCATCCAATAACATGGACCGAAAACCATCGCGTCCAAAAAACATGTGCGAAAATAATGCACAAAACCATAGGTGGGTCCACCCAACTTAACATAGGTTCCAAAACCAAAATTATCTGGGGCGCTACCCCGGACCCCATAAAGTGGGGTTACAGGTGCCCCTCAAACCCCCTGCGACCTCCCCCCTCTAACCCCCAGTTAACTACGTGGGCTAGTCATGGAAGGAATATAACACAACCCAACATTCTCCCACTTGTTGTTTTCTTTCCACACGGGGCCACAAGAGAGCTTAGGTGCCCCTCATCCAACCCTGTAAATACATACCCTCTTGTAGATCTTTTTTGATCTAGATCTCCAGCCCAATCTGCATCAACAAAGCCACGAATATCCAATACTCTATCCATTCCTAGTCTTTCTTGGTAGCACAAACCATAATCACTAGTGCCACGCAAATACCTAAAAACCCACTTCACTGTTGTCCAATGCTCCTTCCCTGGTTTTGACATAAACCTGGTCAATACTCCCACTGCATGTGCAATGTCTAGTCTAGTATAGACCATTGCATACATCAGGCTACCGAATGCACTTGCATATGGAACATGGGACATGTCCTCTTCCTCTTCTTGTGTCTTGGGACGTTGTTCAGCAGATAACCTCACACCTACAGGAATAGGAACCTTCACCGGTTTACTATCCTGCATATTAAACCTCTGCAGTATTGTCTCGACATACTTCCTCTGGTTTAACTAGAGCTTCCTTTTTTCCCAATCTCTTTTAATTTCCATGCCCAAAATATAGTTTGTAGCACCAAGATCTTTCATGTCAAATTTGGAGGACAATTGGGTCTTCAAATCCTGGATAATTTCTTTGTCATTTCCAACCAGCAACATATCATCCACATACAAGACCAGATAAATAACACAGTCACCAATTAATTTAAAATACACACAGTGATATGCTTTGCTTCTGGTGAAGCCAAGTCCCCATATAAATGTATCAAATTTATGATACCACATCCTTGGTGATTTTTTTAACCCATACAGGGACTTCTTTAACATGCATACTAGTTCTTTCTTACCCTTCACTGCAAAGCCTTCGGGTTGCTTCATGTAGATATCCTCTTCCAAAACCCCGTGAAGAAATGTTGTCTTCACATCCATCTATTCTACCTCAAAATCAAAAGCAGTAGCAACAGATAAAAGTAATCTAATAGAAATTACCTTGGGAACAGGAGAAAAATATCACCAAAATCAATTCCCGACCCCTGGGAATAACCTTTTGCTACCAATCAAGCTTTGTATTTCTCCATTTTTACTTCTACATTTGTCTTGTTTTTGAACACTCATTTGTTGCCAATGGGTTTCCTCCCAGCCAGCAACTCCACTAGATCCAAAGCCTCATTTTTGTGCAAAGATGCCATTTCATCAACCATGGCCTCTTTCCAAAGTTTTCCATCATCTGAATCCACTGCTTCCTTCACAGTTATAGGATCATCATCAGTAATAGACAAAGCAAAGTTTGAACAGAAAGTAGATGGACTACACCTCTCTGGTTACCTTCTTTGTTGAACTGATCTTCTCACAGCCAGAGTTTGTGGCTCTTCATCTTCTGATTCCTCGTTTGTTGTAGAGTCTGATTCTTCCTCCTTTAGCTCAAACTCTATCTTCTCAGTTTCCTTTGGTTTGAATTCATGTTTAATAACATCTTTCACCTCTTTACACCACATCTCGACTGTACACAACCTTCCTTCTTACTAGGTTCCAAAGTTTATAACCCTTTAAATCATCCTTATACCCAATAAAGATGCACTTTTCAGATTTACTATCCAACTTGGTTCATTTCTTCTTTGGAACATGTACATATGCATCACATCCAAATACCCTTATATGTGAAAGAGAGGGTTTCTTACCAGTCCATACCTCATGTGGAGTCTTATCCTCCAACACTGATGAAGGTGACCTGTTGGTCAAGTAACATGTAGTATCCATAATCTCTGCCCAAAATTCCTTTTTTAACCTGGCACCACTGAGCATACTTCTTGCCCTGTCCATAAATGTCTTGTTCATTCTTTCTGCAACTCCATTTTGCTGAGGTGTATATGGAGTAGTCTTCTATCGTCCTATACCACACTTCTTATAGAATTCTTCAAATTCCTTGCTGCAAAACTCTCCACCATTATTTGTCCTCAGCACCTTTATCTTCTTCTCTGTCTCATTTTCCATGAGAGCCTTAAATTCTCTAAACCTGTCAAAGGCTTCAGATTTCTTCTTAAGGAAATATATCCATGTATTCCTTGAGAAGTCATCTATAAATGATACATAGTACACAGACTTACCCAGTGATGGAACCTTCACAGGTCCAAACACATCACTGTGCACAAGTTCTAATATCTGTTTTTCCCTCTTACTACCAGAGGGGAAACTCACTCGATTCTGCTTCCCATATACACAATTTTCACAGAAATAAAAATCCAGAGATCTATTATTCATACCTTCTACCATACCTTTACCATGAAGTATTCGAAGGCCCTTCTCTCCAATATGTCCAAGCCTTTGATGCCACAGCATGGTCTTCTCTCCAATGACCACTAGATTTTCTGCTCCACTTTCAGGAACCATAAAACAATTGCACCCATCAATAACAGTGCTACCTTGAGCTTGTATAGAGTTCCAATCCAAACTCCCCACATCAATACCAGTGATCCTCGAACCATTTTGCAGGTATCCTTCTCGAACATTGTTTTTACACCTGCATCATCTAGGCTGTAAACAAAAATCAGATTTCTAGCTAATGCAGGCATATGTAGAACACCTGGAAGTGTTCTAACCCTTCCACCTTGCAACTTCAACTTTACTTTTCCATGACCAATGATTCTAGCCTTCCTGTCATCCCCCAAGAAGACATCACCACTATCATATTTCTGATACTCGCAGAACCACTCTCTATGGGGAGTGAAGTGAAAGGATGCACTTGAGTCAATCAACCATGCCTCATGATCTACATGTGTACTTGAAGAAGCCAAGTACACATCCCCACCTTCATCTGAGGTGGTTTTCGCCTTTGCAGAAGGAGCCTCATCATATCCCTTTCCTTTGTCAGGAGCTTTAGATTTACAGTCCCTTTTAAAGTGGCCTCCCTTTCCACATTTCCAACACACCACCTTTACAGGTTTTCCTGGAGATTTAGATCTCCCTCTAGATTTACATCTCCCACTCGATGACTTATTTTTGTTTCTGTTTTGGGACCGTCCTCGTATAGACAAGGCATCACCATTCTGGCTCTTCATATTTTTCTGTCTCATCTCCTCCATCAGCAAGGTTAAGACTATTTCATCAAACTGCAAGGTAGTTGCATTGCTACCTATTGCAATAACCGGACTATCCCACGAATCTGGTAGAGAACACAACAAACTGATGCACTTATCTTCATCTGAAATTTTAATATCAACAAATGCTAACTGACTTACCATAGTATTAAATGCATTCAGATGCTCTGTCACCGAGTCTCCATCTTTCATCCTCAGGTTATACAACTTTTTCTGCAGTAACAATTTATTCACCATAGACTTCGATTGGTACAAAGTCCCTAACTTGTCCCACAAAGCCTTCGCCATAGCTTCCCCTGATACATTCAATAATACTGAATCTGAGAAACACAATCTATTGTGCTCTTTGCCTTCCAATCCAACTTCTTCCATTCTTCATCAGACACTCCCATTGGTTTAGTACCTGGATCTACCACGATCCATTGATCTTTATCCACCAACAGATCCTCCATCTTGAGTTTCCACAACTCAAAACTCTAACCATTAAATTTCTCGATCTCTATCTTTCCACTGCTCGCCATATTCTTCCACCACTAGAATCGATCTCACAGATCTCCCACTGAACAAGGTCTACCACAGCCCCAAGCGAAACCCCTCAGCAACAAAGGGATCTCCTTGAAGCGAAAACAGCTCTAATACCAAATGTAGGTTTTAAACCTGTACAGAAATTACTTGCATATGAATTCTAAAACACAAAAAATAAACAATGCGAGAGCATAACACGTAAAACACATATACATAGAGATTTTCCCCTGGATCCCAAAACCGGGACTACCAGCTTGATTTTTCATTATTTTCCTTTCAATGTTACAATACATATTTATACATGCTGAAGCATCCAATACCATGGATTGAAAACCATCACATCCAATATCATGGACCAAAAACCATCGCATCCAAAAAAACACGTGTGAAAATCATCCACAAAACCATAGGTGGGTCCACCCAACCTAACATAGGTTCCAAAACCAAAATTTTCCACGGCGCTGCCCCAGACCCCATAAAGTGGGGTTACGGGTGCCCCTCAAACCCCCTGTGACCTCCCCTCCTCTAACCCCCGGTTAACTATGTGGGCTAGTCATGGAAAGAATATAACACAACCCAATAGAATCATGCTCAAGATTCTTCTAGAGGAAGAGGTGGTTGAAGAGGAAGAGGAAGAGGAAGAAGAAATTTCAAACGCAACAATGATCGATGCTCTCAAGAAGAAAAGTCCAATCTTCATTGCATACATTGAAATAGAGATGGACATGATGCATCTACATCTAAGTTTCCTTGGGACAGAATTGAGTAGGAAAGAAATCAAGCCCAAGGTAAAACTAATGACAAAGAGAAAGGTAAGCACCTGAATCTGCTCACTATGTTGTGGCACATTGTAATATTAGAGTAACTGAAGATTTGTTTAATGCTTCACTTTCTTCTTAGAAAAATGATTGGTTGCTTGATTCAGGGGAAACTTTCCACATGAATTTTAGAAGAGATTTCTTTGAAGAATTTACTGAAAATGTTGATGGAGCAGTATACCTTGTAGACAAATCAAAACTCAAGACATCAGGGCTTGGAATAATAAGGCTCAAATTGTCTGGGCTTGTAGACTTTCTTCTACATGCTGTTTTATATCTCCCAGAGTTGAGGAGAAAATTTTTGTCCTTACTCCACATTCGCCAGCAAGGATACTCCACTCATATGTTTTATGGCAAGGTTCAAGTTATAAAAGCATCATATCACTCACTTGTCATGACGGGGAGAGAAGAAGAAAGAATTCTAAAGCTACAAGGTACCTCTGTTCGTGCACAAAACTTATCATATAATTCTCATTATGATGAAGGTACATTTCCATCAAGTCTTTTATGGCATGCTATATGTGGACACTTGAATTATGACAATCTCCGTATGTTGAAGAAAAGTGGTGATACTGGTTTGCTAACAATTCCTAGGAAACTTAAGCAATGCGATGCTTGTATTCTAAGAAAGCATAGCAAACAATATTTTCATGATTCACATTCTAGAGCACATAGAAAACTTGAAATAATTCATTCAGATTTATGTGATCCAATGCCCTTTCCTTCTCCAAATGGAAATAAATATATGATGACATTTATTGATGACTACACCAGAATGTGTTGGGATTATTTATTGAAGAAAAAATATGATGATTTTCAAACATTCAAGAAATTTAATACATGGATTGAAAATGATGCACAATCTCATATTGGCTCTATTCGCACTGATAATGGAAAATAATACACTTCAAATGAATTTGAAAACTATCTTTGCCAACATGGGATCAAACATCAAACAACTGTATGCAAGTTTGTGAAATCCTTGTAGGGCCTCAAGTAATCACCGTGAGCCTGGCATGACAACTTAACTGAGCATATTCTAAAACTCAACTTCAAACATTATGATATTGATGATGCAACTTTGTTTTTCAAGAAAGTTGGAAAAATAGTTGTATATCTTGTGGTGTATGTAGATGATCTTTTGATTATAGGGAATAATGAGAGCCACATTGCATACATAAATAAGGAATTGAGGAAAGGTTTTGAAATGACTGACTTGGGCTATGTTCACTACTATATTGGTATTGATGTAACTCAACATCCAAAGTTTATATTCCTCCCTCAGAAGAAGTAATTTGGAGATATGTTGAACAGGTTTGGCATGGTTGAGTGCAATCATTTGACTACTCCAATGGAATAGAACTTGAAGCTCACATCCATTGAAACAAAAGAATTTGAGGATGAAACAAAGTATAGACAACTTGTAGGAAGTCTCAACTACTTGACTACTACCAGACCAAACATTTCATTTGTCCTTGGAATCCTCTCCAGGTTTATTCAAAAACCTTATGAGGGACATTGGTCTACTGCAAAAAGAGTTCTAAAGTACTTTAAGGGAACTCAAGACTTTGGACTCAAGTATACACGGGTGGGTGACTTCAGCTTTATTGGATACTTTGATTCAGACTTCGATGGTGACAAATAAATTTGGTCATCTACTTCACGTTATGATATGAGTCTTGGATCAAGAGTTGTCTGCTAGAGATTACACAAATAATCAATTCTAGCAGATTCCACAACAGAGGCAGAATAATTGGCAACAGTTGAAGCAATAAAGGAAATTGTGTGGCTTAGGAAAATTTTGGAAGATTTATAGGTGACACAAGTGATATTCAACTCCACTAATGATTGAAAACACCTCTACAATAAAGTTGGCCAAGAACCCAAAGTTCCATGATTGAACAAAACACATCAATACAAAATACAATGTGATTCGACATCATGTTGAGGCCAAGACAATCCATCTACACCATTCTTCCACTAATGAGAAGATTGCAGACATCTTCACCAAAGCGCTTGGAAGAGAAAAGTTCGAAAGGTTCAAAATGATGGTTGGACTCACATTCCCTTTAGATTAAGGGGGGGGGGATGTTGACACCTAATCATTGGGATTGGGTGAATATATGTAAATAATGTAAATAGTAAATAATGGAGAATAGGAATATGAAGAGACACTGGGAAGTTAAGACCAGGGGTCTCTCCCTCCTTTTATATATCCATGAGAAATCTTAATTCAAAGACACAATTCATTTAGAGGAGTTACCTCCTAGTATGAAAAAGTTGTTTATTGATGTCACAAATTTGTCTAGAGGGAAGATTTCTTGTTGGAATCTGGTAATTTTGTTTTTCAAATAAAATGTTGGAGTGTTTGAATATTTTTTTTTTTATGGTGGAAATGGATTCAATTACATCAATAACCTATGGGGCATTCAAAATCCTAACGTTTGATAGATGTAACCCATATTCTCAAAAATTATGCCACATACATCTCCTACGAATATTATACATGAAAAGCTTATGGCCTTGAAAAATAAGGTCTGCACTTGGTAGTGGACAAAGAAAAAAACAGTGCAGGGATTTATAAAATATTATGGCAGAGACTAATGACTTGTTAAGATTGTGGACAAGGGGAATCCTATCCATCTCTTATTGAAACATTGAAGGAGCTAGAAGACAACAAAAGGAAGATTTTGCACATTTAGGAAGTCACTTGGAATTTGAAGAGTCAGGCTCTGTGGTTCAAAGAGGCGGAAAAAAAATAAAAATCACATGTATGCTAATAATAGAAAGAATTTTAACACCATTTGGCACATTCGGGGCACAAATGACAATATGGTGCACAATAATACTAAAATCTAGAGGGAGAGAGTCCAATTATTTGAAACTTTTTTCCATGCACGAGATGGATCTTAGATCGAGGATCAAATTTGGGGTTTGGATTGCTATCCTACCATGTTTGGTCTAGCACAAAATCAACTCTTATACATGCCTATTGATATCTATGAAATACATAGGGTCCTCAAGTCCTTTTCTAAAGACAAGTGTCATGGGACAGACAATTGGACTATAGAATTTTTTCTACATTTCTTTGACCTGGTGGGTATGGAATTATTGCTATTGGCTGAATCTTCTTGGATAAATGGCCATATCCCTGGAGCCATCAATTCCACTTTCATATCTCTCATTCCAAAGAAATCAGAGCCGGAAACTTTTATGGATTTCAAGCCCATCTCACTGTGTAATATCAGATACAAACTGGTTTCGAAGATTATTGTTGAGCGAATTAAGTCGACCCTCTCTACTCACATCACCAAAGAAAAATATGGGTTTCTTCACAACAGATTAATCCATGATGAATTTTCTACGGCACATGAATGTCTCCATTCCATCCACATGAATAAATTGGAGGCAATTTTTATGAAGGTGGACCTGTGGAAAGCGTATGACTGCGTATATTGGGCCTTTCTACATATCATTCTATCTAGGATTGGACTGGAAATGTATAACATCGAATGGATCATGGATTTTTTGTCCTCGATCTAATATGTTGTTATCATTAATGGTTATCCGACAATTTTTTTGGAGCCAGTAGAGGTTTACACCATGGATTCTCATTTTCACCCCTTCTTTTTACAGTTGTTATGGATGGACTCAACCACAAGATCAGAGTGGATAGATCTGTTGACCTTTTCAACAGCTTAAAACTGGGTAGAGGTGCTAAAGTTTCACATATATTTCTTTTCATGATATACTCACATTTGGGATGTTATATAGAACAAAATGGATCACACTTCAGCACATTTGCTGCAGATTTGGAGCATCATTGGGCCTTATGATTAACGAAGGAAAATCCATGCTATTATATGGAGGTGGGGATTGAGATGAGATTTAATACATATCCATTGTTTTTGGTGTGGCTACAAAACCTATGTGAGAGGGCCTGACATATTTTGGCTTCAGGATCAAACCAAATAAATATAGGAATGATGATTGGTTATGGATTGTGGAAAAATTCCAAATAAAACTTCTTAGATGGGCACACCGATGTCTCTCTATGGGTGGAAGGGTCGCCCTAGTATAGTGTGTACTACAGTAGATATCATTTGACTAGGCTCATTTATATTGTCTTCCTATTACTATCATTAACAAAATTTTCAGCATTATGACAAATTTCATATGGGTAGGCTTCGGGGAACAACATAAATTTCA
The DNA here is from genome assembly GCA_031772625.1 of Pinus tabuliformis. Lineage (NCBI taxonomy): Eukaryota > Viridiplantae > Streptophyta > Pinopsida > Pinales > Pinaceae > Pinus > Pinus tabuliformis. The sequence continues at coordinate 819,565,167 of CM062810.1, read as the reverse complement.
TCTAATAAAATGGGAGAGGACCACTATACCAAAATAATTTTGGGGATAGGTGATTCTAGACATGAAATTTTTTGGGTGGGCACTTCTGATGAAGTCATTATGGCGTGCTTTCTTCTGCGAGAGTACATAGAGAGATATCATTTTGGCTAAACACCTTGGAAATAAATAAGCGCAGGTATGGATGAAAGGCAAAGACATTGGAAAAAACACTAGCCCATATATTTGGTTAAGCTTTAACAAAATTAAATTCTGGTTCCTCAAACGTATCTACTGGTCTTTCAGTTCAGGTAGTAATATTATCATTGATCGAGATGAGATAATGGGTGTAGGACTAGAAAAAGGATTATCAGAGGATATTATTTTCAGATTACATACCAGGTGAATTTTCTATCTAGCATAGGCCATAAAATTATGGAGAGGAAGATTTTCTATTTAGAAATATGCAATTGGAATAGCATTGATTGGACTACTCGCAGATGGTTGGGAACACTATATCACAACAATTAATAGTATGGGCATATGCAGAATAGAGGAATGAGATCACATCATGTGGGAAGGCTTGTTTCACAAAGGTTCAAATGTGGTTGCAGATACTTATCAATTCATCTTAAGAAATCAGTTAGTACTTCAACAAAAATGTTGGTTCAGGAAATTACGAAAACTAAAGGTTGCATGCAAGATCATCATATCTACGTATCTGGTCTGGAAAGAAAGAATTCTAACATGTGTTGAAACATGACAACAAGAATATTCCAATTTAATTTGTCCTTGAATTAAATTGTGAATTAAAATAGAATTTAGTCTTAACAACTACTTGGAAATAATTAATTAATTTATTTTAAATTAATTAGTTGGAGAAATTCAAGTTAGAAGACATTCTGAAGTCTTGCAAGAGTTATCCCTTAAGCTAAGGAGATAAGATTGATTTATATTTGAGTTGTAATTAGTTAATTCAGTTTACTAAGTTAAGTCTAGTTAAATTAGTTCCAAACTGTTTGAGGAACTAATAGTGAGTTAACAGTCAGTTGATGCATTAATGCACTCAACTAGTGCTACTCCAGTTAACTGAAGATTCCCTCATCAGAAACTCATGCATATCTATCTTGAGAAAGATCCAGTTGAGATAAATGTTCAAGGACAATTTACTATCAGTTGATGTGTTTTCTCATGGAGAAAACTCATGCATGCAGTCAAGGATTTATCCTTGAGGATTTCACAGTTTTGAAGAGAGATCATCCACTTGGTAAGAGGTGAATCATCCACAAGGAACATCACAAGGAAATAGGAGCTTGGAGGTCATAGAGGAAGGCTAGAGAGAAGCCAAGATTGCCTATGAGCATCTGTGAGGATTTTACTGAGACCTGGCTAGCTGTGAGAGCTAAGGCTTTATATAATTCCTATGTATTTCCACCATGTATGATAATACAATAGTGTGGGGTTTTTAGCTGAGGATTTCCCCAAAAGTATTTTCATGTGTATTGTGCCATTGATTCTTCATCTTCTGGTTATATTGTTCATCTCGATCCTTAAGCTTCCACAAATTGATAGGAGAAGTAGGTTATAATATTCTTCTTTGATTTATATTGGATTATTGGGTTAACCTACACAGATTTTCTACATGGTATCAAAGCTATGAATAGTATACTGAGAAGAGAATTTGAAGTTTGAAGTTCAAGGTTGCAGGTGCAAATTGAATGCATATAATACTTCAAGGTTGGCCAACGGCATTCTATGGCTTGAGACTCGATTATGCCTTGGAAGGTAGCTCGAATTACATATCATGGAAAGATAGAATGGAGGTTGTATTAGAAGACAATGGCTTGAAGGAATTCATTGATCAAGAAATCCTAAAGCCAACTTCAACTAATGCACAAGAGTTGGTTGAGTGGAAGAAGTGTGTGGCGAAGGCAGGACAGATCATCCTTGAGGGAGTTTGAGACCATATTGTCTCAAGTCTCCATGGGAAGGATACTCCATTTTCAATGTGGAAGACATTGAAGGACCTCTACCAAAACAGTAGTGACTAGAGGAAATTGGCGCTCAAGGATAAGCTTGGAAGAATCAAGATGGAGAAGGACAATGCTATTTCCACATATATGAGCAAGCTCACCACCTACAGAGATGAGCTTGCCAGTGTGGGAATAGCTACTACCAATGATGATATGGTGAGCCTCGCTCTCCTTGGCCTTCCAAAGAGTTGGAATAGCTACCAAAACTGTGTGAATGGAAGGGAGAAACTACCAGATTGGGAATGACTGTGGTTGGATCTTATGCAGGAGGAGATCAAGAGGAGCACACGAGATGGTTCTTCATCCAAGAATGATGATGAAGAAAATTTGGCCTTAGCAAGTAAGCCAAGGAAAGGGAAGGGGAAGGCTTCCCATTTCAAATTGAATTCTTCTCATGGAGGGAAGAAGGATGACATGTCTAAAGTAAGATGCTTTAATTGTCACAATATGGGACATTATGCAACTAATTTCCCATCGAAGAAGTCCAAGAAGGGATCGTTCGAAGGATTGGAACATGAGGCATTAGCCTCTCAGTTAAAAATGGACTTTACCCTCATCGCATGCATGGTGTCATTGATGATGGGTTGTGTCTGGTATCTTGACAGTGGAGCCTCATTCCACATGACTGGTGATAAAATTTTATTCCTTGCCTTGGAGGAGAAAGACCTCAATATGCGCATAGAGATGGGTGACAATGGAAGATATAATGTTTCAGGAGTGCTCACGGTTGCTTTTCATAGGGATCATGGAGTTGCTCCCACCTTAACAGATGTGATGCATGTGCCTGGACTGAAGAAGAGCTTGGTATCAGTCACGATGTTGGAGGACAAAGGCTATGATGTTGTCTTTAGTAAAGGAAAGGCATTCATAAGACACATAGCCATGGGTCAGACCAAGAGGATAGGGATTCGGGTGAAGAATCTCTATAAATTAGAGGTAGATGATTGTGCAACATTGAGTATGAAAGAAGAATTGGTGCAAAGCCAAGACATTGGTGAGTTTTGGCACAGGCGGTTGGGACATTTGCATCATGGGGCTTTGAAGATAATGCAACAGATATCTACAGGACTTCCTAAAGATAAACTTGAGCAAGTTGACACATGCAAGGTTGTACCTTGGGAAAGTACACCAAGTCTTCCTTTCATGATTGAGACAGTTGAGCAAAGGCTATCTTAGAGAAAGTTCATACTGATTTGTGTGGACCACTCTTGATGATATCCATAACAAAGCAAAGGTATTATGTGATTTTCATTGATGAATATTCTCATAAATTCTGGATTTATTTCATGCAAAAGAAGGACCAAACTTTCACAAAGTTTTGTGAGTTGAAAGCTTTGGTCAAGAAAGAGTCAAGGAAGAAGATCAAGGCCTTGAGAAGTGACAACAATGAAGAATATGTCTCTCAAGAGTTTAAGGACTTCTTTGCATTGGAAGGAATTAAACGAGAGTTGACGGCATGTCATAACCCACATCAGAATGGGGTGGCCGAGAGGAAGACATAACTATTGTGGGGGCAACACAGGAAATGCTGCATGACCAAGACCTACCACTTCACTTGTGGGCTGAGGCATGCAACACAATGGTCTATTTGCAGAATAGAAGCCCACATCACATACTTGGGATGAAGACAGCCGAGGAAGATTTCTCTGGTAAGAGACCAGATGTGGGTCACTTCAGGATCTTTGGCTCGTCAATATATTTCCATGTGAAAAAGGATGCACGGAAGAAACTTGAGCCGACAACAGAGTTGGGAATATTTGTGGGGTACACTGATACACCTCATAACTATCAGGTGTACTTGCCTACCAGTCGGAGGACAGTGGTTCGCAGAGATATCAAGTTTGATGAGCAGAAGACCATACGAGTTTCCCTTGAGAGGGAGCTCCAACTACAGGCTACGAAGGAACTGTTGGGTCATAAGGAGGAGGAGCCTCAAACTGATGCAAAGTAGTTGCATGTAGAGGTTCCAAGAGTGGAGACATCCACTCAAGAAAAATCTTCCAGAGATGGAAGGAAGCGCACAAGAGAAGCTGATAGATTGTTGGAGGATGCGAGAGAGAATGTGGGAGCACCATCTTCTCAGTGCAGACAGAGGAGGTCACCTAAGAGGTACATTGGATACATGGCCCTTGCTGGGGAATGTGTTGAGACTGAGCCATCTTCCTTTGAGGAAGCAGTGTAGCACCTGATTTGGGTTGATGCTATGGTGGAGTATGGCTCCATAGTTCGTAATAGTGTTTGGGACATGGTTTCGAGATCAGAGAATAAGTCAGTTGTGAGTTCCCGTTGGCTTTACAAGGTAAAGTAAGTTGTTGATGGTAGTGTGGAGAAGCATAAGGCAAGATTTGTTTCCCGTGGTTTTTCATAGATTGGGAGAATCATGTTGTTGTAGTATATTTTGATAGAGAAGCAAGATGCTAACATTTTGACAAAGGCATTGTCAAAGTGTAAATTCAAGTTCCATAGAGACAGGATCGGGGTGGCAGATAATCCCTTTCTTGTTAAGAGGGAGTGTTGAAATATGGCAACAAGATTATTCCAATTTAATTTGTCCTTGAATTCAATTGTGAATTAAAATCGAATTTAGTCTTAACAGCTACTTGGAAATAATTATTAATTTATTTTAAATTAATTAGTTGGAGAAATTCAAGTTAGAAGGCTTTTTGAAGTCATGCAAGAGTTATCCCTTAAATTAAGGAGATAAGATTGAGTTATATTTCGGTTGTAATTAGTTAACTCAGTTTAATGAGTTAAGTCCAGTTAAATTAGTTCCAAACTGTTTGAGGAATAAATAGTGAGTTAATAGTCAGTTGATGCATTAATGCACTCAACTAGTGCTACTCCAGTTAACTAAAGGTTCCCTCATGAAAAACTCATGCATGTCTATTTTGAGAAAGACCCAGTTGAGATAAATGTTCAAGGGCAATGTACTGTCAGTTGATGTGTTTTCTCATGGAGAAAACTCATGCATGCAGTCAAGGATTTATCCTTGAGGATTGCGCAGTTTTGAAGAGAGATCATCCACTTGGTAATAGGTGAATCATCCACAAGGAACAACACAAGGAAATAGGAGCTTGGAGGGTAGAGAGGAAGGCTGAAGAGAAGCCAATATTTCCTGTGAGAATCTATGAGGATTGTACTGAGAGTTGGCTAGCTGTGAGAGCTAAGGCCTTGTATAATTCCTATGTATTTCCACCATGTATGATATACAATAGTGTGGGGTTTTTAGCTGAGGCTTTCTCCAAAAGTATTTTCATGTGTATTGTGCCATTGATTCTTCTTCTTTTGGTTATATTGTTCAGCTCAATCATTAACATTCTGCAAATTGATATTAGAAGTAGGTTATAGTATTCTGATTTGATTTATATTGCTTTATCGGTTTAACCTACACAGATTTTCTACAACATGGAAAAATTTGAAAAAAATAGGTATAAGTGGACCAGGATGGTGCGCGCTATTCAATATTTTGCTAGAAATAAATCATCAACTTCTATTGGAATGCTCGATAGTTTCCGAGGTATGGAATTGGATCTCAAATTATTTTACTTTCCCTCTACATTATCGCATATCAATTGAACAATTCTTTCTTTGGTGGAGTAGGAGAATCTTACAACAACAAGCAATTCCATTTTTTGTTTTTCAGGAATTATGGAAAGCTAGAAATGACCATCTTTGATGGCATGCCAATTAACACGCAAAAATTGACACGAATATTATTAAATGGATGGAGTCATAGGGGGAGAAACATCCAAAGGTGAAATACATGAGCTACAGGTGTATCCCACACAACATTACTTTCCCAATAGGCTATTTCGACAGAGAAACTCAAGCTGCTGTGTGTGTTTGTGGTGTGTGGTTGAGATTGAGCCATGAGAGGCATTACAAGTTATACTAGTATGGTGGAAATTGTACCAACATGAGAGCTAAAATATTATCATTATGGGGACTTATGTGGTTTGCAAATCGTGTAGATATGCATAATATTCACATTTTTGGGGATTCAAAATCCCTCATCGATGGTATGAATGGCTCTAATACCATATATCGCCTCACCTTGTGGGCTGGCTCAATCATATTGAGCATATAAAAAAATCCTTGCAAAGAATTTCTTTCCACCAGATTCACAAAGAAATAAATACCATTGTTAATGCTATGTCAAAGAAGGGACCCTTTTTTGCAACTGGTTTGATGCACTTCCACCTCCTAGAGCACAACACACTCATTACTGCAAGCACCTTAGAGCTCCCATGGATCTGATCTGGTCTTCTTTAATTTTGACGGTTATGTATTTCTATGTCTTTATATTAGATGCGATACATCACTTTTGTTTTGTATATATTAGATATTTCAACATGGATGCTACATTCTATGTTGGCTATGGGTTTTTTTGCACACTCTAGATACACAGTAACTAATGCTTTTGTTTTTGGAATGACATGTGGAATCATATATTCTTTTGTTGGGATGATGCATGAAAATTTGTGAAGTATTGTACTGGTACATTAATATAAACCAACATTTTTTTCCTCTCAAGAAAAAAAATTCTAAAAAATATATTCCGAATTTTATCATTATTTTACCAAAATTTCCATTATTTTCCAGGTTAATTTGTGGAGTCTTTAGAATACACTATTGATTAAAAAAATGAAAATACTAAATTATATCATGATTGCATTAAGTACTTATGTTTATTTGATTTGATTGGTGAATTGACTTCAAAATCCACCCAAATCAAACATAATGAGATGAGCTTAGGTTTAAGCAATTGAACCAATATTTTGATCACTACATTGCGTTGAATTATTTAATATTTATATGTGTGCAACAACTTACTATGTTTCATTGAATTATCATCATCTTTTATTGAATATAAATATATATTTATTTATTCTTATTTTTTTCAGATTTACTAAAAATCCATTCACAGGTCTTTTTTCTAACTTAAATAAATAAATAAAAACTTTTAAATAAATAGATTATTTGATTTATTTTAATTATTATTAAATAAAAAGTTTCTATAAACTTTTTAATTTAAATTTAAAAAGGAAAAGTGATTATAATGAAAATCCATTATATTCGATCAAAACCGACCAAATAATTTGACTTACTATGCTTCATTGAATTAGTTGGTTCGTTTTTTTTAATGGAATGTAACATATTTTGGTTCCATCACTTTTTCCTTCTATTTTTTCAGTTTAAATTTATATTATTTTTAAAATTTTATTATTTATTTTTAAATTTGAATTATAAATGTTATAAAACTATTTATTTAATGCACCAAGTCACCACTAGACTTCCAAAATGGATTCTTGATCATTGTGATGTTTGCAAGGGATGGACTCTTGGAAAATATGTTAAATAATCCTTTGAGGGCCGAAATAAAAAAGCTAAAACCATTTTGGAGAAAGTTCAATCATATATGTGTGAACCATCTTCCATAGTATCAACTACAAAACATAGGTATTATGTGATCTTCATAGATGATTTTCCTAGAATTTTTCGATCTAATTTATGAAGAAGAAAGATGAAGTTTATTCAAAGTTTGTTTAATTTAAGGCCTTAGTTGAAAATGAGATTGGAAAGAAAATTAAATCCCTGAGAAGTGATAATGGAGGAGAGTATGTGTCTAATGCTTTCAAGGAATTATGTTCCACGATGGGTCTTATAAGCGAGTTGATTACACCCCACAACCCATAGAAAAATGGGGTTGCATAGAGGAAAAATTGAAGTATTGTAGGAGCTGTTATAGCAATATTGCATGACTAGGGGTTGTCACTATCCTTGTGGGAAGAAGCTTGCAATTTCATTATTTATTTGCAGAAGAAGAGCCCTCAAGAAATTATTGGGATGATTACACCTGGAGAGGCTTTTAATGGGAGGAAGCCAGGTGTCTCCGAATTTCACATTTTTGGATTCATAAGCTATTGTAATGTCTCCAAAGATAGAAAGAAAGAGCTGGAGCCCACTGTAGGCAGGGGCATATTTGTAAGCTATTCTAAGACACGTCATATTTATCGGGTGTACATTTCCTCACTTAGGATGACTTTTATAATGAGGAATGTGAGATTTGATGAGGAGAAATCCATGACGAACTCTCTAGAGGGAGAGATTAGCATACCACCAGAGGAGGAGCTTCTAGTTCTAGAGGTGCCTTAATTAGATCCACAGAGTTAGATATTTACTCAAAGGCATGAGGACATTCCAGGAGGATGATGTGGAGGAGCCACATGTGGAGAAGCAGAGAGCAGGCTAAGTGGAGGCACCCACTCACATAGAGTCTTCCAGAGAAGGGAGGAAGAGGACCATGTTTTTTGATAGATTGGTGCAAGAAGATTAGGAGTATGTTGGAGCTCCTATCTCCTTACGCAAATAAATGAAATCACTAGACACATACACATGATATATGGCACTCATGTTAGAGTTGATTGATTCTGAAACATCTTCTTTGAATAGGTTATTTCCTAGTAGTTGTGGATAGATGCCACGATGAAGTATATGTCCACCATGAAGAACAATGTTTGTGATCCAGATTTAAATAGGAACACAAAAAATCACAGAGATAACCATAAATATAGAGATACATCAGAAATAATACATCATTTCATTAATGTAAAATACTGAAATATGCTTACAAACATAAATGGAAATAAACTAGCTCGGGTGATGGTAGCTTATCTCTGAGGAGAGATGTGGTAGCTACATGCCTCTGAACTGTCTTAAAATGAGGCTCAAAGGCATATTTATTGTTGAGAAACAATGGAAAACCCTAAACATCCAAAACCCTAACCTTAGGAGATGAAGTACCAAACTATGGACCCCGTTTAGGGTAAATTGGTACATCAACTTCCCGGGGTCGTAACTTCGGCATACGATCTTCGTTTTACACGCACAATGCCTCGTTAGAAAGATCTATCCGAGGATTACAACTTTTGGGTGAGAAACATTAATCCATGGACCCATGATGCTCCCAGTTTTCCAGAAAAACATTGTTTAGGGCCTCAAAATGGCTCCGGAAGTTCAGGGCCCAAAAAAATGCCATTAATAGTAAATTGTGCTACAAATAAGGAAACTGAAAAATTGAAAGAAACAAGTGGGGGTCCAAGTGGAATTGGCAGGTGGCCCACCAATATCCACCTAGATCATCCCTCCCCCCTTATGTAGCACTAGTCCCCATTGCATTGAGTTCCTCCATGAGATGAGGAAACTTCTACTGAACTTGGTCCCTAGTGAGCCATTTACCCTCGTGAAGTATTTGGCCTGCTTTGACAACTCGATACAATTGGATCTTCTGCTGATGAGTGTGCTTGATTTGCATGTCCATGATTCGATCAATTTTAGCTTGCTCCATGCAATATAGATTTAAGTCTATTGGTGTGAGTTATTTTGCAGTGTCAGATGTGTCTAGTAATTGTGGAAAGTATGGCCGAAGGCAGTTCACATTGAAAACTGGGTGCAGGCCAAGGAATGGGGGAATGTTGAGCTCAAATGCATTGTCTCCCACAACCTTGGTAATGGTGTAAGGACCATATTGGAGCGGTCTAAGTTTTCGATAGGCTCCGGCAAGGTGTTCCTTTTACAAATGCACCCAGACTTTGTTGCCCACCTAAAACTTGTGTGACACCCGATGTTGATCATGTCGCTGCTTTTACTTGGCATTTGATTTCTCCAGAATGTCGTGGACTTGCTAGCGGATATGTTGGATGCGCTCAATGAAGTTGTTTGCCTTTTATATGTTTCATACTGGACATGAGATGAATCTACCTAAGTAGTTGCAAATGGCATGGCCACATCAACAGGACATGGTGGTTGGAATCCCAAGCCCACCTGAAAAGGGATGTGGCTAGTTGAGCTGTGGAGAGCATAGTTATAGCTATGCTGAACATAGGGGAGGCTCTCATCCCATGTGCGTGGATTATTTGAGTTGTACTTCCGCAGAATGTGTACGATCATCCTATTAACAAACTTTGTTTGGCCATTGGTTTGGGGATGGAAGGTTGTGGACTTAGTGAGTTTGGTGTCCAACATCGATCAGAGACTGGACCAAAATGTACTGAGAAACCTGTTGTCTTGATGTGAGTGATAGACTATGGGATCCCAAAGTGTACCCACACTCGTTCAAAGAAGAGGCTAGTAGTGGCTTCTACTGCGATATTCTTCTTGTAGGCCGCCATAATGGCCATCTTTGAGAACCTATCGACAACCACAAAAACACAGTCATTTCCATGCTTGGTAGAAGGAAGGCCTGACATGTAATCCATGGATATGGATTCCCAAGTTCGACCAGGGGTAGGCAGTGGAGTATAGAGGCCTTGATTCTTGATGGTCGATTTGGAAATGGCGCAAGCAGTGCAGGATTTGATATACTTCCTGACATCCTGTCGAATATTTGGCCAATAGAAATACTTTTGCAGTACTACCACCATTTTCTCGACCCCAAAATGCCCAACAACCTAACTATAGTGTGCTTCCCAAATCATCTTGGCACACTCCCTTGAAGGAACACAAAGGTGACCCAGGTGGCATAACAAGGCATCCTGGAGGTGAAAATCTGGAACATGCTGACCCTCCAAGAGTGTTAGGTATGTGTGGCCAAATTCTGGGTTGCTTTTGTAGAGAAGTTGCCAATCAGAAGTCTCGTGCCTATAAGAGTTGAGAACGGTGGTTAACCCCATGATCGGTGGTCAACTGAGGTAATATGCAACATTATTGGTGCTTCCCTTCTTATACTTGATATTCAAATGGAACTGTTGCAAGTATGTGGACCACTTTTGATGGCAATCATTCTGCAACTTCCCTTGCATCTATATGAACTGCATGGGCTAGTGGTCTGTGTGGATGACCATTTCCTTCCCCAAAATGTAATGCTTCCATTGTCAAAAGGCCTGCACAATGGAATACATCTCTTTGTCATAAGTGGAATACTTCCGGACTATGTTTGAAAGTGTCTCACTGTGATATGCCACTAGATGCTAGTGTTGAGTAAGGATTGCCCCAATAACATAGTTAGAGGCACTTGTCTCGATCTCAAATGGTTGTTGCAAGTCTGATAATGCAAGCACTAGTGCTCAGTAGAGGTGATGTTTCAACTCTGTGAATGCCTTCTGTTGAGATTAAGACCAAAAGAAATTTTCTTTCGCTCCTCCCTTGGTGACTTGGCTAAAGGGCCAAGTGATATGAGAAAATCCCAACACAAACTTGCGGTAGAGGTTGGCAAGACCTAGAAAGCTGCGGAGCTCTATCGGAGTCATTGGAGATGGCCAATCCCAAATGACTTGGATCTTGGCTAGATCCACATGCACCCGATGTTCATGAATAATGTATCCGAGATGCTAAACTTGGGTCATGCCAAAAGTGCATTTCTACAAATTGGCACATAACTTGTGTTGTTGTAGTGTTTGGAGAACCTGTCGGATGTGGTGGAGATGCTCTTCCCAACTCTGGCTAAAGATTAGGATGTCATCCAAGTATACCACTGCAAGTGAGTTGGTGAATGGCTACAATATGTCATCCATTAGCCTCATGAAGGTTGTAGGAGCATTCGTCAACCCGAAAGGCACAAATAACCATTCGAAAAGGCCCTCCTTAGTTTTGAAGGCAGTCTTCCACACATCAGAGGGTTCGATTGGTACCTAGTGATATCCTGACTTTAAATTGATCTTGCTGAAATATTTTCCCCCTTCAGTTGGTCTAGAAGGTCATCAATCTGTGGGATTGGGTGCCTATTCCAGATAGTGATCTTGTTCAGTTCCCAATAGTCAATACAGAGTCTCCAAGTCCCATCCCTCTTCTGTACCAACACGATCGGGCTCCCATAGGGTGATGAACTCGGTCGGATGTGACCTTTCTGTAGTAGCTCCTGAATCTACCTCTTCATTTAATCGTTCTCGAAAAACAAAGCACTGATAGATTGGTCCAATGGGCAATGACACACCTGGGGTTAGATTGATGGAGTTCTTGACTTGATAGTGCAGAGGAACCCCTACGGGGGAGGTGAAGATGTCCTCGTACTCCTCCATGACCTTTTCCATATGTAGTTGTCATGTGGAGGGACCCTGTCTAGAGGTTGTGGCCACCATATTCTTCTTTCCTTAAGGGCGTATCATTAGGAAAACAAATTTCCCAGTCTTATGGAACTCACACCACTTTTCTATGTCCTTCTTCAGCTTTGCATTGTTGTTCTTTGCTTACATCTTTGACAAGTTGTCTCGGGCCACCCCGCCTTGGCTTTGTCCTTTATTCAGTAGTTTGGGGGCGCCTTTCCCTTGCTTCGGATTTGCATATTCAAAGTCTCGCTTCTTCTGTTTAAACTTCTACTCAATCTTGACAACGTATCGTTACTCTATGCCGAGCGAGGAGATCTCTAGGAATTCAATCTCATCCTGGATGTACCTGTGTAGGAAACTTCAGTATTTAAGTACCAAATTCAGCTCAGAATCCTTGATACCCAACTCTGTGTGAAGGGTATGAAAAATATTGGTAAACCTCCACACATCTTGGTCCCTTCCTTGTCGCAGTCTGGTCCACTTTATGTATTTATCCTCATAGCTTCTGACAGGGTAGTACTGCTCCTTGATGGCATTCCATAATGAATTCCAAGTGGGTGTGGCTGAAAACAGTGAGGCTATACTTTCATCCATTTGCTCGCAGTAGGTTTCCCTTTAGTCCTTGACATGAGGGGTGGCTTTGAGAAGCGCTAAAGTAATATTTTCCCCGTCGGGAAAATCATGAGCATAAAAATACCCTTCTAGTAGATTTAACCATTTATCTACAATGTCTACATCTATCCGACCCTCAAATATGAGAATTTCGAAGTTAACTTGTACCTTAAAGGGTGTGGCGCTTCCAGAGTAGCTGCTAGAAGTGAATGTGTTGCCCCTGGGTAGCAGCTGAAGGATCTGGGCAAAGTTGTCCATCATTACATTCCTTTGTTGCTCGAGGGCCTCTTCGAGCAAGATTTTGATAGGATCTCCTACCCCCTCATCTTTCTTTTCATTCGCCATAGGAGTTCGTTGGGATTTGCGAGGCTGGTATTGTAAAGGTTCGACCAGTTCAAGCCCTAACTCCTTATATCCCGACCTCATTGGGGACATGTAAAGAGAAATAGAGAAATAGCAGACCCCTCTGATACCACTGATCTAGATTTAAAAAGGAACGCAAAAGATTATGGAGATAACCATAAATATAGAGATACAACAGAACTAATACTTCATTTCTTTTATCACTTAGGTTGTTCCCAAAAGTTGTAAGAAAGGGAATATGGCTGAGGTAACCATAGACCAATCTTTTAGACACAGATTCTAGCCAATCTGCATCCAGAGAGGGTTCTCTCTTTATATTTTTTCAGCTTGATCTATTCAAAATATGGAACCTTTGCAGCATGGAAAGGATGAACATATTTGGGATTTTACCATTCAATCATGAAATATGACACCTATTGGTATAGGAGCATAACACTGGCTCCACTTGGGGATGGCTTTTCCTGGTGAAAAGTCAAGAACAACAGGTCAGATGGCCTTATATTCAATTCTCGCTATATTCTGAAATCTTCCTTTGCTGTAAACAAACTGTACAGAGGACCATGTAAAATATAGACATCTCTTTATGAGATGATCCAAACATTTGCACTTCTGTTTTGGATACTTTGTTTGAATGTTTGTTCTCATGTTTTCAGCCCCAAGTCCTCTTCTTCAACTTTTTTTCAAACCAAAAAGGCAATAGAAAAAGGTGGCATAATTCCTTCATTGTTTCTCAAAATTTCATACATATTTCTTTCCCATTTTTATTGTTGTAATAAAAAATACTGCAGAAACTAAGCATCGTTATGTACAAGTTAGAGTCCTGACATATTAACAAACTAGGTCAAAATAATGCTTCAGCATCCGACCATTGACTGGTCCATCTTCTGCATTTGTACCATCCAGGCTTTTCAAAAAGTAGATATTGTTTCCTTGGGAGGCCTGAATAACAAAAGGTCCCTTCCATAGGAAGTCAAACTTTCCATGTTTTCCTTTATCTTCTCTTTTGGAATCCAATTTCAGAACTTTGTCTCCTATGAAGAAATCCTCTGCCTTGGTCCTTTTGTCAAAATATATTCTTAAGCTTTTCTTATAACACTTGAGATCTTTGATACACCTCTTCTGTAGTTTGCTGCAAATGTATAGTCTGATTTATCCTTTTTTGGATGTCATTGGGCTGTATTTGGACTTCTTGCAATAATTTCATTACAGGTATTCCCAAGGAGGAAGGAAATATAGCCTCCATACCATATACAAGCTCATATGGACTAATCCCAATGGATCTCTTGGTAGTTAACCTGTCTGCCCATAATGCATTTATGAGCTTCTTATGCCAATTTTTCTTGTTTTCTTCCAACACTTTCTTAATGATATTCATGAGGCTTTTGTTGGAAGACTCAGCTAGACCATTACCCTGGGGGTAATAGGCTGTGGAGTGGCCTAAGGTAATGTGGTATTTGTGACAGAAATTGATCATTCTCTTGGATTTAAAAGCAGTAGCATTGTCTGTTATAATCTTTTCAGGACAGCCAAATCTAGACAGGATGTTGGTCTCTAAGAATTGCATGATCACTGAATCATTGGCCTGTCTACAAGGGATGGCTTCTATCCACTTGGTAAAATAATCTGTAGCAGTCAAAATCCATTTATGTTGGCCAGAAGAGGGAGGGTGAATTTCCCCAATGAAATCTAAACCCCATTGCTGAAATGGTCTTTCATTGGAAACTGGTCTAAGGGGTGGAGGCAGAAGTTTTCTCTTGCCTTCAAAGATTTGACATTTATGGCAAGAAGTAACAAAATTTTTTACATCAGCAAACAAAGTGGGCCAGTAAAATCCAGCCCTTAGGATTTTATCAGTAGTTGATTTCCAATACAAATGCCCACCACAGTCCCCTGCATGAAATTGTTTGAGCACTTTGTCAGTTTCATCTTTAATTAGACAATTTAATAGAACACCTTCATGATTTTTCCAAAATAGAACACCATCTAAAATAAAAAACCTTAAAGCTTTCATTTTTATAAACCTTTTCTTTGTTCTGGATAACCCTGGAGGAGCCTGCGGGTTTAATAATGCATAACAGATATTAGCATACCAAGGTGATTCTAGGAAGGCCTGGCTAATTTGTGGAGTCGCCATCTCCTGTTTGTTATCCAGTTCATTAATATCTAGGGCTTGGCAATTGGTTTCAGTCAAGAGTTTAGCCAATCCCTGTCCTTTTATAAGCTTAGTAGGTTTTATCTCAATATCATACTCTAGTATAGTAGCAATCCATTTACCTCTTTTTCCTTCAATCCCCTCTTGGGTCAGGATATCTTTGACAACAGTGCTTGGCACATAAG
Source organism: Pinus tabuliformis (assembly GCA_031772625.1). Lineage (NCBI taxonomy): Eukaryota > Viridiplantae > Streptophyta > Pinopsida > Pinales > Pinaceae > Pinus > Pinus tabuliformis. Next base: position 819,549,803 of record CM062810.1, on the reverse strand, counting down.
CTATTATATGAGAGTATAGTACATAGACTCTGAAACCTTTGATGGATTTCACTAGTGCATAAGCCTGTTTTTCCATGATTGGGTATTTTAAAGGTGCATCCCTCAGTTCTTTGCTAAAGAAGGCTATGGGTTTTTCACATCCTTGATCATATTTCTGCAGCAAAACAACAACAATAGTGTGTTCAGATGCAAATGAAAATATAATGAAGTCTCTGTCAAATTTTGGGCTTGTGAGGACCATAGTTTTCATTAAAGTTGTTTTTATTTCTTCAAATGCCTACTTGGCTTTAATGTCCATTTGACCTTGGAATCCTTTTTCAACATATTATTCAACAATCTTATTAATTCAGCCAAGTTAGGTATGAATCTTCTTAGAAAATTAATTTTCCCTACAAAATCTTGGAGTTCCTTAACATTTCTGGGATGTGGTATTTGTAAGATGGCTTGTATTCAGTCAGGGTCAATTTTGATGCCATCTCTTGAAATTATGTGACCTAACAGTTTGCCTTCTTCTAGGCCAAACAATGACTTCTTTGGATTCAGTGATATACCATATTTTCTGCAGGTTAAAAACACTTGCCTTAGATGCTCTAGGTGCTGCTGATCTGATTTGGAAAACACAGTGAGATCATCTAAGTATATGACTAGAAAATCATGAATTTCTTTAGCAAAAGCTATGTCCATTGCACGTTGGAAGGTTTTCCCTGCATTCTTGAGTCCAAATGGCATTTTCACATATTTGAAAGTTCCCAATGACATTGTAAAAGCAGTTTTTTCTTGATCATCAAGGTGAACTAAAATCAGGTTAAAGCCTGAAAACCCATCTAGCAGTGAAATTCTAGAGGCTCTTACTACCCTTTGTAAAATGTGGTCCATCTTGGGTAAGGGGTAGTGATCTTTTAAAGAGACATTGTTTAGATTCCTCAAATCAACACACAGTCTGATTTCTCCTATTTTCTTTCTAGTGGGCACTAAATTGGAGACGCATTTTGAAAATCTAATGGGTGCAATTATCCCAACTTCATACTTTCTCTTAACTTCTTTTTCAATGAGAGGAAGGAGTACAGGGTTGACCCTTCTAAGTTTTCTCTTGAAAGGTTTTTGATTTTCTTTGAGGGGTATTGTGTGCTAAATTATAGAAGTATCATAGGACTTGAGATCTTCATAACTCCATGCAAAAACATCCTAAAATTCTTTGAACAGTTCAATATATTTCAGCTTTTGGTCAGGAGGAGAAGTTTTGGACAATTTTATCATTTTAGGACTCTGTTCAGTCCCTGTATGATAGTTGTCAATTTCTGCATTTAATGGCTGCATTTTGGGTTTCCTTGGGATATCATTAGAATAAAAAATGTCTTCCAGTGGAGTCAAGCCTGTGGGTAAAAAATTGTCCTTTAAATCAATAACTTCAGACTCTCCTCCAACAGTTTCATCAAAGTTTATTTCTTTCAGCTCTTGCAACTCTTTGTTGGTAAATTTTGTTGGATGTAGTATTTGAGTTGTTGTTTCAGCTGAAATGCATGTTTCAACTTTGTCTACTTGATCAACTTCACAAACAGTGCCTCTGTCTATATTGGTGCTGGAAAATTCTTCTTTCAAAGTCAGGAAATTATTAATTTGAGTGTCATTATCAAACACTTGCCAGTTTTTATATTGTCTGGTACAGTTGGCCTGTGTTTAACTTCAGCTGTAAAATGATGATTAAGCTCAAATGAGAGTTTACAAGTGCTGGCAAATGTTGCCAAACTGTGAGCATGCAAATTGTGTTTCCTTGGAATTTTGGCAAGCTGAGTTTCAAGAAAGGTATTGAGTATTTCAATCGCTGCTCCTCTATAAGACCTTAATCTAAGATTATTTTTGAGGAAGTTTCCTTTCATTTGTTGAATAACTAAATCAGAGTCTCCTAAAATTGATACCCTAACTGCCCCTAAGCTTCTGATCACTTTGAGTCCTAACAGGAGGGCTTCATATTCAACCATGTTATTAGTGCATCTGAAATTCAACTTGTATGCATATCCTTCAGCATGATCATTTTCCATGTTATGTATCCAAATTCCTGCTCCAGCTCCTAGTTTATTGACAGATCCATCAAATTCTAAATACCAAAGGATTTCTTGGTTACAGCTAGTATCAGGGATCTTAGAAATTTGCTTACTAGGAAAATTTGGATCTTCAGTTTCATGTGGTTTCCCTTTAGTGTCTAATATAACAATTTTTTGAGAAATTTCTTGGGTTTGGGCAATAGGTTTTTTATTTATGATCTCTTCTTGTTCAATTGCTAAAACCTTGCCATGAGTTGGAGGGTAAATTTCAACATTGTATACGATGAAGGAGTCCATATCAGAATGCCTGGAATAGATGGGAAAATTTTGGGGTTTCTCCTGGCTACTGACCACATATTTCATCAGGGTTTCTCAGTACAATCTCTTTGGCTGGCCAAATACCAAAATTGTGGCATAAGACATGTCCAGTTGTAAAGATCCTTGGAGCTTTGCACCCCAAGATCTAGACAACAACATGCCATATTTTGGTGGAATATCAACTACCACTACATCCATTAAAATTGTCTTAGCAGGGTATTGAACTAGTGATGCACATAAATCTTTTATTAATACTAGACATCTGACCTGGCTTGAATCAAAAGAGAACAAGTCTTTGTATGGCCTGGTGATATCTAAGTCCAACTTTTCCATTACAGATTTGGGCATTAGATTATGGGAAGCTTGAGAATCAAACATTTCATTGTGCAATATTTTTTCATGAATATTCAGACTTACTTAGAAAGGAGGAACCCCTCCATCTACTGTTTTACTGTTTACTTCAGGGCCAAAAATTAATTCTAGTTGATCATCAAGGACATTCATTGCATCTCTGTTTTTAGAAATTTGAAGTGATCTGTTGATTTGTTCTCTATAAACATAATGCCTAGCCAATTCTGACAATGGAATTGCTATCTTCAATTTGCCTATTTCAGTCTCAAGGTTAAAAGGTTTTTCTGTTTGGGTTTTGTCATTTCGGGCAGCGAAAGTTTCTTTTTCAGCTATTTTTTCAGTGTTTTTTCCCTTATCAGCAGTAGTGTTATGCGCTGAAGTTGCTTGTATGTCAATTTCAGGAGGTTCTTTCTCAATTTCTTTGGAAGAAACGAAAGCTGAAGACTGTTTATTAGGTTGTTGATTGTCTGATATATCTTCAACTGTAAGAGTGTTTGGATTAGGAACTGTTTTAGGAGGAGTTTGCATAGGAGGGTTCTTGATTTTGCCTTTCGTATGTTGTTTAGTTTCTTTCTATTTATTGTCATCAGGGACATCTATTATCCTTCTTCTGAGATTGTATTGCTTGTGAACTTCATAGATGGCAGTGTCATATCCTTCTCTAAAATCAAATGATTCACCTGATTAGATTTGAAACTGATTAGAGTATGAGCTTCTTGGTCTTCTTGGGTCAAGAAAATTTGTTGTTCACTACTGAGACCCATTAAGTTAATCTGAGTGTCCTGTGTTGGTTAACTAGAAGTTGAAGCTTCAACATAGTTTTCTTGGAATGGAGGTCTAATGTTTTGGTCGAGACCAACCTTTCCAATGTTGGGATTCTGATTTTTTCTGAAATTTGGGTTTCTTCCTGCGTTGTTCTGTTGACCATCCCAAGCGGAATTCCCCTCAATTGTTTCTACCCTATCACCAAGTCTGTCCATGACTCCATTCCTTTAATGATAGCATCTAATTTTTTCTCAAATGCAGAAGGTTCTTCTTTAATGGGTATCCTCCTTTCAGCCCTAGCTCGAGCTCGTTTGGAAATTAGGTTGGCTTCAACACTGACATCTATACTCTGCATGTCTTCTAGGCTTCGAGGAGCTCTTTCTCTAAGCTGGTATGCCATGTCTGAGTCAAATCCATAAGGGAATTTGATCAAGGCCAAGTTTGGTGGAGGCCTAAGATTCTGAGGAATAGCATGGTATACATTGTTAAATCTGGTGCAATAATCTTGAACAGTTTCTTGTTGACCTCTCTTTAAGTTTCCATATTCTGATAAAATGTGGAGGGGATCTTTTTTCTTTTCCCATCTATTTAGGAAAGTCTCATAAAGAGCTTCAAGATCATTGATAGTATTTGCAGGGAGTTCTCTAAACTAGGCTCTAACGTCTCCAGTTAAGCTTTGGACAAAGATTTTCATTCTTACATCATCATCATCAATCTCATAGTTTTCAAAATAATCCATCATTTTCTTGGTGTGTTGTTGAGCTGTGTAAGTGTCAGTACCATCAAAACAGGTGATTTTTCTTTGATAATCTCGAGGCATAGCCCCTGGATTTGCAGGAAGTTGCAAGGGAGCATATCGGTTTTCCATATTTACAGAAGTAGGTGTAACAACTGGAAGAACAAGGATAACAGTTGAAATATGGGCAGTGGATGGGGGAGTGAAAAAGATGGTTTGAAGTGCTGATGGTGAACTAGGAGAAGCAACAATAATGGTAGAAAGGACTGATGCTTTTGCAGGAGTAAGCTTAGATTGGGTGAGGCTCTGCTGGCTTTTAAGGTGTTTAGGAATCGGATTAGGATTTTGGAACACAAGTGTGGGATTTGGATCTAGATTTGATCTAGTGTAACGATTATTCTTCTTTGGAGCCAGCTTCTGAATATATTTTTGGTTTTTCTTGAAATATTTGAAGAATACAACTTTAACAATGTCTTGTAGGAAGTTTTTAGAATATGGGAGTTTTGAATTTTCCTAAAGATCTATTAAAACAGGGAACTGATCAAATATTTGAAACAGTTGTTCAAAGCTTAAAACTAGACTGGAGATAGACTGAAGCAACTTTTATTTACTCCTGCAACTGCATAGCAAAAGTAGTTTCAAAGGCTACTTGGCCAACTTTAGGCTCCATCTATAGCTTTAACAAATAAACAGCAATAACAAACAATTATTCAGATCCCCAGTGGAGTCGCCAATGATGTTATCACTCAGGTTGTTCCAAAAAGTTGTAAGAAAGGGAACACGGCCGAGGTAACGACAGACCAATCTTTTAGACACAGATTCTAGCCAATCTGCATCCAGAGAGGGCTCTCTCTTTATATTTTTTAAGCTTGATCTATTCAAAATATGGAACCTTTGCAGCATGGAAAGGATGAACATATTTGGGATTTTACTAGTTAATCATTAAATATGACACCTATTGGTATAGGACCATAACAATTTCAATAATGTAAAATACTGAAATATGCTTACAAACAGAAATGGAAATAAACTAGCTTGAGCAATGGTAGCTTATCTCTGAGAAGAGATGTGGCAGCTACATGCCTCTAAACTATCTTACAATGAGGCTCGAAGGCCTATTTATTGTTGAAAAACAATGGAAAACCCTAAACATCCAAAAGCCTAACCCTAGGAGATGAAGCGCCAAACTATGGGCTCTATTTTGGATAAATTGGAACATCAACTTCTCGGGGTCGTAACTTTGACATACAATCTCCGTTTGATGCGCAAAATACCTCGTTAGAAATATCTATCCAAAGACTACAACTTTTGGAGGAGATACGTCAAACAAATGACCCATTTTGCTCCCAGTTTTCCCAAAAAATGTTGTTTAGGGCCTCAAAATGGCTTCGGAAGTTTAGGACCTGAAAAACTACCAAAAATAGTAAATTGTGTGACAAATAAGGAAAATAAAAAACTAAAAGAAACAGTGGTGGGGGTCCAAGTGGAATTTGTGGGTGGCCACCAATATCCACCTATATTAGTTTGGGAGGTGGTGCCCAAACACGAGAACAAGTCAGTTGTTGGTTCTAGGTGGTTGTATAAAGTGAAACATGTGGTTGATGGTAGTATTAAGAAGTACAATGCCATATTTGTGGCCAAAGGCTTCTCACAGGTGGAGGGGATTGATTAAGAGGAGAAATTTTCCCCTATGGAAAGATACTCATTTATGAAGACAATACTTGCAATGGTAGTATAGAAGGGGAGGAGCATCCACCAAATGGATGTTAAAACTACCTTCCTCAATGGAGTGGTTGAGGAATAGATCTAGATTGAGCAACCTTAGGGGTTTGAGAAATTTAGTATGGAGACACATGTGTTTATGCTCAGGAGAGCCCTCTATGGCATAAGCTAACACCCCATGCTTGGTACACTTGCATAGATTCTTATCTCGGTGGATTGGGTTTCATTAAGAGTGAAGCAGATGCCAATCTCTACTACATAATGGTAGATGGTTTTTTCTCATCTTAGTTCTCTATGTGGATGTTTGATATTGATAGGAGATGACAAGTTGATCTAGTATTGAAAGGAGGACCTTTCATGAGAGTTCAATATGAAGGATATGGATTTGATGCACTACTTTCTTGGCTTGGAGGTGTGGGAGGGAGATGGAGAGATATTTGTTGGACAGGGGAAGTACACCTCTAAAATTATTCAAATATTCCACATGTAGGATTTCAAACTCATGGATACTCCTATAAGTACTAATTGGAGGAAAGATGATTCTTCTACAGGTGAGGGAATAGATGGAACTATATATAGAAAGTTGGTGGGGTCCTTGATATACTTGGTGAACACAAGGCCTGATATTTATTTTGTAGTGAACTAGCTTAGTTAGTTCATGATGGAGCCTTCTGTTATCACTCTGATAATTCCTTTCAAGTAATAACAAGGAAAAACCAAAGGTAACCACTATCTACTTTTGGAGATCAAGACCTAGCCTTCGTGATGTTTAGATACGCCTCTCTCTTTAAGTTTTAACTTTGTTTTACTTAAGATTTTTTAGGCTAGCTATGATTGTTCAAGGGGTTTTGATTTTATTTGAAATTGGGTGGTGGGATCTCTTAACAGATGGATAAATTAATGTCTTTCAAATCATTGGGATATGGAGTCAACTGATAGGGAAGCAAGGCTGGATAAATTCACTAAAGCAGATGTTCCAAGGGCAAGATAGCAGAGTGTATTTCATATTTTAAGGCAGAGGGGTGAAAGGGTTTCACTCGAGGTGAGAGAGACGTTAAGGGTTCTCGGACCCGGATAATGAACGAGGAAGGAAGGGATAATTGAGATCAAAGGGCAATTAAGAATCCTTTAATATGGATTATTTATGAAATCAATTTAAACTAAATATCAATTAAGAATTCTTTAATTTAAAAATCAGAAGAAAACATTCAAATTCTTAACTGTTAAAACAAAATGTGATTTAAAAAAGTTCTGAAATGTATTTCCAGTTATAGAATTTAGATTGAAACACATATAAGATTATGAATAACTTTGAGAAAATAACAAAAAAAAATGGAAATACTTGTCTGAAACTCGCTCAACACATGAATCCTTGGAACAATATGATCTTTATTAATCAATTCAGCTTGTTGGCTCATCAACTAATACAATAACCTTCTGGTTCTTCTTGATAAAAAAGTATATATAAATGTCTAATCAAATCCACCCTACATACTTCAAATTGTGAAGTATTTATACAAAAGTTTATTACAAAATATATCAAACTAATTTGAGATTTAGTCTAGGAAATAAAAATAACTTCTTGCAAGAAGATAGAGACAACTATTGAACTGCTTCATGAAGTCCCTTTTATTTTCGTACTGCTGGCTTTTATGGTTTGATTTTAGCACTTTATGCTGCTTTGGTGGTTGACCTTTTACGCTGGAAGCTTCATTTAATTTTGGCTTTCATCTAATACACTTTGACATTGATACACTTTAACTCTGCTAATCTGTCTTCCTCCTGTTACCTGGTTGTTTTACTTTTACTGTACTTTAACCTTTTTACTGCATATTTCTTTCAGTAAATCAGTTAATTTCTCCCATTCTTCAGCCTCAGGTAATTGGATTTTTATCATCCTCCTATATATTTCATTTGCCTCGGTGTACTTGGTAAAAGTAGGCTTATTGATAAACAAGTGTTTTCTCTCATGCTGGAGGTAAAACAAGTTTTCAAATGTCTAGTAGAGTACTTTTCCTATTGGAAATGCCTTGGTTGATGATGTATTGACTTGTTCTTTTGCTAGCTCTCTGATTTTGCTGTTGTAATCCTGCTGTTTCATGAGCTTGTCATTTATCACTAAGGGACTGGGTAACCCTTTCTCTCTTAAAATTTGAAACTTAGCCATAAATCTATCAATGGCTACCTGCATATTTTGACACTTGTCCTCCAAGTTTAGCATTAAGTTTCTCTTGGAAAGGACCTTTCTCACCTCCATAGTTGTCTCTGTTCTGTCCTCTATATCAAATTCCTGAAGCTCATACTTATTTTTAATGTTAAGGAATTGGATAATTCTAATAGCATCTTCTGGCATTTCTCCTAAATCTTCTTTTACTCTTTAGATGGCCTTTGTAGCCATCTTTATTAAATCTATCTGTTCAAAAATCACCTGAATAGATGGCCAAATATCATTGATAGAGTCAATAATATTGGTCCATAGTAGTTCCTTAGCTTTCCCAAGGGGTTCCTTTAGTGTCAGGTCCTTCTCCATGGCTTTTAATCTCTCGCTCATCCTGGCAGCTTTCTGCACTTACTTTGTGCATTATTTTGGCAAGCTTGTAATTAGTTTCCAAGCTTGTCACCTTTTCTTTTAGCTTATTCATCTCTGTTGCCTGTATGGATATCTCTTCCATAGCTCTAACCAACTTTGGTGCTCCTTCACCTGATGTATCTGCTGCTGATGTAGACTCTATTGACACAAGTTGTGTTGTGGCCATAGGAGTTGTGGGAGCCAATGAGGCTGCCAATGTGGAAGGAACAGCTGTTGACATTGTTGGGATGACATTCACTAATGTAGTGCCAAGAACACTTTGCTTTGGTTGGATTAAACTGTCCAATTCTTTCTTTGTCTCCCTTAACTGATCATTTAGTTTGAGGACTAAGTCCATCAACTCTTCATGTCTGGTTTGGCTTTCCAATACTTCTTGTGTGTGGATATGTTGCAGTTGAGGTATCTTAAATTGATTTTTAAGTGTTGCAATGTCATCATTCTTTTTCTTCATCAGTTGTTTAGTAACTTTGATGTCTTTGGATCATGTCCCAATTCAATCACTAAGTCTTCCAAAAACTTGATTCTGGTGTCTTTTGCCTATGAGGAGGCCTTATCCAACTGATACTGAGTTGAAATGTTGTTCAATGAATTCTGCAATTGATGGGCAATTATGGCTTTTCTAGTAAGGGTGGAGTAAATAATTTCTCCAGCCTGTTTATGAAATTCAATTTGGTCAATGGGATGAATATCCCTTACCAATACCTCAAAATCAATCTTCTTGAAATCTGTTGATGTCCTTGGTTGTTGAATAGTTGGCTTTATGAAGGACATTTGCATTTTTCCTTCCTTGATGTCAAAAGCTGACATCAACCTGGTTTGATTGGTAGGTGTAAGCTTGAGATACTATGCATAAGATTGTGCCTTCAGTTTCTCATTTCTTATTTTGATTTCTTTAAACCTATCCTTTATGTCCTTATCTTTATTAGCAGGCCTACCAAATGAGGAGACTTCTACACTGAGCTACCTTTCTAATATTTGAGTCTATGATGTAGATGGGTCTTGTGTTTCTCCATATTGAGTTGTGCCCTTGCTTGTGTCTAAATCAGAATTAGTTACTTCTACTGAGCCTTCTGTATCTTCTTATTTTGAAACAGGATTGAGCCTTGCCCTTTTGCTCTGGCTGGCTTCATACTGCATATTTTAAGTGTCCATACCTGAACTGGAGGCTCCCTCCCTATTCCTCTTGGGATTATTTTCCTCATTCTGAGGAGTATGCAAAACAGCAGGGGTACTCATGGTTGCTTCTTGCTGTGGTACCTACAGGAATGAGATTTCATCAAGTTGTCTCTCTAGATCAATCAAGGTATTTTCAACATATACCTTTGTACTATCCCTATTTATGAGAGTGTTTTCCAACCACTTATATTGATTGGAATATCTTTTTATCTATGGTATGGGGTGGTGAATGTAAGGCCCCAATTTGACCTTTTCTCTAAGTTTAGTCATAAACCCTTGAGGGTCATATCTCCACTTGAAACTATTTTGAAACTTCATTTTTTGCAGAATCAGATCTACTTCCTGCCCTGCTTCTCTAGAATTGGAAATGAAGGGGCCTAACTGATTTTTGACTTTGAACTGGGTCCTTTTCTTAGCTGAGACAAAGTTGACTTGATCAGATTTCATTATCTTCCTATAATACTCTAGAGAAAATAACCTCATGGGGAGGTATTTGGGGAGTTTGTATGGGGCTAGCTGGAAACCATATCTTCTTATTTCAGTGTGATTTTGGTAAAGGTATCAATCTCCCACCTTAATTTGCTTGGACAATTGGAGGACTCTTTTGATTTCTTGACTTATCCTAGGTGGAGGACTTCCTGACAGCATGGTCATGACTGGATGGAAAAAAGAGTCAATGAATTCTATATAGGTGTATGGTGATGAATACTTGTGGAAAAGTGGTGTCCAAAATATGACAGACCTGGGGTGGCCTCTGGTATCCAGATTCTAGAGGGTGAAGGGAAATCTATCTGACTGATAATATAAAAACATATGGTAAAGTACAGATGAGTATTTGTTAGACCCCTATACTACTAGTGTAACCCCTTATTGTTATTAGTACAACCCCCTTATTATATTGTTGTACCCATGTAGTCCCCATATTATTATTATTGTGCCCTTACATTATTATTGTTATGTCGGCTCTGATTATATTATGACCCCTTAGACTCCTATATATAGAAAGGAGGTCTTGTAATTTGTATCATCCAAGAATTGTTCATTTGTGTAATGTAAAGGAGGTTCCCCCTCGAAGAGGCTGAATTATAAGGCATTTATCTTTCTTTTCTATCTTTTTGTGAGTTGGTTTCATAACATTTGGTATAAGAGCTTTGAATTCTGGGGTTTCGCTGCTCCAAATAGGTCATCGTGGAATTTATCCTATAACTTGTTTTCTGCAACGTTTCAGATGCTACAAAAAAAACCCATTTGGTTCAAAATCATTCGAAAACTCGGGTCCGAAATTCAGAGCTTTTTGTGCTATATTTGCGGAGATATGATCTGAGGAATTTGGCCTTTTTGTAAACTCCTGAATTACATTCCAAACAGGTGACCTGGGGAAAATCATCATAGCTTTTGTTTTGAGCATTGGATTGCAATTTCATAGGAAGTTATAGAAAGAGGACGGACTTTAGTTTCCTGTGCATACTTTTTAGATCAGAAGGTCAAAACAGTGACACGTGGCACATCATACAAGTTTGCTCTTCTGAAAATGTCTATAATCAAGTCATCTTGGGAGATTGTACATAACTCTTTCTTGGAGAATCTAAATTCAATCAGACTGGTGGCATTGGAAAGAGGACACAAAGGGCTACTACAGGTCACAATTTTAGAACTTAAAGATCCTAAAGTACAGAGTTACAGTTGTTTCAAGATTGAGCTCCTAAAATCAAGAAAAAGCGAGATGAGGAAGTTTGATGGCAAGGATCTAGTAAATTGGATACTATATATGGAGAAATATTTTGATCTACATGGTGTAACACTATTACAAAAGGTATGTATTGCATCTTCATATTTAGAACAAGATCAATTTTTATGGTATAAAGGGCTTTGTTCTCATAAACAACTTGTTACATGGTCAATTTTCACAGAGGAAATTATAGCACATTATGAGAATACAAAGAGAAACACCTTCTTTAGAGCAACACCACAACAATTGGAAGAAAAAAGAGAAAAAGGGCTTTGTTACAAAGTGGAAAGAAAAATGATGGAAACAAGGAATTCTACCTCTCACAACTATAAAGATGGAAGTGTTGTTTCTCCTAGCCTTCCACAACCTACAAGGGTTACACCACAACAATTGGAAGAAAAAAGAAAAAAAGGGCTTTGTTACAATTGTGATAGAAAATGCACTAAAGGTCATAAGTGTGCTGAGAAGAAATTATTTTACATAGAGTATGAAGAGGAGGAAGAAAAGGATCAATAAACATCAAATGAAGAGCATATGTGCCAAGACCCAACCCTCGAGAAAGAAGAAATGAATCCAACCATATCTTGTAAAGCATTGGCAAGAATTACCACTCCTCAAACTATCAAGATAGAAGGACATATCAAGAAGAAAAATGTTCAAGAAGTGAAAGATCACATCGAGCATCAAGAAATGAATCCGACCATATCTTGTAAAGCATTGGAAGAAATTACCACTCCCCAAACTCTAAATATAGAAGGACATATCAGGAAAAAGAAGGTTCAAAAAGTGAAATATCAGGAAGAAAAGTATCAAGAAACATCAAAAGAAAAGGATACTCACCAGGAACCAACCCCAAAGAAAGAAGAAATGAACCTGACCATATCTTGTAAAGCATTCATCGGAATTACCACTCCTCAAACTATAAAGATAAAAGCACATATCAAGAAGAAAAAGGTAATAGTGTTGATAGATTCAGGTAGTACCCATAATTTTATTAATTGTAATATAGCTAAGGACTTGGATTGCTTCCTAGATCCAGCACTAGAGTGTCAAGTGATGGTTGTAAGTGGAGGAACCATAAATTGCTCTAGAAAGTGCCATAATATCAAGCTATCCATGGGAGAATATGTATTGAATAGCCCAATGTTTTCCGTTCCAATCGGTGGTGCTGATGTTGTACTAGGAGTCCAATGGCTACAATCTTTGGGTACAATAGCTTTTAATTTTCAAGAATGTTTTATGAAATTTACTTCAGAAGGAAAGGAAGTTGAATTAAGGGGTATCACAGGGAAACCAAGAAAGATAATCAACTCTAACGGAATGACAAAGCTTCTAAAGAAATAACAACGAGGCGAAATTGCACAATTATGTTCGCCAACTGTTCGCACATCGAAGTCATGTATTTCTCTAGATCTCCAAAAAATCTTGGACAATCATTCCAAGGTATTTGAGACTCCCAAAGGTCTCCCACGTATTCAAGATCATGATCATGCTATTTATTTTATTCCAGGATGTGTTCCTCCAAATGTCAAGCCTTATAGATATCCATATGCCCAAAGGAGTGAAATTGAACATATGGTTGCAGAAATGGTAGAGGTTGGTACAATTATCCAATTAAATTTGATAAACAAAGGAAGGTATGAATGGAAGAATGGCGAAGTAGGGTAGGAACTCATTCAAAAGTTTCCGAATATCCCAGTTCCAACAATATTGCCAGAACTTGACAAAGAAGGAAAAAGCATATTGGAACCTGAATCATTTACAGAACCAAGAAGTTGATAGCTACAAAATCGATCAATTTCAAAGCATCTCATCAAGTGGAAGAACTTACCTGTTGAAGATTTCACATGGAAGGACAAGAATTTTATACAAAAGCATCAAGAACTACTCAAGTGTTGAGGACAACACTTTTTGAAGGAGAGGGGCATGTTAGGCCCCTATATTACTTAGTGTAACCCCTTAGTGTTATTAGTACAACCCCCTTATTATATTGTTGTACCCATGTAGTCCCCATATTGTTATTATTTTTCCCCATAGAAGCCTATTATTGTTATTATTGTGCCCTTACATTATTATTGTTATGTCGGCTTTGATTATATTATGACCCCTTGGACTCCTATATATAGAAAGGAGGCCTTGTCATTTGTATCATCCAAGTATTGTTCATTTGTGTAATGTAAAGGAGGTCCCCCCTCGAAGAGGCTGAATTCTAAGGCGATTATCTTTCTTTTCTATCTTTTTGTGAGCTAGTTTCATAACAATATTTGAATACTCTCTCATTGTGCATTCTGGTAAACTGTTCATTCATCCTTTCAACTATGAACTGGGCATAATCATACAAAGTAGCAGGAGGCTTTCCTGGGGTGAAAATGGACATGAAGGCCAGGATAAGCTCATAAACAAATTCATTAATGGTAAAACCAAGAATACATGATATCATAGTCACAATATGATTTCCCCTTTCAGAGAAAATGGCAGAAACATATGGAGCGACATCTTTAGGAATGTGTTGCTCTTGTACAATGAAAGTTTCGAACATTTGGGCCAGTTTTGATGGACTCAATTTAGTGTACTGGTCTAAAAAATCTTCAATTGAGAGTGGGGTCAGGTTTGGACCTGGTCGGAATTGTAACATGTCATTCATTCATTCAGCTGTGATGGTAAAAAAGACTTTTTGGTCAGGGGACATTATAGCTCTCTAGATGGGAATGCAATAGGCATGTCACATATGGACAATTTAAGGAAAGATATGTACTTGGGGAAACTGATATTTGGGAAAATTGGAGTCCCAAAGGCCAATGTCATCAGAATGGTTCAGATATCTATCTTTACTCAAACAATGAATTTTGAGCAGGACCTCATATGCACTTGTGTCTCTGATTTGAAAATCCCTGTCTACTAGGGGGAGCTGGTAAAGGTCCAAATGGGGAGTTGTGATAGGTCTAACATCCATGGCAACTGGAGTAGCCATAATTCAGTTCTTGTGGATTTGAATTCTGCTTTCACAGGTTTATTTAGAGCTTTTGAAGGAAACTAGAAGCATTCAGAAGGATTTGGGACAAAATTTTAAATTTAAAGTAATTTCAATTAATTTTACTTAATTAAAACACTTCTAAAGACTAAACACTTTCAAATTTGGAAGGGTGACTCATAACTTGTGTTCAAATACTTGAAATTTGGTGAATTAACTACAAATCCGGTGTTCTCGGTAGCTGCAGAAGTTTGAATGGCCCTGGTATGGACCGAGAGGTTGGTTGGGGTATCTGCAGCTTCTTTAGGAGTCGAGTTTGAGGTTAATTGATCAATTCAGCATTTGCAGGTGTCGCAATGGTTCATAGAGGTTCACAAAGAAAATGAGTGAAAAAAGTGAAATAGGGCTTCTCGTGTTGGGTATACGACCAAAGTCCCACATTGACTATAAGTGGGGAGGATCATGGGTATATAAGGATGGACAAATATCTCCATTGGTATGAGGCCTTTTGGGGTAAAGCCCAAAAACAAATCCATGAGGGCTTAGGCCCAAAGTGGACAATATCATACCATTGTGGAGATATGTGGTGTCCAGAGATTGTGGAGATATGTGGTATCAGAGCCATGCCCCAAATCTCCCACTTGGAGAATGATTCTAGCAACTCCACTGCTGCTTCATTTGCTGGACAATGACTCCCCTTTGGACCTGGCTGTTTTTCATCTTCATCGTCATCCTTGAAAACCAATTGAAACTGAGCATGTTCTTAGTTTCTCCCTGGTTACAAATTTTGTTAGCATATCTGCAGGATTCTTGCTAGTGTGTATCTTTTCCAGCTTCAACTCTCCATCTTCCAACACTGATCGTATGAAGTGGTACTTGAGCTGTATGTGTTTAGTCCTGGAATGAAATGCTGAGTTCTTTGCAAGATGAATGGCACTTTGACTATCACTGTATAATGTGCCCATATCATGCTCCTTACCCAATTCACCCATAAACCTTTGTAACGAAATCATTTCTTTACTAGCCTCTGTAGCAGCAACATACTCTGCTTCTGTTGTTGAAAGTGCAACAACACTTTGGATTTTTGAAACCCAACTGGCAGTTGTTCCTCCAACAGTAAATACATATCCTGTAGTGCTCCTCCTGTTATCTCTGTCACCTGCCATATATGCATCAAGATATCCTTGTAGGGAGATGTTTGAACCACCAAAGCATAATGCTTGATTTGTGGTACCTTTCAAATATCTGAGAATCCATTTCACTGCCATCCAATGTTCCTTTCCTGGATTGTTCATATACCTGCTTACAACTCCCACTGCATGTGCAATATCAGGCCTTGTGTAGACCATTGCATACATTAAGCTTCCAACTGCTGATGCATGTGGAACTTTAGACATATAATCCATGTGTTCTTGGGTCTTTGGGCACATTTCCTTGCTAAGTTTGAAATGGCTAGAAAAAGGTGTACTAACTCGTTTTGCATTATGCATGTTAAATCTTTTCAACACCTTTTGTATGTACTCATTTTGAGACAATGTTAATTTACGATTTTTCCTGTCTCTAGTTATTCTCATACCAAGGATTTGCTTTGCAGCTCCCAAATCCTTCATTGCAAATGAATTTGCCAATTTTCTTTTGAGCACATTTATTTCCTGCATGTTAGATCCTGCTGTTATCACAAAATCACTACTGAGGGCTGCAACCAAGTAAGATTTCATGTAACTATTTCAACCTATCTTTAGACCAAAGATTAGCCTCTTTGACCAGAGAGGGCTCTCTCACAACTCTTGATAAAATCCTTCAAACACTAGATGGCTAACTCTTTATTCACTTATAAAAGCATAACTGGTTGGAAACACATCAAACTGGCTCTCATTGGGCTATGGAGTCTATAATATTAAGTAAACAAGGAAAACACAGTGATCTCATGGAAATCAAGGCTCTTAGCATTACATGTCAAACATACTCCACCAAAACATAGCTTGCTGAATACACAGGAAGTCAGAGCATATAATTATGAATTCTGAGTGATTGCATTACAACAAGACTATAAAAGAACATAAAGTATAAAACACCATCACTACATTTGAACATGACAATCCTTCGAGAATCTTGAGAAGAGAATAACTCTGTTTTACTATTACTGTCAAAAAAAGTCTTACAATGGCCCAAAACAACACTGTTTTTCTATAAAGTATCCAACCTTTTTTACATAAAAGTTATTCCTATATATAGCCAATCAAAACACTACTGCATGAGACTCCTCAACAAGCATGAAGGGAGCTCGGAATTTTGACATTAATGACCTTAACTATAACATAAACAAACTAATTAATTACAAGAGATATGGTGCTACGAAAACAGAGGACTCCATCACATTGGCACTTTAAGTCTTTCTCCTCGTATACTTTGCTGCGTTCTTGGAGCTTGCCACCTGTAGCATTACAATAATAACCAAACCAAACTGAAAGCAGATTCAATGTATGAACGGCTTCGGATGCCTGATGCAAAGATGATTCATCAACCAACAAGAAAATGAAGCCTATATTCACGGTTGCTGCCTCCCATCGGTGTTCATGTATTAATGATCCAGTTTCAAGCCATTTAATCCTTGGATAATCCCATGTGACTGAAGAAAACTCATGATCTGGCCATCCCATAACTAGACAAGTGTATCACTTAACACCTCAACAGCTCTATCATAACCCTAAAAACTCGGACATAAAGTGAAACTTTCAACAAAAGACAAAACTTCACCTTTTCTTCGAATATTTACACCTGGCATCCTTTTTTAAAATATCTGACTGACCTTCTATAACCTCCATGCTGGCATTAAGTCATCTCTTTAAATATTTGCTGACCTCAGCATTCAAACTCAAGTTTTCAACATAACCAGTCATCTACAGCAGTTTCGTAGCGCGCTACGAAACTGCTGTAGGTCATCAAAATTAAACACATGAACCTTACAGCAACAATAACTCAAGTCTGTGATTTCTTCAGTCATTCTATACAAGTGCAAGGACATCAAAAAGTCTCAAAAAGCTTTTAAAAAGATGATAACCAAAATATATCAAAATTTGGGAAGCACATTCCTCCTTGGATCATTTAGCTAGTTTGTCTAGCTTCCCTTTCAGGCTGATGGCTTCTTCCTTCAACTTCTTGTTCTCTGCTCTTAGACTTGCATTCATTTGTTTCATAATCTTTGCCTGCTTCAGAGCTGGCACTGTCCATACATAGGCATCAGATACTGAGCTAGCTTGACTGATCAAACTTGTTTTACCTTTCATTACAGCTTTCTTATAGCTTGTATATCTTACTGCCTTTTCTTTAAAAACATTTTGAACCTGAGGTATTTCCTTACTTGCTCCAGCTTGTTTCTTAATGGCAATCACATTTCCACTTTGACTGATAACAACCTTATTATCCTTGTTCTTGCTTTTAGCTGCTTGGACTGTTTCAGAGAAGATTTCAAGTGCCTCTGTCCTAGGCATTTCCGAAGGTGCTTTCTCTTTCTGAGCTCTCTCCACTTCTTTAATTTTCCTTCTAGTCACTGGTCTGCGTGGTTTAAAGGCATATTCTTCACTTGGTTCTTCAAACTTTAACCTTTTAGAAGCCCTTGACCTTTTAGAACTTTCAGGTGAGGATTTTGTTAGATCAATATGCATTGGTGGTACCAATTGATCTTGCTCAAGTTCAAGTGGTTCAATTTGGATTGGATGATCTTGTTCCAATTCAATGGCTTCAAGTAAGTCATTTAAACTACCCTTTGAAATAGGACTTTCTTCCACAGGGACTGACTTTCCTTTTTCTTTGCTTAGTTGGCCTCTAGTTTTCACCCTTGAAACCCTTTCAACTTCACTGGATTTAGCTTCATCTTTTCTTTTGTGAGTCTTCTGTTTTGATGACTGAGGTGTTTCCTTAGGAGATGACTTAGGGGTTTCCTTTTCAGATACTCTAGATGATTTTGGAGTTTTATCTACTGATGCTTCAAGTATCTCTTTAACTGCTGGCTTAGGAGTTTTCTTCATTGATGCTTCAGGTGTTTCTTTAACTGTTACAGACCTCTCTGATTTCTTTGTTTTAGCTTTGGGCTTCTTATGGTCTGTTATTTCTCTCCTAATTTCAGCCAAAGTAGCTTCCTCACTCCTTTCTTCTCTTTCTCTTACAGGTAATGGAGTGAGGCCCGTTTTACTTGGGAAACCGGCCATAAACACAAATGAATCCCAGTCTTTACCAATTTTATGTAGGCTATCCAACACCAGCAATTTAACCAGACCATGATGAAAAAGAGATGTTTCATAAGCATCTTTCTTTAACTGAATCTTATCACACATCTTGCTAATACTCCTGAACAAGTAAAAAGGTATGTCTATTGAACTCTTACCAGTGAAGTGTAACAGCAGCTTGAAGTGGTATGAGTAGACTTTGTTGTACCTACCCTCACATGTCAGGTACTTCTGGATACATGTCAATAGCATAGCATAATTCTCCTTTAGATAGCTCCTTGGGACAGCTTTAGTGAGATCTTCATCTACATAAGGTGCCTTCAAGAACTCCTTACACGGACCCATGTCAAACTTGAAATTCTTGAACCACTCTTGGCCACCCCTCGGGATTTCTGTGACAGTAGAAATGACTTCAGGGGACACCGGAAACTCCAACATGGCCACCTTCGAATTCAGTCCAGTGAAGTTCAATGCAAATGCCTTGGTCACTTCTGCATGTCCACCCTTTAATTTTTCACAAAATCGCCAACAGCCAGCACTTCGAAATGCCTTTGCTACCTCCTCATCTCTGAGAGTTACATCTAACCCCTCCGGCTCTGTTCTCACACATTTACCCGAACGGTGTTCCTTTCTTTCCATGCTTCTTTGAGTATTTTTACACAAGGGAATGACGGTGGTTTGCAGCACGAAAACAATCTTTAGCTGTAGAGAGCAGGCTCGCTTGCAGTAGTCCATTTAAAACAAAGCTCAGGCTTTTCATAGAGCAAAAACATTCATATGATATGAAGAACTCATTATGGAATGACCACCCCCTATAACGTCCTCCAAACTGACACACAACTATATGACTTCGGACCTTATGGCAAAATAATGGCTAATCATGACATAGAAAGGGTGTGAAAAGACAATCATGACCGGATTTGTGACTCACTACTCTCGGATTAGACATTCAGAGAAAAACGCTGCAAAAAACCCTGAAACTCCGATTTCGTAGCGCGGGCAGTTCAAATTTAAGAGGATGCGCTACGAAATCGCTGACAAACAGAGCGCTACGAAAACACGCAAACATTATTTCGCAGCAAAACTGACCAATCACACCCGCGCTGCAAAACTGCGCAAGTACCAAAGACATCATACCCGCGCTGCGAAACTGCGCAAAGTACCAATGACATGACATGACATAACTAACAATGATGGAGGGTGTCTAATGATCTTGCCTTTACACGAATTCTCATCCATAACTCTTGAATTTCAAATTTGAAATTGACATCAACTAACAAACCTATTTACAAGACCTCAATACTTTATAAAAACTTATGGACAATCTTATATACATGAACTATAGTTCCTAGTGATAACACCTGCAACAAGCATGTCATCTACATACAATAACAATATAATATAGCTGCCATCATTTTGCTTTTTCAAATAAACACAATGATCAGAGTGACATCTAATATAACCTTGTTCAGACATAAACTTGTCAAATTTTAGATACCACTGCCTTGGAGCCTGTTTTAAGCCATAGAAGCTCTTCTTCAACTTGCACACTAGTTTCTCCTTCCCTTTCACCTCATATCCTTGTGGCTGCTGCATATATATCTCTTCCTCCAAATCCCCATGGAGAAAGGTTGTCTTTACATCTAACTGCTCAAGATGCAAACCTTCAGCTGCTACAAGACTTAAAATAGTTCTTATTGAAGTCATTTTAACAATAGGAGAAAATATTTCATCAAAATCAATACCTTTCTTCTGTGCAAACCCCTTCACCACAAGTCTAGCTTTATACCTCTGTTTTCCTTCATCTTCTTCCTTCAGCTTGTAAACCCATTTATTCTTCAATGTAGTTTTTCCTGCAGGCAACCTGACTAAATCCCAAGTTTGGTTATGCATTAAGGAGTCCATCTCTTCTTCCATGGCTACCTCCCACTTATTCCTGCTTTCAACTTGCATTGCTTCTTCATAACATTCGGGTTCACCAGAATCAATCAACAATAAATAATATAATGAAGGAGAGTATCGTTCAGGGGGTCTACTTATTCTGGTAGATCTTCTAACACCACTTTCAGGTGTTTGGGGTGCCTGTTCCTGTTGTGGTGGTTGCTGTTTTTGATTATTATTATTTTCAGGCACCTTTACCTTTTCAGTGACTTCATCAAGAACTGCGTATTCCTTGTTTTCTTTTTCCTGTTTCTTTTCCTGCAACTGATTCTTATACAAGACCTTTTGATTGAATATTACATCTTTGCTCCTAATGATTTTGTGATTTTTGTAATCATATAAGCGATAACCAAAATCATTAACACCATATCCAATAAAGGTACATTTCTTTGACTTTGCCTCAAGCTTTGTTCTATTTTCTTTATCAATATGGACAAAGGCCTCACAACCAAAAGGATTTAAAAAAGAGTAGTTTACCTTTTTACCTGTCCATGCTTCCTTCGGAACACCACCATCCAAGGAGCTTGAAGGCCCTCTGTTTATTAGATAAACAACAGTATCTACAACATCTACCCAAAACTGTAAAGGCAATCCTGCATGCAATCTCATGCACCTTGTACGCTCCATGATTGTTCTATTCATCCTTTCTGACACACCATTTTCTTGTGGTGTTCTTGGAACTGTCTTCTCTTTGCGAATTCCATGTTCTGAACAGTACCTATCAAACTCTTTGCTGCAACATTCACCTCCATTGTCTGATCTAAGACACTTCAATTTCTTTCCTGTCTCAATCTCAACCAAAGCTTTCCATTTCTTGAAAGTATCAAATACATCAGATTTATTCTTAATACAATAAATCCAAGTTTTTCTAGTTGCATCATCAATTAAAGTAACATAATAACGAGAGCCACCGAGAGATGATACCTGAGCAAGTCCCCATACATCTGTATGCACAAGCTCTAATTTTTCATTCTTCTTTTCTTTCCCAACTCTGAGAAATCTGACTCTCTTCTGTTTTCCATAAATGCAATTCTCACAGAAGTCCAAATCAACATTCTTCAAACCCGGCAACAAATTCCTTGAGTGAATAATATTCATCCCCTTTTCACTCATGTGTCTGAGCCTATGATGCCATAATGCTGCATCTACTCCTTTGGAAGTTAAAGCATTAACAGAGTTAGAAATACCATTGCATAAATACAATGTACCAACCTTTTCTCCTTTTGCTATTACCAGGGCTCCTTTGGTGACCTTCCAAGCTTTATCTGTGAAAGTTGGCACACAACCTTCACCGCCTAACTGCCCTGTTGAAATCATACTTTTCTTTAGATCTGGAACATGCCTTACCTCCTTTAATAGCCATTGGTTTCCATTCTGCTGTTTTACAATGACCTTACCCATTCCAATGATTTTACAGGGTTTATCACCACCCAGACGAACTTGTCCAAAATCTCCTTGAACATAGTCATGAAAGTATTTCTTCTCAGGTGTGGCATGGAATGAATCCCCTGAATCTACCACCCAGGAATCGGTAATATTTTCGAAAGAAAGAATCAAAGCATCTTGTAACACCTCGCCTGTCACATTTGCTTCATGATTGTTTTCTTGCTGTGCATCTCCTTCTTTTCCCTTCTGAGATCTACAGTCTTTCTTTTGGTGTCCTTTCTTTCCACATTTCCAGCACACTATCCCCAATCTGGACTTGGATCTGCCTTTCCTTGATTTACTGCGATATCCTGAGCTCTTTCCTCTTTCCATTTTTTTTCCTCTAGACTCTGCACTCAAAGCATTTCCCAATGTCTCACCGGAGCTTTTTCGTCGCATTTCCTCGCTAAGGATAGCACCGACAACATCATCAAACTTTAAAGTACTAGATCCAGAAACAGAGTTACTAATGGCCATTACCAAACCATTCCAACTTTCTGGTAATGAGCACAAGAATAACAGAGCTCTAACTTCATCATCAAAGTTTACCCCTACAAAACTTAACTGACTTGTAACTGTATTAAAATCATTTAAATGGTTTGCAATAGATCCACCTTCCGACATATTCATAATAAATAACTGTTTCATAAGAAATACCTTGTTTGAGGCCGAGGGTTTTTCATATAGTTTCGACAACGTCTGCATCAAACCCTCTGTCGTGGTTTCCTTCGAAATGTTGAAGGCGACTGACACAGCAAGGCACAACCGTATTGTTCCGAGTGCCTTTCTATCGAGAAGGTTCCATTCATCATCTTTCATACCCGTCGGCATCTTTGTTTTTCCGCCCAATGGTAGGTATAGATCTTTATGATACAGATAATATTCCATCTGCATCTTCCACAGCGAGAAGTTTTGGCCGTTAAATTTCTCGACCCTAAACTTACCATCTTCTGCCATTGCTCCTACTCGAACCAGGAACCCTTCTTTCCTGCGAGTTTATCAGCCAAATAGACCTTCGGCTCTGATACCAGTTGTTAGATAATTATATATTACGGAGCAATGGAACACATAAAATATTGCAGAAATATAAACACAGAAAACGCACAAAACAAGAGAGACACAAATATACATGGTTCACCCAGTTTGGGCTACGTCCACCCCGAACAGCCAGTCCTTCCTTTCTATTATCCAGAAAAATGAAGAGACACAACCTACAGCAAATCCACTGTAATATCCTCTGTTTTCTCTCACAGTCTCACCTCTCTGTTTCTCGCTCACAGAATACACATCTATTTCACAGCCTCAAATACAATACCCTCATACAAAGAGAGGGGTTGCATTCTAGGGAAAAAAAAACCCTAAACTAAACATAAGTTCTACTGTCAGATCATCTGCCTAATGAACGACCCAGATTGACTAGAAATTACTATACTTTTACAAGGCAATTTTACATTTGTTTTTAGCTTCGGGGGCGCTGCCCCCGAGCCTCCGCCGGGGGACCGCTAGCCGCCGGATCCCCCAGCCGGGGGGGATCGGCCCCCCCGGACCCCCACGGGGGGGACAAGTCCCCCCCACACCCCCCCCGCGTGGAGGGGTGTACAAGACTTCCTAGGGTATACATCTGGCTGAAACGAAGACCTTTGAACAATCATGCTCCACACACAACATCTCGACCTTTTTACTGAGCAATGGTCTCTTTTTGGTGGGTTATTTTATAGATGAACAATGAGCAGTTTTTCGGATTTGGTGGGAAGTGGTTTCCCAAGCCATCGCACCGCTTTTGTGGAGGAGGCGATATTTAGGAGGGGTCACCCAATTTATGCCAGCACTTGACACATAGTAGTTGGGGGCTGGGGAAAACAACCTTATCGGGTAGGTAAAGGTCAGCCATCGGGTGAAGCCGATATGGCTATGGACCATCGGATGAGGGTGATGATGATTATTAGGCAGTTGGGTGAGGGATGTGCCTGGATGATATAAGCGAAGGTGTTCGGGGGGGGAGGGGAGGGATTTAATCCTTGGCGATTTGGGATTAATTAGGATTTAATCATGGGATTAAACAATCGGGCGAGGCTTAATGATGAGATTAGTTTAGCTTTACCGTGCAGTGGTGTATTAAGTGGGTTTTGTCGAGAATATGGGACAAAGTATAGTTTATATTAAAACTAAGGGTTGGGATATTTATATAGGGGATTTATTTAATATACGAGAAAAGGTATATCGGGAATTATATAATTAAGTTAAAAATTAATATGAAATGAATGTGCGGAGTGAACATACCACTAAGCATAATGTAATATTGATGCACTTTCTTCACATACACTTACACTTAGGATAAAGCATTTTTGTGGGTTTTTTGAATGAAATGGAATTTTAACTTGGGGTTATTTACTTTTCAAAGGAAAATTGAGTTTAACCTTAGGAAAAGGGGTTTTATTAGGGTAATGAAGGGAAATGAATTTTATGATGGGAATTCTAACACTTGATGTCCATAAGTCATTAAGTCAAGGGTCCGGTCCCACCAAAAATCAAAGAAATGCTCTGAGCCTTTATGACTTGAAGGATTTTAAGTACTAGAACTTACTTGTGGATGGGGAAATTAGTAAGTAAAGGGGTGAAAAGAATGAAGGGGACTTAATTAAATGAACTTGTAAACCGTTGTTTTTGCCTTCTTAAAAGCTCATGCACATTGAAACATATAATCAAGCATGATATATGTGCTTTTTTCTAATCAAGTTTATACTTCAACAACCTTTTTTCTACTTACCCATTACATACCCTACCATGTTTTCTTCATTTATTTGGGTGTATTTAGACTACAGACCCTTATCATTCATTTTTCATTTGAAAAGTAAACTATCTGATTCTAATGTTATATCATCCAAGGGCTCAGATTAAACTGATGAGCTCCTTATATTTTCTCTACCTATCTAATAATCTGCCAAGATTAATCTGTTTGGTCAGATTTTATTCTCTAACTGTAAACATAAAATTCAAAGCACGAAATAGTTAAGATTAAGAAGTTTAACTACCATGGGTTGTTGCATGCATGAAAAGTTGCACACAATCATTACTTAAGATAGTAAAACAACAAAATACTAGTGGCATTTAGACTTGCACACTTTCATGATCTATTTTTGTTTTTGGGGTTCATATTTTTTCATTTTTTGATCTTTTCTTATTCTTTTTGTCCTTTGATGTTTCTTTTAGGACATACCCTCTTTACATTTTTAAAATTTTTAATATGGAAAACATTTGCAGAAAGAAAAGGTATGTACAAGGCTCAAACTTAGCCAATTCAAAATTATGAATCCTATCACTATAGGACCCTAATAGTGGCTCCACTTGGGGGTGGCATTTCCTAGTGAAATGTCAAGAACTCTAAAGATCAGTAGCCTTTGAATTGTGGCTGAAGTTACCTTGCAAAATGTCCTTTTGTGAATCTGCATTATTGATACTTATGATAGTAAATCTTTTAAAGCTTAGGGCCTTCTCTTCGGGCTTCAACTTCAAAGGATTACCATCCAATCCAATCTACACTATGAAATGTTATGTACAATGATGGAAAGTAAAATGAACTACTGTAAGTCAGTGGAAAAGTAGTGGTTCAACAACCTACCACTAACAGGTCCCCCTGGTAGATCTGATCCATCTATGTTTCTCAAGAAAAAGGCATTGTTGCCTTTGTAGCCAAAAATGACATAAGGCCCCTGCCATAGAAAATCAAATTTTCCATGCTTTCCTTTATCTTCCCTCCTTGAATCCCACTTGAGGACTTTGTCTCCTATGTGAAAATCATCTGCTTTAGTCTTTTTATCAAAGACTTTCTTGATTTTTTCCTAGATTATCTGTGATTTTACATAAACCTCTTCTCTGGTCTGTTGCAGGTGTATAGTTTGGTTTATTCTTCTTTGAATGTCATTCGGTTCCACCTGTAGTTCCTGAAGGATTTTCATGACTAGCACTCCCAAGGATGATGGGAAAACTGCATCCATCCCATAAACTAGCTGATAGGGTTATGTTCCAATGGAATTCTTAGCAGTCAATCTATATGCCCGTAAGGCATTAACTAACTTCTTGTTCCATGTCTTTTTATTATCCTCCATTAACTTTTTCGTAATATTGACTAGGATTTTGTTGGATGACTCTGCTAGTCCATTACCTTGAGGGTAATAGGCTGCGGAATGGCCATGGGTAATATGGTATTTATTACAGAAATCTATCATTCTTTTGGACTTAAAGGCTGCTGCATTATCAGTAATGAGCTTCTGGGGACATCCAAATCTTGAAAGGATATTACTCTCTAGGAAGGTGATTATGACAGTGTTTGTAGCTTGCCTAGAAGGTATGGCCTCTATCCATTTGGTAAAATAGTCTGTGGCTATTAGGATCCACTTATGCTGAGCTGACGATGGGTGTTGTATTTCTCCTATTAAGTCTAACCCCCATTGCTGAAATGGCATCTCAGTGGAAATTGGTTTAAGAGGAAAGGGTAACAGTTTCCTCTTTCCCTCAAAAATCTCGCATTTGTGACGGGAGGTCACATGTTTTTTGACATCTGCAAACAAAGTAGGCCAGTAAAAATTGGCCCTCAGAATCTTGTCAGCAATACTCTTCCTGTACAAGTGTCCTCCACAGTCCCCTGCATGAAACTCTTGCAAAATCTTGTCAACTTCATCTTTTAATAAACATGTTAAGAGAATACCACTACTGTCCTTCCAAAACAATGCATTATCAATAACACAATATCTCAATGACTTCATTTTTAAGAATCTGGCTTTGGTTCTTGTCAGTACAAGAGGAGCTTGTAAATTTAGTAATACAAATGTAATATCTTCATACCATGGTGATTCAATAAAGGGTTCACTGATTTTTGGAGTCACCAAAAACCTCCTGATCATCCAAAGCACTAATGAAGTTGATATCAAGGGCCTGACAGTTCGATTCAGCCATGAGTTTGGCTAAACCTTGGCTTTTGATGAGCTTGGTAGGTTTTATCTCTATTTCATATTCCAATATTGTGGCAATCCACTTGCCTCTTTTTCCTTCAGGTCCATTTTGAGTCAAAATGTCCTTAACTATAGATTTTGGAACATAAGCAATGATGTGAGAGTATAGAATGTATACTCTAAAATCTTTGATAGCTTTAACCAAAGCCAATGTCTGTTTTTCCATGATATTATATTTTAGTGTGGCATCTCTTAAGGAGTTACTAAAGAATTTTATTATCTTTTCATATCCTTGATTTTTCTTTTGCAGCAAGACTGTTTCAATGATGTGTTTTGAAGCAAATGAAAAAATAATAAAAATAAAATCTTTGCTAAAGTCAGGACTAATCAGGACTAGAGTCTTGGTTAATTCTTCCTTAATAGCTTCGAAGGATTGTTTGGCCTCTAATTTCCACTTAATTGATGAGTCCTTTCTTAGCATGTACCTTAATTCCCTAATTAATTCTTCTAGATTTGAGATGAATCTCCTAAGAAAATTAATCTTACCTAGAAATGATTGTAGCTCTTTTATGTTTTGGGGTTGGGAAATGCTCAAGATGGCTTCTATTCTAGGAGGGTCTATCCTAATCCCATATTTAGATATGATGTGTCCTAACAACTTTCCCTCTTCTAGACCGAAAAGTGTCTTTTCAGGATTTAAAGAAATCCAAAATTTCCTGCATTTGATAAATACTCTTCTGAGGTGGTCTAAATGTTCATTGTCTAATTTAGAGAAGACTATAATGTCTTCTTGGTATACTACTAAGAAATCATGGATTTCTTTGGAAAAAGTTATATCCATATCTCAGTGAAATGTGGCACCTACATCCATTAATCAAAAGGGAATCTTCAAATACATGAAGGTACCCCAAGGAGTAGTAAAAGCAGTTTTGGGTTGGTCCTCGGGTTGGACTAATATCTGGCTATAGCCAGAGAATCCATCTAAGAGTGAAATCCTAGATGAGCCCACTACCATTTGCAATATATGGTCCATTTTCGGTAAGGGGTAGTTGTCTTTTAATGAAACCTTGTTCAAGTTTCTAAAATCTACACAAAGTCTAATTTCACCTGTCTTTTTTCTAGTTGTAACTAAGTTTGAAATCTAGTTTGAGTATCTAATGGGTGCTATTATTTGAGCATCAAACATTATTTTAACCTCTTTTTCTATGGATGGCATAAGAACTGGGTTTATCCTTCTAAGTTTTTATTTGAAAGGTTTATGATATTCTTTTATAGGTATTTTATGTTGGATTATGCTGGTGTCATAAGATTTTAAGACTTCATAACTCCATGCAAATACATCCTGGAATTCTTTAAAAATATTTATATATTTGAACTTTTCCTCTGGGGGTAAGGCTTTAGATATCTTGATGAGCTTTGGATTATCTTCAGTTCCTATATTAACTTCTTCTATGTCAGCCCCTAGAGATTCCATCTTGGGCTTTCTAGCTACATCATTAGAGTCAAACAAATCCTCTAAAGGTACTAATCCTTTAGGCAAAAAATTATCTTTCAAATTAAGAATCTCAGGATAATCACCCATTATTTCATCTACCTCTACATTCTCTAAACTATCTATTTCTACTTTAGTAAATTTAGTTGGTTTATGTACATAAAAAACATTTACATCTAAGCTACTTTCTACATTACTATCTATTGTACAATCAGTATCTATCTTATAGTTTTGAAATTCACCTTCATTGTTCATGAAATCATAGATCTGAGAGTACTGGGAAAAGATCTGCTAATACTTAAGGTTATTTGGTATAACAAGCCTGTGTCTAACCTCTGCAGTGTACTGGTGGTTTGGTTAAAATGGCAATTTACAAGTACTAACAAATGTAGCCAAATTATGGGCCTGCATGTTTTGTTTTCTGGGAATGGAAACAAAGTTTGATTCTAGGAGGTCCTTGACCAAGTCTAAAACAATATCTCTATATCTTCCAAGCCTAGGGTTGTGTTGAGGCCTCGAAAATCGCTGCCACAACAAAGGGGAAACCACCCGGTCCGGACCTTAGTGCAGCTCCTTTTCCGTTTGGAATAGTGGTTCCGACTGGGGATAATGGGACCAGTTTCCCAAGAACTATAAGTGAATGGGATGGATGAATGACTTATGACATAAGATGGTAATAAGCGGACATCTAAACTACAAACAAAATGTAATAACTATAATTGGATCCCGAGACTTATCACTTGGCAAAGCGTAGCATTTGATGGTTTGTGCTTTAAGGCAGGCATATAGATGACTCTAACACTTTAAGCATAGACGTTTAAACCATTTAAACATTGCTCTGCATAATTAGTTATGCAGAGCGATTAGAGCGAATTACTACACTTAATCATTCATATCATTGATACATACATGAGTGAAAGAGATAACAAATCACCAAAACATTCAATAGTGAAACGAAATGAAGATTCGCTGTTATATCGCATACATGCATTCAACAATAGCAAAGATAATAACACAACAATTCATATAATAAGAAAGAACACAGATACAGATAATAGTACCATGTAAGCTAATCGATCAATCCAGTATATTAATCACTATGTCGCAGTCCTTCCTTCAAATCGGAAAGCATTCCAAACAACAGACAGTCGTGCGCAGTTGTATAAAACAGCCTTCTAATCAAAATTAAGAACCATTGGTCGAGTTTCACAAAAAGAATATAGACTGAAGCACAATAGTGCAAACTTCAGCCTTTAAGTCTTATTACAAAATTTTACGACCCTTTCCAAAACAATGAAAGGGTCTATAAATACTATACTAATCTAAATATCTAAACAACTGAAAAGCTATTAAATTGGCATCAATAAATGTTTGTTCCATCTTTCTTGGCAATCTGGCAGTTGGCGGCAATGCCTCATTCGGTGGGTTCTTTGCCTTTACTCCTTAGCTGACATATCGCCAGCATTGGCTCTACTTCTGGTGGAGTGTTGAGACGCGAAGTTAGCTGGGCATCATATGTAGCATCTTGAATGTCGGGGATCAGGCATCCGAGGGCATCTGTTAAACACTTGAGAGCAGACCTTTGAGTATGTGGCTTGACTAGAAAGAGCCAATATGCATCAGAGGTTAAAGTATTTACTCCGGTAATTAACTTCCTCTGTTCCTCCAAGTCATGGTAATTTGTTTGTTCAAGCATATCTGCTGTTGTTATGCTTCCAGGTGTGCACTTGGAGATCATGTTCGCAAAATAAAGTGTATCATTGGCTAGGTCGATTATATTGCTGGCAATTATTTTACACCTGGAAGCCACCCTTTCTGCTTTCATTACCTGAGTGTTCCATTCCGTGAAGAGGATGTCTTTGTACGCTTCATGGATTCGGGACAAATTCGCCGCTTTCCCTTCGTCAGTGTCTTGCCACTCAATATAATCGGATATGGCTTCTTCGGCCTCATCTAGCTCATTCCTGGCCTTCTCTATTTGCTCACACACTGTTGTAGATATTTCGCATAATTGCTCAGCCTTAGCAAGTTTTTGACATAAAAGTCTGATCTGAGACAGTAATGCGCCATTTATTTGAGTTGCCTCTGCTCTGAAGACTTTCACATTCTGTGTGCTCTTGATACCTTCGAGCTGTGTTGATAGTTGAGCTATTCGCTCATCTTTCGATTTCATCATCAGCTCATTTGATGCTTTCAACTGTGACAATGCCTCCGACAATTCTTTTGCCTTCTGAGTTTCACTTTGGTCTATCCTTTGTCTTTCAATTTGCAGTTGTTGGGTTAACAAATTGTTTTCCTGCTGTTGAGCCAGCAACTGCTCTTCCACCTGTGCTGCTTTGTTTTTCACTTCAATTACCTCTGCCTGTAATGCATATATTTCATGGTCCTTAGTCTTCAACAGAAGACTCACCTCTGATGCTTTGTCGATAGTTGCTGCGGAATACGCTCCCGCGAATTGAGACAGCTTTGTTAGATCATCGGAGGGATCCAAATCCTCCTTCCAGACCATATTGCCTGTGACTGTTTGCTCAGGCAAGATATAAGGTTGATCAAGCCTTCGTCTTTTCTTAGAGCGCTTAATAACGGCTCTATGCTTTGGGCTGTAGAAAATATCCAGGGGAGGAATTTCTTCCACCTGGAGAACAATTTGATTGGAAGGGTCCTTATTGATTACCTCGACATCATGTGAAATGGGTGGGCCGCTGGTTCCTCCTAGAACCTGAGAAGAAGTGGTATCGGGCGCATCGCTTGTTTTAGAGGAGCCTTTGTCTTTGGAGCCTTCCTTACCACTGATAATGGAATCGAATTGGTTCCATTGTTTAATCAATCCATGATCGATGGAGGTTTGCTTATGTTGCTCTGTATGGGCTTTGCTCCGTTCTTTTTCTTGTTCTAACTTCTGCTGTTCTTCAAGTGCTTTTCGCTGTTGCTCCTCTTGCATTTTCCGCTGCTGCTCCTCCAATTCCTTTTTCTGCCTATCTGCCAGTTCTTTCTTTAGTTTCTCTTCTTCCTTCTTCTTCCTCTGCTCTTCTTCCTTCTTTGCCTTTTGCTGCCTTTCTATCTGCTCCTTTTTCTGCCTCTCTACTTGCTCTTTTCTCTGCTTCTTAGCCTGCAGCTTCTTCTGCCTTTCCTCCTGTTGTTTATCCTGTTCTTTAGTTGTAACAGGAGGTGAATGTATCTGTTGCCAACCAGGCTCGCTTGAGGAAGACGCTGGGGTTGTGGATAATAACTCTAGGGGCAGAGTTTGCAACCTCTGTTCCCTAAGTTTATTAAACTCAGTCAACACCTCATCATTGTATTTCATTATTGCAAGCTGTTTGGCTTGGCTTATTGTCTCGGTACCTGCGAACAGGTCATCAAACATATCCTCTTGATGATCAACTTTTGTTAATTTTGCTTGTTCTAGGGCAGTGTAGGCAGTTTGCTTTGGATCATAGAGTCTGCTTGGGAGAGTGGCCAAGGATAAAGCTTGGATTTTTGTCGCTTCTTTTTCTGCGTGCTTGTAATTAAGCAGAGTAAAAACCCCAATTCTTAAAGGAAAAGAGGGCCAACCTTTCTTCTTCTCTTCTTTGAGAGTTTGTGTGACACTCTCGGCCATAATCTGGTAACAGATTTCCCGGGCTAACAGCTTGTCTGGGATATATAAAGGGAGGACATGCGGCCTAGCCTTACTCCCAAAAACTCTGATATAGGTGAAATACTCCTCCCCGAACCAACTTGCTACGGCTGGTAAGTCGAAAGAAGCTTCATAGGAAATTCTGGAAATGGGTCTGTCATAAATAGAATAGTAAATGGGCACCATGAAACCATTGCAGATTTGGTACAAATGGTCCTTGTAAGAGGACTTCCACAATTTCTGATGGTATAAATGAATGGGTGTTGGATCTTGGGTGGTCCATCTCCAACCGAGGACAGGAAACTCAGAATTAAGACACAGAGTATCCATAATGTAAGCAGAATAATAAAATAGCGGGATTTTCCTTTCGGTGACTATAGTTTTGTTTCTGAATTCACAAACAGCTACGACCAACTTATTAGAAAGAATAGTGGCCCAATCCATGATTATAGCATTGATAGCCGCTTCCATTAAGGGAACCATGTCAATATTGATATTAACAGAGTCATGTAATCCCCACAATCTACACATCATAATCCCCACATAGCAATAGGGAGAAGCCAAAGAAACGTTGGAGTACTTACCCGAACTTTCATGCTTGTGCTTGGCTGGGTTCTGCCTCCAATCTCGGAGGGGTTCGGATGGTGATTCATTTTCTTTTGCGAATTTCTCCACGAAGGTTCTGTTGTAGACTAGCTCCAGTTCAGGCAGATGATACATTCGCCTCAGGTCATCAGGCTTGAATGACCCGAAAATCCTTCCGTCCCTTGTATGGAAAGTTCTATCAGTGATGGGGATTTCTTCAATTGCCCAGCGCACCACATCTGTGTAAGGGAGAACCTGCTCTCTGGCCGCTATTCTGTGTAAAAAGGAGTCGGCCAAGTCTTTGAGCGTTGCATCAGATTTCCTTAGTACATCAACACTAGCTGTTCTCACTGTCACTTTTGGTTGCTCGGCCTCCAACAGATTATATGTGCCCTGCCATGTGGTCCTAGCAAGACCAGTGCACGTAGTGTCCGAGATTAAGCCTTTCCTCGAAATTGAAGCAGCTTGACCTGCAACAGGTGTTGTAGTAGAACCAGAACTCCTCTTATTTTTCTTCCCCATCATGTTCAGGCTTTTCTCAACAAACGAACTCTACACAAGCGCAAGAGAAATCGTAACACGAGAAATAATGAAGACAAAGCATAAAGGGAAAGATATATATCACTTGAAGCGTGGCGCTATTAATTTTCAAAAAGTGGCTGCGGATCCAATCACTGGTAAGAGATCGCATATGCATTAATGGTGATTTTAAGGCCTGCTACCAATTAAATGACCTTTACGCTGTTATTCAGTTGAATGACCTCCCAACGCGTGCAACAGATATGATATGCCTTAGACGCAAGTATTCGTTAATCGAAGGGGCAAAGTTATTAAATACACATGCATTACCTTATCCCTGCATTTAACGGCATTTTGAAAACTGCGCTTTATCCACCGGATTTAAATATAACTTTAAATCTTAAAGCAATCGCTTTTTTGGAAATGCCGATTACCGATGAACAATGTCGCATCGCATGGGGGAAAGAGTTACACTATCGTTTGAAAGTAGCCCTGGCGAACACCGATTGCGATATCGCATCGGACCAGCATGTGAACACATTACCAGATGTATATTAAGTGATTGGCCGACTTCCGATAGCGATATCGCATCGCATCGGGGAAAGACCTGAGCGCCTTATGAGAGTGCATAGGATACCGCCGACGGTCGATAGCGATATCACATCGGGTCGGGGTTTAAAACTTAAAGCGTTTTCCCATAAGAGGCAGTGCCGATAGCTGATCGCCGATATAGCATCGCATCGGGGTATAAGATATGTGCTCTTTTTTGTGTATGCATTGAATACCGCCGATCGCCGATAGCGATATCGCATCGGCAAGGACCAAAGTGCCGTTTAAATGCATCTCTCTTGTCATTGCGATATGCGATCTTGCGATCGCTTTATCGCAATAACAAAAGTTTGTTTTATTTTGGAAACATTGTTATTTGAAAAAGGCTCCAATTCACTAACACTTTTGATTATCATACCTTTTTCGAACAAATTCATTAATACCAATTAATTTTTTTAAAAGGGACCCATTTCATATGTTAATTGTTTGTAAATACAGATGATATGAAATGGGGGGTTGTTGTAGGGCACAACAATTGGCGATTCGTTGGTAGAACCAGTTATCTCTAAAATTAACATAAACATTCAAGCTTTTCATAAATAGAAACTCAATCAAAAGGAGAAATTTCTAATATAACTAGATATTCATGTGTTCTGACTAAAGTGAACTCCATTTTGTTCCCATTTAGTTTCAAGAAACCAAATACATAATAAGTTTCAACAACAAGTCTTTATTGGTTCATAATGATAAAATAGAAAACTTTCCCACATCAGCTTTTATAATTAACTCCTTTGTCATAGGTAGAGCCTCTGTTGCCAGCAGACATTTATAGTCTCGACAGGGATACCTTTTAACCATAGTATTGTCCACTTTTCCATTCACATAAGAGTGTGATTAACAGAATGAATCCATAAAATGTTTTCATATTTTATTTTTCATCTGTTTTTCTTTGTAATAAATAAGATAAAAAGCCACTGTCCTGGTTTGGTAGCCAGTTTATGACAATGCCATTCACTGGTAATAATTTAACTGATCAAGCTGGCTCGTGATGAGACCCCTTGTCTTGAAACTTCAAGCCATTACCCTGTTTTTGTAGGCAGTATTGGTAATGTCAGTTAACCTATTTCCCTATGAACATGGTAAGCAGGCTTATGATAAGACCTCTTATCTTTAATCTTTTATATTTTAGAATTACACTCTGAGTAATCATAACCTTTAGTGAATGGGGTGAACAATTTTCTCCTTAAGAGTAGGTGGATGACAGGTGAAGAGTTGAAGATACTGAAAATGGGTTAGCCTCTATCTTTTAACAGATAACCTTTGGAGACTAGTTTTGGAAACAGAAAATGATTCAGAACTTTTACCTCCTGAAAGGAGTCTTCAAAATTTAGATTATAGTTTCAGAACACAAGGATATCTAATTTCCTAGAAACTATTTCTTTTGATTGAGGGTTCTATTATCTAAAAACAAGTATTTATATTATTTTTGTGAGATAGCTTCGTCAAACACAACAAAAGGTCAATGGAGATACTCTACAGTTTTATTTCCTACCAATCCTACAAACTACGCAAATCTACAAAAGGAGAAGGGGTTACCTTCTCAATTAAAGAATTTCTTTAGGATCAGGCCATTGACGGGGAGAGAATCTCTCAACCCTGATAAATCTTGCAATATAAAAGTTGAATGGCCTATCTTTTCACAGATCTGAAATGGTCCAAGCCACATTTTCTGAAATTTGGTATGCTTACCTTTATCTTCATGGGCCTTGTCCCATTTGAGAACCAAGTCACCAACTTGAAGTTGTTTGGAACCGGATGATGCTGAGTCAAAAGATGCTTTGATGATTTGTTGATGTTTGGCATGAGTGATTCTGGCCTTTTCCCTTTCTTCTTCTAATTTGAGAATTTGGTCATGTCTAAGTTGGATAGAAGAAGGCGGAGTCTCTTGAATGAACTGCACTAGGGATAAAGATGGAAGAACAAGATTTGTAGGCAACACGGCTTCTTTTCCATATACCAGATTGAAAGGAGAGGTCCCTATAGAAGCCTTTTGTGTTATTCTATCAGCCCATAATGCAAAGACCAAAGATTTATGCCAGTTTCTATGATTCTGTTCAACAGTTCGCTTAATGATTTTGATGAGATTCTTATTAGTAGATTCGGCTAAACCATTCCCCTGGGGATAATAATTGGAAGAATATTTCAGTTTAAACCCTCTTTTAATAGCAAAATCATATATAGCGTTTCCTGAGAAATAAGAAGCATTATAAAAAACAAGAGCGTTTGGAACACCAAACCTGGTAATGATGAATTGGTCAATGAACTCGATGATTGCCTCTGCATTTGCCGCCTTCAAAGGAATAGCCTCTACCCATTTAGTAAAATAATCAGTAGCGGTAAGGATATACCTATGTTGTCTGGAAGATGGTGGAGTAATTTCCCCGATGATATCTAATCCCCATTGTTCGAATGGCTGTTCAATGTTGACAGGTTGAAGAGGGAAAGCTGATTTTCGTTGTCTTCCACCAGATGTTTGGCAATTAAGGCATTTTCTTACGTGCTCATGGCAATCTCTAAATAGAGTAGGCCAATAATATCCAGCATGAATAATCTTATGAGCTGTTGTGTCAGCTCCAAAATGTCCCCCAGCTGGTCCATCATGTAGCTCCTGCAAAACCTTTTGGGCTTCAGGTTTCTCGAGACATCTTAACAGGATAGAATCATAATTTTGTTTAAACAATACATCATCAATGAGAGTGAAATTCTTAGCTTTCAACCTAATGGCCCTCTTATTTTTGTAAGATAAATTTAGAGGAGCATAACCGTTCTTCAGATAAAATATCAAATCAGCATATTGAGATTCAGAATCAGTGACACTTATCTGATTGATGGATTTAATCTGATCTTCATCGCTTGATTCGTGAATGTTCGATGCTCCTGCCAATATCCTGCAAAAACCTTGGCCCCTAACAATCTTTGCTGGCTTTATTTCTAAGTCATACTCTTGAAGCGCTGTAACCCAATTAGCTCTTTTTTCACCCAATTCTTTCTGAATTAATAGTTGTCTTACCGCTGGGAAAGGAACTATAACTTTCGTATGGGTTTTCAAAAGGAAGGGTCTATAATGTTTGACTGCTTTGAACACAGCAAAGGCTTGTTTCTCCACATCCGAATAATTCAATTCGGCACCTTGAAGATTTGAACTGAAAAATGATATGGGTGCTTCTAAGTTGTTATCATTCATTTGTGTGAGTACTGCGGCATATGAAGTGTTGGATGCAATAGTATATAGTGTAAAATGATTAGAAAAATTTGGAGTATTCAAGGCTGGGGCATTGATTATTGACTGTTTGATAACATCAAAAGCTTGTTTTTCTTCTGATCCCCATTTGAAGACTGAATTCTTCTTGATCATTGTCTGAAGTGGTAATACAATCTGTGAAAAATCTGGAACAAATCGTTTGACAAAATTAATCTGACCTAAAAATGACTGCATTGATTTTTTGTTATGTGGGAAAGGGATTTCAGAAATTTCATTAATCCGATCAGGGTCAATATAAATACCATCTTTGGATACTATAAAACCTAAGAGTTTTCCTTGGTCTAGAGCAAAGAAGGACTTTTTTGGGTTTAGAGAAATACCATATCTTTTGCATCTCTGAAAGATCTGATTTAAGTCGTGCAAATGATTATCTCTCTTCTTAGAATACACAGTAATATCGTCTAGATAGACGACTACTGATCGATTAATTAACCCTCTGAAGGCCATGTCCATAGCTCTCTGAAATGTCGCTCCGGCGTTTATAAGACCAAAAGGCATTTTCTGATATGCATAGGTTCCCCATTTTGTTCTGAATGTAGTTTTAAGCTGGTCATCGGGATGTACCAGAACTTGATTGTACCCTGAAAAACCATCTAGAAAAGACATCAATTCAGAACCTGCCACCGATTGAAGAATTTGCTCCATAGTGGGTAATGGGAAGTTGTCTTTTAAGCTCGCTTTGTTTAAATTCCTGAAATCAATACAAATTCAAATGTCGCCATTTTTCTTCCTGACTGGCACCATGTTAGAGACCCAGTTTGAATGTCGGACTGGAAAAATAATTTTGGCTTTCAAAAGCTTATTAAGTTTTGACTTAATCTGGCTCTCCAAATTTGGGTGTATTTTTCTTAATTTTTGCTGAATTGGTTTTTTATCAGGAAGCATAGGAATGGTATGCTGGATAATAGATGTATCGTATGTCTTTAAGTCATCATATTTCCAAGCAAAAACCTGTTTGTTCTTTCTCAACAATTTAATAAATGCTTCCTTTTCATTCTGAGATAGTCCTGTTCCTAAATTGATGTTTTGAGGAGACTCTTTAGTTCCTAGATTTATCAATTCAAACCTAAGGGTAGAACTTTGAAGCTTTGTGTTAATTACAGGTTTGAACCTGTCTTTAATATCATAAAGATCTTCTAATTTTACCACTGGTTTGGGGATCGAATTTTCTTTGAGCACTTCTTTCATCTGGGAATCATGGTCATCTTCGTCAATAACTTGCTTATCATAAGAATTCTCAGAAGTTAAAAATTGCAAAATATCATCATCATGATTAAATACTCTCCAAATAGTGACATTGTCAGGAATTGAGGGTCTGAAAAGTAATTCTACAGAAAATCTATCAAGGCTGTAGTCTTCAGAAGGTAGAAGCTTTGAAGCTACATTGGCTAGTAAATCTACGGCTGAATTTTGAGATCGAGGTATAGAAGAAATGTTGAATGCCAAAAAGTGTGAGGTAAGCTCTTGAACGAGCGATTGGTAATGTTTAAGGTGAGTCAAAAGGCAATGAATTGCATTTCTAACCTGTTTGACAATGATTTCCGAATCGCCGAATACCTTTAGATATCGCACCTCCAGGCCGATTGCTTTGTATAATCCTTGGATTAAAGCCTCATATTCAACTGTATTATTAGTGCACTCAAACTCTAACCTACAAGACAACATTGTCTTTTCTCCTTGCGGACTAACCAATATACATCCA
This sequence comes from Pinus tabuliformis, assembly GCA_031772625.1. NCBI lineage: Eukaryota > Viridiplantae > Streptophyta > Pinopsida > Pinales > Pinaceae > Pinus > Pinus tabuliformis. The sequence continues at coordinate 819,511,077 of CM062810.1, read as the reverse complement.
GCTCCTGAACCTTCAGAGGACTTAGAGCCATCAAAATACAAAGACCAAAATAAAGGAATATTAACAAAAGTATCTACAATTTTCTCAGCATCATTAAAACACCTGGACCTATCAGTTTGTGAAAAATTTTCAATTTGAGATGTAAAATGATTGACTGAAAAAGGAGATGGTTGGGCAACAAAGTTGCCAAAGAATGATTCTGCTGAATAGTTCCCCAAGATGTTATTATTGAATGCCACAGGTTGGTTTTCTTGCTCGAATTCAGTAACTGTGTGGGTCATATGCTTCTCACGATCGATCCTTATTTGATTTGGCTTTCCCTTATAGGGAAGCCACATATGTGACCAATCTGTAGAAATATACCCGTGCAGTTTTTCAGACCAATCTCTGCTCAATATTAAACCATAAAATTCAGGTATGTCGGCAATTAAGATGTCAATTCTTTGAACAATTCTAGGGTCGGCTGACAACCTGATGGTTACGGAATTAATTTCTCCCACAACCTGCACTTTAGTTCTATCCAACTGTACAATATGAATGGAAAACTTCTGGGGTTCAATGTTCAGCTTAGAACAAACTGAAGCTGGCATTATGTTAGATGAGGCCCCTGAATCTATTAAACAGTTGTGTAGGTTTCTATTATAAATCTCATAAGTGAGCAGGAAGGGTGGAGTGTGAGAATTTGATTTATCTCCGATTAAGACTGAATCGGTAATTTCAACCATACCTGCGGGAGGCTGGCCTGAATCGTTGGCAGCTCTTGCACTGGGAAGGGGAATAGAGGGAACAGCATTTAACTCTTTGAGAAGTAACTTTTGCTGATGTTTCAGTTTACTGAGTTCAAACATGGTTATATTTGCCTTGGTTTTCTTCATATCATCAACAATGTTATATTCCATTGAATCAGATACCACTAAAGTCTTGGATGTCGAAGGAGTACTAGAAGTTGTAGGCTGGTTTTGAGGAACTACCACAGGTGGCTTCTTTGGGGGAACTTTTTCCTTTGCTGTAGTAGCGCCTGCGCTCCTTTTCTTTGAAGTTGCCTGGGGAAGTTCAGAAGCAATTTTACTTCTTGTAGTAACCGGAAAGGCTTCTTCTTCATTCTCAGTGTCAGAGTTTGGGAGTATAAAATCCCACATTCCATGACATTCAGCTAGTTCTTCTTCATCATCGGTCTGTGAAGGTGTTTCCTCTTCCTCTTCTTCCTGGTCTGAATCGGCGTTAGATATAACATTAGGCGGCTTTGATTCAGTTTTCTTAAAAGTCCTAAATGGTCTTTTGCTTGAAGTTTCGGCCACCTGCTTTTTAATCTCAACCATTTCATTAGACAAAGTTTTAAGGACCTTTTGTAAACCTTCCATGTCATATGGGTCCTTTGGGGTTTTCTTCTTGGAATCTTCTTTAAACGAGACTTTTTTAGCTTTTCTATCTTCTAGAGCAGCTTTCTTTTCAAGAGCATTGATGCGCTTTTCAACTGCAAGTGCTTCTCTCATATTTTCAGCTAAGGTAGGTTTGCCAGCCCTGTCTACAAAGATAGCTATGTTGGCAGGTAGGGCAGTGATGTACCATTCGCTTCGGATTTGCTCACTTGGTTTAGAAGCGGTAGGGATTTTATTCAGTAGTTTATTAAATCTGGCATTAAACTCCTTTATTGGTTCCCTGTGCTCTATTCTCAAATTGGAGAGGTCATTTATTAAAGTTGCTAGGGACCGATCATCTCCATATTTGGTGAGAAACTGCTCTTGGCATGTATTCCAACTGGTAATCGAACCAGAGGGTAAGGAAAAATACCAGGATCCTGCTGATCCTTGTAAAGTGTAAGGGAACAGTCTTACTACGACATCTTGCTCTGTCACTCCTTTTAGGTTAACTGCTAACATGAAGTTGTTGATGTGTTCTTCAGCTTGGGTTCCATTATCTGGATTAAATTTAGGCAGCCATTTTTCGGGTGCATCTGGTAGATCATGTAATGGTCCAGGCATGTTGACAGCACCCGGCCTAGTCCATGGATCTGCCATTATGCTAGCGACAGTGGTTGTCACTACTGTCTGGGTTCCAGATGTTGGGTGAGGTATTGGAGATGAAGAGTGAATAGGTTGGGATATTGAGGCTCTTGTTCCCTGATGAACAACAATTTGTAATGGAGGGGTGGGTGGTTGACTTTGCAGATGAGGAGATGAAATGGAGGATGTGGAAGAAAAATCCCCACTATCAGATCCTTCAGTATTTTTCTTTGGCTTTTTCCTTTTGGGTAAAGGAAACTCAGTAGGTTCAATACCAAGTTTTTCGCTCTGAAGTCTGGTAAGAGTATGAGTGAGGTTGAACTGCGAAGTCGCACTGCTTTCTGATATCTCAGATTTCTGTGGTGAAATCGAGAAGCTCTGAAGTTTATGGATTAGAGACTGAACTTCAGGAGATTCAAGACTTAGTTGTTCTGGGATATGATGGGATTGAGCAGTGGTGGTAGATTCCTCTTCTTCTTGGTTATGGGCTGGCGAACCAGCATGTAATTGAGAAGAACGAGGAGATTTGGAGGGAGAATTACTCTTAGAATGACTTGCCGATTTGGGTCGGCTTGCCATTCACAGTTAGGCCCTCCTTCTAGCGCCAATTTTGTTGAGGCCTCGAAAATCGCTGCCACAACAAAGGGGAAACCACCCGGTCCGGACCTTAGTGCAGCTCCTTTTCCGTTTGGAATAGTGGTTCCAACTGGGGATAATGGGACCAGTTTCCCAAGAACTATAAGTGAATGGGATGGATGAATGACTTATGACATAAGATGGTAATAAGCGGACAGCTAAACTACAAACAAAATGTAATAACTATAATTGGATCCCGGGACTTATCACTTGGCAAAGCGTAGCGTTTGATGGTCTGTGCTTTAAGGCAGGCATATAGATGACTCTAACACTTTAAGCATAGACGTTTAAACCATTTAAACATTGCTCTGCATAATTAGTTATGCAGAGCGATTAGAGCGAATTACTACACTTAATCATTCATATCATTGATACATACATGAGTGAAAGAGATAACAAATCACCAAAACATTCAATAGTGAAACGAAATGAAGATTCGTTGTTATATCGCATACATGCATTCAACAATAGGAAAGATAATAACACAACAATTCATATAATAAGAAAGAACACAGATACAGATAATAGTACCATGTAAGCTAATTGATCAATCCAGTATATTAATCACTATGTCGCAGTCCTTCCTTCAAATCGGAAAGCATTCCAAACAACAAACAGTCGTGCGCAGTTGTATAAAACAGCCTTCTAATCAAAATTAAGAACCATTGGTCGAGTTTCACAAAAAGAATATAGACTGAAGCACAATAGTGCAAACTTCAGCCTTTAAGTCTTATTACAAAATTTTACGACCCTTTCCAAAACAATGAAAGGGTCTATAAATACTATACTAATCTAAATATCTAAACAACTAAAAAGCTATTAAATTGGCATCAATAAATGTTTGTTCCATCTTTCTTGGCAATCTGGCAGTTGGCGGAAATGCTTCATTCGGTGGGTTCTTTGCCTTTACTCCTTAGCTGACATATCGCCAGCATTGGCTCTACTTCTGGTGGAGTGTTGAGACGCAAAGTTAGCTGGGCATCATATGTAGCATCTTGAATGTCGGGGATCAGGCATCCGAGGGCATCTGTTAAACACTTGAGAGCAGACCTTTGAGTATGCGGCTTGACTAGAAAGAGCCAATATGCATCAGAGGTTAAAGTATTTACTCCGGTAATTAACTTCCTCTGTTCCTCCAAGTCATGGTAATTTGTTTCTTCAAGCATATCTGCTGTTGTTATGCTTCCAGGTGTGCACTTGGAGATCATGTTCGCCAAATAAAGTGTATCATTGACTAGGTCGATTATATTGCTGGCAATTATTTTACACCTGGAAGCCGCCCTTTCTGCTTTCATTACCTGAGTGTTCCATTCCGTGAAGAGGATGTCTTTGTACGCTTCATGGATTCGGGACAAATTCGCCGCTTTCCCTTCGTCAGTGTCTTGCCACTCAATATAATCGGATATGGCTTCTTCGGCCTGATCTAGCTCATTCCTGGCCTTCTCTATTTACTCACACACTGTTGTAGATATTTCGCATAATTGCTCAGCCTTAGCAAGTTTTTGACATAAAAGTCTGATCTGAGACAGTAATGCGCCATTTATTTGAGTTGCCTCTGCTCTGAAGACTTTCACATTCTGTGTGCTCTTGATACCTTCGAGCTGTGTTGATAGTTGAGCTATTCGCTCATCTTTCGATTTCATCATCAGCTCATTTGATGCTTTCAACTGTGACAATGCCTCCGACAATTCTTTTGCCTTCTGAGTTTCACTTTGGTCTATCCTTTGTCTTTCAATTTGCAGTTGCTGGGTTAACAAATTGTTTTCCTGCTGTTGAGCCAGCAACTGCTCTTCCACCTATGCTGCTTTGTTTTTCGCTTCAATTACCTCTGCCTGTAATGCATATATTTCATGGTCCTTAGTCTTCAACAGAAGACTCACCTTTGATGCTTTGTCGATAGTTGCTGCGGAATACGCTCCCGCGAATTGAGACAGCTTTGTTAGATCATCAGAGGGATGCAAATCCTCCTTCCAGACCATATTGCCCGTGACTGTTTGCTCAGGCAAGATAGAAGGTTGATCAAGCCTTCGTCTTTTCTTAGAGCGCTTAATAACGGCTCTATGCTTTGGGCTGTAGAAAATATCCAGGGGAGGAATTTCTTCCACCTGGAGAACAATTTGATCGGAAGGGTCCTTATTGATTACCTCGACATCATGTGAAATGGGTGGGCCGCTGGTTCCTCCTAGAACCTGAGAAGAAGTGGTATCGGGCACATCGCTTGTTTTAGAGGAGCCTTTGTCTTTGGAGCCTTCCTTACCACTGATAATGGAATCGAATTGGTTCCATTGTTTAATCAATTCATGATCGATGGAGGTTTGCTTATGTTGCTTTGTATGGGCTTTGCTCCGTTCTTTTTCTTGTTCTAACTTCTGCTGTTCTTCAAGTGCTTTTCGCTGTTGCTCCTCTTGCGTTTTCCATTGCTGCTCCTCCAATTCCTTTTTCTGCCTATCTGCCAGTTCTTTCTTTAGTTTCGCTTCTTCCTTCTTCTTCCTCTGCTCTTCTTCCTTCTTTGCCTTTTGTTGCCTTTCTATCTGCTCCTTTTTCTGCCTCTCTGCTTGCTCTTTTCTCTGCTTCTCAGCCTGCAGCTTCTTCTGCCTTTCCTCCTGTTGTTTATCCTGTTCTTTAGTTGTAACAGGAGGTGAATGTATCTGTTGCCGACCAGGCTCGCTTGAGGAAGACGCTGGGGTTGTGGATAATAACTCTAGCGGCAGAGTTTGCAACCTCTGTTCCCTAAGTTTATTAAACTCAGTCAACGCCTCATCATTGTATTTCATTATTGCAAGCTGTTTGGCTTGGCTTATTGTCTCGGTACCTGCGAACAGGTCATCAAACATATCCTCTTGATGATCAACTTTTGTTAATTTTGCTTGTTCTAGGGCAGTGTAGGCAGTTTGCTTTGGATCATAGAGTCTGCTTGGGAGAGTGGCCAAGGATAAAGCTTGGATTTTTGTCGCTTCTTTTTCTGCGTGCTTGTAATTAAGCAGAGTAAAAACCCCAATTCTTAAAGGAAAAGAGGGCCAACCTTTCTTCTTATCTTCTTTGAGAGTTTGTGTGACACTCTCGGCCATAATCTGGTAACAGATTTCCTGGGCTAACAGCTTGTCTGGGATATATAAAGGGAGGACATGCGGCCTAGCCTTACTCCCAAAAACTCTGATATAGGTGAAATACTCCTCCCCGAACCAACTTGCTACGGCTGGTAAGTCGAAAGAAGCTTCATAGGAAATTCTGGAAATGGGTCTGTCATAAATAGAATAGTAAATGGGCACCATGAAACCAATACAAATTTGGTACAAATGGTCCTTGTAAGAGGACTTCCACAATTTCTGATGGTATAAATGAATGGGTGTTGGATCTTGGGTGGTCCATCTCCAACCGAGGACAGGAAACTCAGAATTAAGACACAGAGTATCCATAATGTAAGCAGAATAATAAAATGGCAGGATTTTCCTTTCGGTGACTATAGTTTTGTTTCTGAATTCACAAACAGCTATGACCAACTTATCAGAAAGAATAGTGGCCCAATCCATGATTATAGCATTGATAGCCGCTTCCATTAAGGGAACCATGTCAATATTGATATTAACAGAGTCATGTAATCCCCACAATCTACACATCATAATCCCCGCATAGCAATAGGGAGAAGCCAAAGAAACGTTGGAGTACTTACCCGAACTTTCATGCTTGTGCTTGGCTGGGTTCTGCCTCCAATCTCGGAGGGGTTCGGATGGTGATTCATTTTCTTTTGCGAATTTCTCCACGAAGGTTTTGTTGTAGACTAGCTCCGGTTCAGGCAGATGATACATTCGCCTCAGGTCATCAGGCTTGAATGACCCGAAAATCCTTTCGTCCCTTGTATGGAAAGTTCTATCAGTGATAGGGATTTCTTCAATTGCCCAGCGCACCACATCTGTGTAAGGGAGAACCTGCTCTCTGGCCGCTATTCTGTGTAAAAAGGAGTCGGCCAAGTCTTTGAGCGTTGCATCAGATTTCCTTAGTACATCAACACTAGCTGTTCTCACTGTCACTTTTGGTTGCTCGGCCTCCAACAGATTATATGTGCCCTGCCATGTGGTCCTAGCAAGACCATTGCACGTAGTGTCCGAGATTAAGCCTTTCTTCGAAATTGAAGCAGCTTGACCTGCAACAGGTGTTGTAGTAGAACCAGAACTCCTCTTATTTTTCTTCCCCATCATGTTCAGGCTTTTCTCAACAAACAAACTCTACACAAGCGCAAGAGAAATCGTAACACGAGAAATAATGAAGACAAAGCATAAAGGGAAAGATATATATCACTTGAAGCGTGGCGCTATTAATTTTCAAAAAGTGGCTGCGGATCCAATCACTGGTAAGAGATCGCATATGCATTAATGGTGATTTTAAGGCCTGCTACCCATTAAATGACCTTTACGCTGTTATTCAGTTGAATGACCTCCCAACGCGTGCAATAGATATGATATGCCTTAGACGCAAGTATTCGTTAATCGAAGGGGCAAAGTTATTAAATACGCATGCATTACCTTATCCCTGCATTTAACGGCATTTTGAAAACTGCGCTTTATCCACCGGATTTAAATATAACTTTAAAGCTTAAAGCAATCGCTTTTTTGGAAATGCCGATTACCGATGAACAATGTCGCATCGCATGGGGGAAAGAGTTACACTATCGTTTGAAAGTAGCCCTGGCGAACGCCGATTGCGATATCGCATCGGACCAGCATGTGAACACATTACCAGATGTATATTAAGAGATTGGCCGACTTCCGATAGCGATATCGCATCGCATCGGGGAAAGACCTGAGCGCCTTATGAGAGTGCATAGGATACCGCCGACGGCCGATAGCGATATCGCATCGGGTCGGGGTTTAAAACTTAAAGCGTTTTCCCATAAGAGGCAGTGCCGATAGCCGATCGCCGATATAGCATCGCATCGGGGTATAAGATATGTGCTCTTTTTTGTGTATGCATTGAATACCGCCGATAGCGATATCGCATCGGCAAGGACCGAAGTGTCGTTTAAATGCATCTCTCTTGTCATTGCGATATGCGATCTTGCGATCGCTTTATCGCAATAACAAAAGTTTGTTTTATTTTGGAAACATTGTTATTCGAAAAAGGCTCCAATTCACTAACACTTTTGATTATCATACCTTTTTCGAACAAATTCATTAATACCAATTAATTTTTTTAAAAGGGACCCATTTCATATGTTAATTGTTTGTAAATACAAATGATATGAAATGGGTGGTTGTTGTAGGGCACAACAGGTTGTTGATAGAATATTCATCATTGATCTGTTTCATAATTAGCTTTGATTCTCCCATGACAGAAACTCTTTTGGCTCCCAACTTCCTAACCAATTGTAACCCTAGAATTAGGGCTTCATATTTGGCCATGTTATTGGTACATTTAAAGTTCAATATGAAAGCATGACCCTCAACATGGTTATTTTCGATATTATGGATCCAGACTCCTGCACCAACCCCTAACCTATTTACAAACCCATCAACTTCTAAATGCTAAAGTGACTCGTGGAATATGTTCTCACTATCAGCTGTTTTTTACTTAAGGTCTTTGGTTGTGATTTATTTCTTATCACTTTCTGCATTATATAAGATAAAAGAGTCCATATCTGAGTGCATGGAGTATATGGGAACTTTTTGGGGCTTTTCCTCACTACTAACCATGTACTTCATCAAGGTCTCACTATATAATTTTCTTGGTTGGCCAAAAACTGATATGGTGGCATAAGACATATCCAACTACAAATATCCCTACAGTTTTGATCCCCATGAGTGAGATAGTAGCATTCCATATTTTGGTGGGATATATGCAACTACAATGTCCATCAGAATGCTCTTTGCAGGGCACTGGACAAGAGTTACACATAAATATTTGATTAAACCAAGGCATTTAACCTGGCCGGAGTCAAAAGAAAATAAATCCTTATAAGGCCTGGTTATGTCTAGGTTAAATCTTTCCATTATTGCTTTTGGCATGAGATTGTGGGATGCTCCTGAGTCCAACATAGCATTATGCAAAATTTTATCATGAATATTTAGGTTGATGTAAAATGGAGGAACTCCCCCTTGCTGATGAATTCCATTGGCCTCAGGGCCAAATAACAATTTTGGCAGGTCATCATTTAAATTAACAAAATCCTCTCCCTCTCCTATGTTCAAAGTCTCAGTTATCTGTGACCTATAAGATTCATTTTTTACCAGTTCGATTAGAGGAACTGATATCTTTAACTTAGCTATCTCATTTTTAATATTGAAAGGGAGTTGAGGTTTGTTTGCTTGATTTAGATCTTCCTTAGTGTGTTCAGTTTGAGTGTCTTTATCCTATTTCTCATTGGTAGGCATTTCAATCTATGTTTATACTATTTTACCTTCATCCCTTTTATCTTGATTGTTTTCAATGATTGACTTTGTTTGGGTTTCATTAGAGGTTATATCTACAATCCTAGGGGTTGAAGTTTCAGGTGTTCCCCTAGGGAGAATTTGCAAAACTTTTTTAACTGGAGTTTCTTTTATTATCTTAGTCTGAGTTTGGATGGATCTTTTAATGGGAGTCTTGTTATTCTTCTTACTTCTCAAGCTATATTGTTTATGCGCCTCATATATAGTTGATTCATACCCTTTTTTAAAATCAAAAGATTCATCAGAATCTAACTATAACCGCTAAAACATATATAACTCCTGTTCTTCATGAGTAAGAAAAATAGTGTCTTCCTCTATGGTTTCCAGTAAGTTAATCTAGGTATCATCTTGTGCCTCTTGGTTTTGTGATTCTTCAACATAGTTTTCTTGGAAGGGTGGCCTAATCTGTTGGTCTTGTGTAGCATTTTTTGTAGCATTAGGGTTCTTCATAAAATTTGGGTTTCTTATTGGGGGTTATTGTTGTTGATTCTCCCATTTATTTTTCCTATCCATGATACCTAACCTATCCATTACTATTTCTAAACTTTTAGCTAAAACATCTACTTTTCCATCTGAAGTTGAAGCTTCTTCTTTAAATACAACTTTCTTTTCATACCTCATTTGTGCTTTCCTAGCTTACAAGTTGGCTTCTACACTGACAACATTACTCTACATTTGTTCAAGGTTTCATGATTTCTCTCCCTTAATTGGTATGACAAATGAATATCAAAACCATCGGGGAACTTAATCAATGCTAGGTCAAGTGGAGGCTTAATGTTGGCTGGGATTGCATTATACATATTATTAAACCTAGTGCAATAGTCCTAAAATGACTCATTGGGAGCTCTCCTAATATTGTTATATTTAGAAAGTATTTGCAATGGATTCTTTTTTCTTTCCCACCTATCAATGAATAACCTTTGAAAATTTTCTAGGTCTACAATGTGGTTGGCAAGAAAGGCTTTAAACCAATTCTTGACATCACCAGTTAAAGTTTGGGAAAAGAGTCTCATTTGGACATCTGCCTCATCTATTTCATGTAATTCGAAAAAGTTAGACATCTTGTTTACATGCTATTAGGCAGTGTAATGACCAGTAGCATCAAATAGGAAAACATTACTATGATAATCTGTAGGCATGGCATGAACTTGGGCATGTAAAACAAGAGGAGCATATCTATTTTCCATTGTTGTGATTCTGGTTTGACTGGGGGGTAAAGTTGAAGTCGTTGAAGAATGGCTTGAAACTGATGGAGGTAAACTAGATGATGATGAATATGACTGATTAATAAGTGATTAAGGTGATTGAATTGTGGTAGATACAATTGTTGAAGTTGTGGTGAAGGAAGGTGGATTTACAATGAGTGATGACTGTGAAGAAATTTGAGATGCAGCAACAGTAAGGGCAACTAGCTCTACAGATTGCTGAAAATAAGCACTATCTATATTACTAATCAACATAGAGGTCAAGGCTTTTAATTTGTCAAAATAATCTAAGACAAATTTGTCCAAATCTGGATGAATAACCCTTTTTGATTCTATGAGTTGAGTAAATTCAAGGTCTAAAACTATTTCATGGTTATCATTGTTATATTTGGTTCTAAATAGTGAGAGGTCAAATGACAAATAAAGAGGGACTTCTTCTAAAGTTGAAAACTCCTTAGGGAGTGAATTGGCTCTGTCTAGCTAGCTACTACTGGCTTGAGTTTCTTCTGTTTTAGGTTGTCTTCAAATCCTCTCTAGGTTATCCACTACAATTGTAGGGTTTGGTTCTGGGTTGGCCCTAGTGTATTGAATCCTTTTAGGAGCCAGAATTTTAAGTTTTAAACTGATTTTTATGAACTTTTCTGAAAACATACTTCGGGTAATGACCTTAAGGGGCTCAAGATTTGATTGAAGGTTTCCTTAAAGTTTTTATGAGACTGAGGATCGAAGTCCCCAGTATGGTCGCCAGAAATGTTATCACTCTGATAATTCCTTTGAAGTAATAAGAAGGAAAAGCCAAAGGTAACCGCTATCCACTTTCGGAGATCACGACCTAGCCTTCCTAATGCTGAGAGAGGGCTCTCTTTTTAAGTTTTAACTTTGTTTTAGTTAAGATGTTTTAGGCTAGTTATGATTGTTCAAGGGGTTTTGATTTTGTTTGAAATTGGCTGGTGGGATCTCTTAAACAGATGGATAAATTGATGTCTTTTAGACAATTTGGCTATGGAGTCAACTGATAAGGAAGCAAGGCTAGATAAACTCACTAAAGGGGATGTTCCAAGGGTAAGATAGCAGAGTGTCTTTTAGATATTTAAGACAGAGGAGTGAAAGGGTTTCACTTGGGGTGAGAGAGCAGTTAATGGTTCTCAGACCCGGATAATGAACGAGGAAGGAAGGGATAATTGAAATAAAAGGGCAATTAAGAATCCTTTAATATGGATTATTTATGAAATCAATTTAAACTAAAGAGCAATTAAGAATTCTTTAATTTAAAAATCAGAAGAAAACATTGAAATGCTTAACTATTAAAATAGAGTGCGAAACAAGTTCTAAAATATATTTCCAGTTATAGCATTTAGATTGAAACACATATAAGATTATGAATAACTTTGAGAAAATAATGAAAACACATTAAAATACTTGTCTAAAACTCGCTCAACACATGAATCCTTGGAATAGTATGATCTTTAATAATTAATCCAGCTTGTTGGCTCATCAACTGATACAATAACCTTCTGGTTCTTATTGATCAAAAAGTCTATAGAATTGTCTAATCGAATCCACCCTACATACTTCGAATTGTGAAGTATTTATACAAAAGTTTATTACAAAATATCTCAAAATAATTTGAGATTTAGTCTAGGAAATAAAAATATCTTCTTGCAAGAAGATAGACACAACTATTGAACTTCTTCATGTTGTCCCTTTTATTTTGGTATTGCTAGCTTTTATGGTTTGATTTTAACCCTTTATGTTGCTTTGCTGGTCGATATTTTATGTTGGAAGCTTCATTTACTTTTTGCTTTCATCTAATAGACTTTGAAACTGATACACTTTAACTTCGATAATCTATCTTCATCCTTTCACCTGGTTTTTTTACCTTTATTGTACTTTAACCTCTTTACTGCATATTTCTTACAGTAAATCAGTTAATTTCTCCCATGCTTCACCATCGGGTAATTGGATTTTTATCATCCTCCTATATATTTCATCTGATAAAGAAGTGTTTTACTTCATGTTAGAGGTAAAACAAGTTTTCAAATGTCTGGTAGAGTACTTTTCCTTTTGGAAATGCCTTGATTGGTGATGTATTGAGCTGTTCTTTTGCTAGCTCTCTAATTTTTCTGTTGTACTCCTACTGTGTCATGAGCTTGTCATTTATCACTAAGGGGCTAGGTAACCCTTTCTCTCAAAATTTGAAACTTAGCCATAAATCTGTCAACAACTACTTGCATATTCTGACACTTGTCCTCCACGTTTAGCATTAAGTTTCTCTTGGAGAGGACCTTTCTCACCTCCAAAATTGTCTTTGTTTTGTCCTCTATTTCCAATTCCTGAAGCTCCTACTTATTTTTACTATTAAGGAAATGGATAATTCCGGTAGCATCTTCTAGCATTTCTCCTAAATATTATTTTACTCTTTGGATGGCCTCCGTAGCCATCTTTATTAAATCTATCTATTCAAAAATCTCCTGAATAGATGGCCAAATATCATTGATAGAGTCAATGATATTGGCCCATAGTAGTTCCTTAGCTCGCCCAAGGGGTTAATTTAGTGTCAGGTCCTTCTCCATGGCTTTTAATCTCTCACTCATTGTGGTAGCTTTCTGCACTTCTTCTTTGTGCATGATTTTGGCAAGCTTGTAATCAGTTTCCAAGCTTGCCACCTTTTCTTTGAGTTTATTCATCTCTGTTGCCTGTATGGAGATCTCTTCCATAACTCTAACTAACTTTATTGCTTCATCACCTCATGTACCTACTGCTGATGTAGACTATGTTGAAACCTATTGTGCTATGGCCATAGGAGCTGTGGGAGCCAATGAGGCTACCAATGTGGAAGGAATGATAGTTGAGACTACTGGGATGGAATTCACTGATGTAGTGCCACAATCACTTTGCTTCAATTGGACTAAATTGTCCAATTCCTTCTCTACATCCCTTAACTGATAATTTAGTTTGAGGACTAAGTCCATCAACTCTTCATGCCTGGTTTGGCTTTCCAATACTTCTTGTGTCTATGGATGTTGTAGTTGAGGTATCTTCAATTGCTTTTTAAGTGATGCAATGTCATCATTCTTTTTCTTGATTAGTTGTTCAGTAGCTTTGATGTCTTTGGGATCATGTCCCAATTCAATCACTAAGTCTTCCAAAGACTTGATTATGGTGTCTTTTGCCTGTGAGGAGGCCTTCTCCAACTGATATTGGGATGAAATGTTGTTCAATGAATTCTGCAATTGATGGACAGCTATGGATTTTCTAGTAAGGGTGGAGTAAATCATTTCTCCAGCTTGTTTGTGAAATTCAATTTGGCCAATGGGATGAATATGCCTTGCCAGTACCTCAAAATCAATTTGCTTGAAATCTGTTGATGTCCTTGGTTGTTGAAGACATCACCACCATCGTATTTCTCATACTCGCAAAACATCCTATCATCCCCTAAGAAGACATCACCACCATTGTATTTCTCTTACTCCCCTAAGAAGACATCACCACCATCGTATTTCTCATACTCCCCTAAGAAGACATCACCACCATCATATTTCTCATACTCACAAAACCACTGTCTATGGGGAGTGAAGTGAAAGGATGCACCTGAGTCAATCAAGCATGCCTCATGATCTACATGTGTACTTGAAGAAACCAAGTACACATCCCCACCTTCATCTAAGGTGGTTTTCACCTCTGCAGAAGCAACATCATCATATCCCTTTCCTTTTTCAGGAGCTTTAGATTTACAGTCCCTTTTGTAGTGCCCTTCCTTTCCCCATTTCCAGCACACCACCTTTACAGGTTTTCTTGGAGATTTAGACCTTCCTCTAGATTTAGATCTCCCACTCGATGACTTACTTTTGTTTTTGTTCCGGGACTGTCCTCATACAGAAAAGGAATCACGATTCTGTCTCTCCATATTTTTTTTTGTCTCATCTCCTCCGTCAGCAAGGATGAGACTATTTCATCAAATTGCAAGGCAATTGCATTGCTACCTATTACAATAACCAGACTATCCCATGAATTTGTTAGAGAACAAAACAAACTTATGCACTTATCTTCATCTGAAATTTTAATATCAACAGACAATAACTGACTTACCACAGTATTAAATGCATTCAGATGCTTTGTTGTCGAGTCTCCATATTTCATCCTCAGGTTATACAGCTTTTTCCGTAGGAACAATTTATTCACCAGAGGCTTAGATTGGAACAAAGTCCCTAACTTGTCCCAAAAATCCTTTGTCATAGCTTCCCCTCATACATTCATCAATACTGGATCTGAGACACTCAATCGTATTGTGCTCTTTTCCTTTCGATCCAACTTCTTCCATTCTTCATCGGACACTCCCATTGGTTTAGTACTTGGATCTACCACGATCCACTAATCTTTATGCACCAACAGATCCTCCATCTTGAGTTTCCACAACTCAAAACTCTGACCATTAAAGTTCTCAATCTCTATCTTTCCATTGCTTGCCATTTACCACCATAATTGATCTCGTAGATCTCCCACTGAACAAGGTCTACCACAAGCCCGAGCGAAACCCCTCAGCAACAAAGGCGTCCCCTTAAATCCAAAACAGCTCTGGTACCAAATGTAGGTTTTAACCCCATACAAAAATTACCTGCATACGAATTCTAAGACACAAAAAATAAACAATGCTAGAGCATAACACATAAAACACATATACACAGAGATTTTCCCTTGGATCCCAAAACCGAGACTACCAACTTGATTTTTCATTATGTTCCTTTCAATGTTACAATACATATTTATACATGCCGAGGCATCCAATACCATGGACCGAAAACCATCACGTCCAAAACCATGGATCGAAAACCATCGTATCCAAAACCATGTGTGAAAAATCATGAACAAAGCCATAGGTAGGTTCGCCCAACCTAATTTACCTGCACCCCTCAAACCCCTTATGAATCCCCCCCCCCCCACCCCCCGCTATGCAATTGGTGCAGCTAAGGAGGGGGGGGGTGGGGGGGGCTCTGCCCCCCTTCTAACCCCCCCGTTAACTACGTTGGCTAGTCGTGGAAAGAATATAACACAACCCAACACATTCGACTAGTTTTATCCATTGTTGCTTCTCGCAGATGGAAAGTTCATCACATGGATGTGAAGAATGCATTTCTTCATGGAGATCTCAAGGAGGATATATGTATGGAGTAACCATAGGGATACATTCAGAACTCTTCCCTCATTTTCAGATTAAGGAAATCTTTGTATGGCCTAAAACAAGCTCTGAGAGCCTGGTATGCAAAGATGGATTCTTTCCTTCTTTCCATTGGATTCATTCGATGCAAATCTGATCCAAATGTTTATTTCCTGCAACATGATGATTCCCTTTTTCTGATAGTACTTTATGTAGATGATTTACTAATGACAGGGAACCTTACCTCAACTATTGATTCGGCAAAATCAGTGTTGCACGATAGGTTTTCCATGACAGATTTGGCACTGTTGCACTACTTTCTTGGTCTTGAAGTTTATCAGTCTACTTCAGGGGTCAAGATGACACAGTATAAGTATGCATCAGATCTACTTGTTTGCTTTCAGATGACATAATGCAAGCCAACAACATCTCCCTTTCTTTCGGGGATCAGATTTGAGGATGTGGGTACTACACCTTTGGTGGATAGTACACTGTATTAACAGTTGGTTGGGAGTTTGTTGTATCTTACTCACACCCGACCTGATATATATTTTGCAGTAGGAGTTTGTTCCAGATATATGTAGGAGCCCCATGAGCTTCACTGGAAAGCTGCAAAGAGAATCCTTAGATATGTGAAAGGTACTTCCAGTTTTGGCATCTTTTATGTTGTAGGTTGCCCACTTTCATTGATTAGGTACACATATTCTGATTGGGCTGGCGATGGTACAGACCGCAAGTCCACCTTTGGTTATGTTTTTAGCTTTGGTTCAGGGCCTTTTTGCTGGTCTAACAAGAACCAATCCATGATTTCTTTTTCTACAGCCGAGGCAAAGTATAGAGGTGCAGTGAATGCAACTACACAGGCTGTTTGGCTGCAGGGGCTTCTCTCTGAGTTTGGTATTCAATATCCACTTCCAACTGTCATGTTTTGTGACAATCAGGGGTCCATTCAGATATCGATTTATCTAGTTCAGAGGTAGAGGACCAAGCACATCGAGATTCACATTCATTACATCCACGAGCTGATTCGTGACCAAGTCATATCACTGTAGTACTGCCCCACTAAGCAGTAGGTTGCAGACATCTTCACCAAGTCTTTCACTGAAAAGAATTTTTCAGAATTGAGAGTTATGCTTGGAGTGGTGGAGACAGCTGAGTAGGCCCTTTTGGCCACTTAGCACTTTTGTTCATTTTTGTGTGTGTGTGTGTGGGGGGGGGGGGGGGGGGGGGGGGTTCCCACGAGGTTTTCCCTCTTTCTTTATTTTATAAGGATCTTCTATTTATTGTAATTGAGTACCTAACATGGCATATTGGTTGGGACTTAGTTTAGATAAGTGAGTTAGGATGAGGGCGGGTGTTGGAATATAATCCTAACATCTAAATTTATTTTTTATCCTAAGTATCCTTGACTTAACCACATGCACTAAAAATCATGTTCACACTTGGTTTTCGGTAAACTAGCTCGATGGACCAACTTTCCCTTGTTTTTTGCCTTTAAAGGCTTAATATTATGGAAATATTGGTCCAACCACTTTCCTAAACCATTTATCCATCTAAGTGCATGTTCACACCTAACCACACCTCATCCAGTTGAGTTATTTGAGGATTGGCGCCCCACATGAAGGTTCCCCCTTAAATCAAGGGATTTGGTTCCCTAGACCATTTTAGCATGTTTTAAAGTTTCTTTCCTTGGGAAATGCGCCCCTCCTCATGCTTTCCTCCTAGCTAATAGTTGGCATAGGTTGTCTTGAGTCATTGTTGCTATTTTAGGCCTCCTTTTAGCTTTTCTTAGCCTTTTCTAGTTTTTTACTAGTTTTTTCCTAGCTTTCTAGATTCGGAAATTTCTATATAACCACCTCCCGTTGGGATTACAGGTTTGGTTTCTCATGTATTACTATTGTTCATTAATTTAATACATTGATTTTATGGAGCAAATTCTTTCTCTCCTCTCTTGAATATCAACAAATTACTTGTGTTTAATTTAACTAGAATTCTAGATCTATCAGAGTTTCTATAGGAATTCTACAAAATCCTCCATGCTAATGACAACAAATAACTAGAAAATCACATGCATTTACTATGCATCCATAAAACAACAGGGAAATCACACATGCAACCTCTTACCTGCTAAACGATCCAGCTGTAGTTACTGATCCAACTATTCCCTTGTGCTTTCATGTTTCCCTTTGCCTTCTTGATCCAATCCAATGTATGCCAAATTGATACAAGGGTACTCTAAGTGTGCATGAGTATGAGGGAATGAGAGAATAGAAGAGAGATCCAAAATTTAGCTGTCAAAAGTTTAGTAACTGATCCTTTGAATCCTTTTTATCATTTAGGCATCTATTTTCTTCATTTTCCCTTCAATTTCACTCTCATGCAAATTTGTATCTCTTCACCTTCCTTTTCTCCTATTTTCCTTTATTTCATAAATAAAATGAAAATTATTGCCACTTTGCATTTGCCAATTTCCTTAGCCATAAATAAATTGAAAGTGATCCCCACTAGGATGTTTTTTCCACCATTCAACTTGAAATGTGTGTCCGGTGACCTTGGTCTTAAATTTTTTACATGTAAAATCAACCAAGGGTTGTTACAATTTCAAGCATTGTTACTAATTTCACTAGATTTAAGTAAACCAATAATTTTAAATACTAAACAAAGTGTTTGATATTTACACCAATCCATGACATGCTCAAATCACTCTTTGCTAAGAAATTTGAACAATCTTTACTAAAACACTTGATGAGTGAATAGAATTGTTTGGGATCCATTTAAGTACAACCTCCAGTGAAGCTTTCACTCAACTCAAAACAATTTAATTATCAATAACCTTTTCGAATTGTAGGTATTGCATTTATTGGGTGAATATAAATGAAATTGAACATATAAAGTAATATTCAAACTATAGGTGTGTTTATTTTGGAACAAGGCTTCAGGAAATATAATTTAATTATCAACTAGTATAGTCATATAAATTAAATGAATGGTAAATGATTAATAACTATATTAAAATTGTAGAAGGCTTATTCTAAAATAGACACGCCTATTGGCATAATAATCATTTGTTGGATGGTAGGGTTGTAACCTCTATGGAATATTCTAGAATATTCTTAGTAATATGATTTTAAAAACTTTCTTTTGTCGGGTAAAAACCCACGAATATTTTGATTCATTGACCTTTTCACATGGATTTCCTTAGCAATGAACCAATTCACTATCAATCAAAATCCTCATGGGAAATTTTAGCAACTTGAGATGTATCATGTAATAAGTGTTTTATGCTTATCATGGATTGATTCCTATAGATATTTCTCAACCATTTAATTTATATGGTGTTCTAATTACCAACATTATTTATGAACCAACATAGATCCATGTTAGCCCGGGCTCTATCAAGGGTGGTCAGGGATCAAATTTCTTGACATGCAAACCTATTTTAAAATGTAAAACTAGAAGAAAGGTTTGCACCTCAAGAGATTTGATCGCTCCCTATGGCTTGATAAACATATGGTTAAGAGGGATCTATGTTAGTAATTTATATATATTCCATGTGACAACTTCATGCTAAGCATGAAAAATATTACACATCTCCTTCATCTTTAGCAAAATATTAATAAAATGTTTTAACCATAATTTTTTTCTCATTTACTATATAAAATATATAAGTAGTCTCTCTTAGTATATAAATCAATAGATATTTATATTGAATGTATTTTTTTAAAATGTTACAAGTCAACTCATTAAAAAACACCTATCATGGAAAATTACACATCTCATTCATCATCAACAACACAATAATAAAATGTTTTAACCATAAAATAAATAAATAAATAAATAAATCATTTTTTTTTATGTAGTCCTTGTGTTTACATTGAATATTTTTGTCACATAAACTTCATTTTAAGCATTGATGGAATTATCAAATCTCCCTCATACTTTGAATTGGGAAGGAACCATGAATGGAATAAGAGCACTATCTATCTATCTAGTTGTCTAAGATATTGACATATTTTATTTATAATTCACATTTATTTTTTAAATTAATTTAATTAAATATGGGATATCCACTCCGTATTAAAAATTTAATAAATTACACATATAAAGAATAATTTCAATTACTTTGTATCTCTATATATAAAATTGACATAAAATTATGTTAACTCCCATAAAATTAAAGTTGACAGAAAATTAAAGTTGAACAATACCTTCAGGCTATCTCCCATCATCTTCCGACTCAAAAGGTTGGTGTTCTCAACACATTGACTATTCTTGCTCTTAAGGTTTCTGAAATGAAAACTTGGAAAATGAGAAAACCCATCTTTGTAAAGTCTTTGAGAATAATGGTTATATTAGATTCCAAGGTCTTAAAGTCCTAAATGTGAGCAAATGTCCAAAATTAGGGAAAGAACCTAAATAATTTGTTACCAACGTTCAACTTCTCTTTATCCAAGGTACCATTAACAAAATTGTTCGTATTTTAAGGAAGCGCATGATCTCTTCTACCTGTAGACCCTTGAACACTATTCGAAGATCCCTTAGATCTGTTAAAGACCTGTTGGAACCAAAAAACATGAAAGATGTTTATTTAATCCCTTGTTCCCATGGGACCCTGTACATTGGAGAAACACGCTGCTCTATAAATCAAAGGATTTAAGAGCATGCTACTGATATCAGGCACTATAGGACACACTCCTCAAGTCTGGCTGAACATGCAAGGAAGACAAAACACCACATTTGTTTGGAAGAGTCCCAAGTCATTGCAAGGATTGACCATTTCCATCACCAAAAGTTTAGGGAGGCCATTAAAATAAAAAAAAGGTCTAATATGCTAAATAAGTATGATGGGTGGAAAATTAATAGTTGTTGGATCCTGTCTCTTTTTCCCTAGTTTTGTTCGTTCCTTTTCTCCTTCCTTTCTTTGTTATGCTCCCTCCTCCGTCCACCCCCGCACCCTCTTTTTTGCTTATAAGTTATTAGTTAATATATTTCTATTAGTACATGTTTTATTTTTCCTTTATTAAAAAAAACTTCTGAAGTGTTTTGAATAATAAAATTTATTATTATTATTATTTCTTGAATTTTTCAATGTAACTAATTTAATTTTTGGTTATTTAACTTTCATATTAAATATTTTATTATTTTCCCTTAAAGTTAGTTTTGCATCTTTACCATATATATTTACAGGGTTGGATGATGAACCACACTTGGTGGTTCAAAACACATTGACAAAATAAAATAAAATGATATCACTTAATATGGACATTCATTACTCAATTGAACATAAAATGAACTACATTGTTATATATCAATATCATTTTTAGATGAAACATGTCAACTCCATATGAGCAATTAAGGAATTACACATTTTCTGTAAAAAGTTATTAGAGATGAAATTGATTTTTTTTCTAATTATTATTATTATTTTACTTTTAATTATTTTATCTCTATATAAATTTGATGTTAAATTAAGATGGAAATTGAAATATTTTATTCATGATTAATTCTTTTGTTAAATATCACTACTATTTTTTTATGTTATTGTCCATATATGCAGTTAAAAATCAGTTTAAACAACATCAAAATTTGACCAAAATTCTTTTCTGGGGCCATAAATCAGCCAAAAACTCTAAATACTCTCACACATATAAACAAATCTTTTTTAATTTGTCAATATAAATAGTATTTTATTATAACTTTCATAATTTTATTTAATATACCAAAAAATATATAAAAACCTTTAAAAAACATTTAAAAACAAATTTATAGATTTAGACCCCATATTTCAAACCACAAGTATTATATTTCAAACCGAAAACATTATATGGCACGAGATAAACGTCAATGAGAAGTACTATGAAGATTTACTTAAAACACAAGTGTTTATCTTAAACCTTTTAAATATGCAAGATCTCAACTATAGACCTACTATTTCGAAGTTCTTCTTATAAGTGTGAAAAGACCTTTTAATGATGCTTCCCAGGAATTTCCGACACAACTTACAATAAACCTTAAAATTGACACAAATATTTAATTAAAACCTTAAAATGACAAGTGTTTATTTGAAACCTCTTAAATATGCAAGATTCCAAATAGCGACCTACTATTTCAAAGTTCGATGAATATCAAGAGACCTTTTAGTGATGATTCCCAAGGATACCCAGCGCAACTTACAATAAAATAGTTTGACAAAAAAAATTTACTTGAATCCTTCGCTAAAAAGTGGTTAGTTTGAAAAAGATTTACTTAAAACCATAAAATGATAAATGCTTATCTAAAACCTTTGAAATATTGAAATATGGAAGATTCCAAAGAGAGACCTATTATTTCAAAGTTATGAAACCTTTTAAATGTGCAAGATTCCAAATAGGGACCTATTATTTCAAAATTGTGATGGGTGTTAAAAAACTTTTTTAATAATGCCTACCCAACATAGAAAATAGTTGTACCCTGATAGAATATTTTACTTAAAAGCTTGAAATACAAATGATTATCTAAAACTTTTCAAATATGAAAAATTCCAAATAGAGTTTCCAACCACCCAACGCAACTTACTCTATTAAGTAGTTGGTTAGTTTGACACAAATATTTAATTAAAGCCTTAAAATGACAAGATTTGAAACCTCTTAAATATGCAAGATTCCCAACATAGCAAATAGTTGTACCCTGATAGAATATTTTATTTAAAAGCTTGAAATATAAATGATTATCTAAAACTTTTCAAATATGAAAAATCCCAAATAGAGATTCCCAACCACCCAACGCAACTTACTCTATAAAGTAGTTGGTTTCACAGGTTTATTCTAGTTAGTTTAACAGCTTTATCGTCTTCCAAACTTTTCAAATATGCAAAATTCCTCACCAATATTAACAACCACCCAACACAACTTTATAAAGTAGTTAGTTTCAAATCAAATAAAAATCTATAGTTATTTGTCGTCCGTCAGAGTAAAGGCCAAGTAGGCCAACGGTCACTGTAATGGCAGGTACCTTTCTCTCATTATCTATATATATATTTCATTTAGGATGGAAACGGATTTCGTTATTTATTCAATGAAGCATTTTCCAGCTTTCGGTTGACCATTTTTGACGTGAGTAAACATCAACATGTAACTGTCAACCTAGTCTAAACTTCGCTGAAAGAAAACTGTCAACCTAATAGTCAGAGAGTAAAATGCTAGAAATCTGCACATTGAATTTAAAAGTTTGATTTGAACATCTGCATTTCGTATGTATTTTTGTTACAATGAAGAGAAGCAGAGTGGTTGGTGATGAAATAATATGGATCTATTTTCAATATTTATATGAAATATGGATGTGTTTTATGTGTGAAGTTATATTTTATAATTTAAAATTAACATTTAATATTATAATTGGATTTGAGACAAGTTAATTATATCTTTAAATAATTTTTAAGAATTTATATGATTTAATTGAAAACTTATATATATTAATTATATACATATATATATATATTTATGAATATATATATACAAATTAATTGTAAAAGAGAAAAAAGAAACACTTATTTTGGGTAACATAAGTTATAGACCTAGTTGGAGTAGATGGATCTTACATAGGGTAAGAACATCTACATTTAGTATGTACTTTTTCTACAATAAAGGGAAACATAGTTGTTGGTAATGTTATGGTTGATACTAGATATTTTTTAATAATAGATAATTATGCTTGCAAGTTGCGAGAAGTAGAAATAAAAGAAAATAAACTGTCTATTTTAATAAAGTTGTTGAAGTTGACTTGCTTCAACAATTCTACCTCTAAGATTGCTATTGAATTTAGAAAACCCAAAATATAAATTCATTGTGAAACTGATATATATTCCCAAATATAAACTATGTTTACAAAGTTGATGAGTATGGATGTTTACAAAGTTGATGAGTATGAATATTTTCTTGGTAATTTTCGAAAAGTGATTTGAATATGTTTTGCTTTACAAAGGGAAACATTTATAATCATTGATTAATAAAAGGTGTTGACACCTAATCATTAGGATTGGATGAATATATGTAAATAATGTAAATAGTAAATAATGGAGAACAAGAATATGAAGAGACATGAGGAGGTGAAGCCCAAAAGTCTCTCCCTCCTTGTATATATCCATGAGCAACCTTAATGCAAAGACACAATTCGTTTTGAGGTGGCCTGACATGGTATCAAAGCCATCTCCATTTTTTTAGCTTTTCTGCCTTTGTAACTCCTTCCTCCTATGCCTATTTTGCAGAACTGTCACCTTCTCTGCATCATGTATAGTTGTGTTGCCCTGGTGGTTTCTCATACTCTATCTTTCCATATGTAATACCTGCACCATGGTATCCATTGAATTTTTCCCTCTATCTTTTGTTTAACGCTACAGTGGTATTCCCTGACCACCTCTTGGCCCATCCCACACACTGCGCTCCAGTGCAATGCCACTGTTTCTTCATATAGCACTCCCACTATGGTTTTTCATATTCTGCTATGCTCTTATTGCCTTTAACATTAAGGTATCCATTTGATATTTCTCTATCTGCAAGATTTCATGCATTATTGAATGCATTGGTTGAGACTGTATCTCATATTCAAATTGCTGAAGGGTCGATTTGCTACATTGAGGCATTGCTTTACCTGTTGTGAAGACTGGAGCGTGTTGCTGCGTAGAATGGTGTGCTGCCCAGAGGTGTTGTGGCTGGTGCATTGAAGCTAGAGGTGCAATGGTGTGTGAGTGGCGCAACAGAGTGGTGTGACTATAGGCGGATTGTTTGAATGTGGTTTCCACCAACTATGTTCACCTTTGTTGCCTTGTGGGTCTCAAACTTGGTGCCTCCATGCAAGTATCATTGTTGAACAATAATAAACAATGTTTTTTTTACGACATTGTGGTGATACCATCATACCACCTCTCCTCCACCATACGACATTACTATACCATTGTTCTCCCTATACCACTGTTCACCCATTGTGGCTATCTGTTGCATCACACCATTCCCCTCCGTGTTGTCAATTACACAACCTCCAGGCCTCCTCCTGACTCCCGGTCATACATTGACCCTGATCTGAAATATCTACAAACTGCCTCCTTCAGTTAATACCTCCAAACCACCTCCTCCATACTCCTTTGCACAGTTAATACCTCACGGTTAATTCTCACAGTTGATATCCCACAATTAATAGCTCCTTTGGTTATATAACCCCTCCCCCATATACACCCACCCCTAAATACTCCCTGCCCCATATACACCCACCCCTAAATACTCCCTCTCCCATATACTTGCTCTCCCAAATTTACCCTCCCCCATATACCACTTCCCCCAAATAATATCTTTGTTTTAATATATGAAAGTTCATTTTTCTACACATATTAACACAAAAAGTTCAATTTCTTATAGTATATTGGGAGTAGAAGTACAATTTTTTACAAATACACACATTTAAAATGCATTCATTGATATCTATTGTTGGAGTATTTCTCTCAGGAAAAAAAAAAAGAAATGGTCAATGAGTATAAATCACACTCTCATTTTCAATGAGTTACGGAAAGGAGTTTGTGTCAGAGAAGGAGATAATGAACCTATAAATCCAACCTCAGATAAGGAGATCACCATTTGAGAAAGCAAGAACAACAAGGCTTATGCCTTGATTGCAACATCTGTAAATGAAGAGGCGAGTCGTGATATTTCACCATTTTCAAATTTCTTTGAAGCCTTACAGAAGTTGAAGGAACTCTATGGCTCACACTCTAAACTTGAAGTTGTCCAATTGATGATTAAATTGTTTAGTCTTGAATTAAAATCTGACGATCCTCTTTCTTTAACATCAGAGGTAAGATCTATTATGCATGCTATCAGAACCACTCATGTTCAACTAGATATTCCTCCCATAGCTTTTGTCAAGGCACTATATCCCACATATTCAAACTATCTTGAGTTGTTGTAAGCAAGTGGAATTCTCAAAGAGATTATCTTTGAATCCCTTGTGAAGAAATTTGCTAACAGAGAGAAATATTTTGGGAAGAATACAACTCCCCAATCTTTTGAAGAAGTTGTGTGTCTTGCACATAGAGAGAAAAATCATGCTCAAGATTCTTCTAAAGGAAGAAGTGGTTGAAGAGGAAGAGGAAGAAGAAATTTCATAGGCAGGGGCGGTAGACACTCTCAAGGAGAAAAGTCTAATCTTCATTGCATACATTGAAATAGAGATGGAAATGATGCATCTACATGTAAGTTTCCTTGGGACAGAATTGAGTAGGAAAGAAATAAAGCCCAAGGTAAAACCAATGACAAAGAGAAAGGTAAGCACCTGAATCCGCTCACTATGTTGTGGCACATTGTAATATTGGAGTAACTGAAGACTTGTTTAATGCTTCACTTGCTTCTTACAAAAATGATTGGTTGTGTCTCATTATATGGCAAAAGCAAAAAAGTACTCAAATGAAAAAAGATAAAAAAAGATAATATAAAAATATTAATTAAATGAGTTGAGTTTCATACTTGTTAATTATAAAAAATAAATGCTAAATTTGTAACAAAGCTCACTCACAATAAATTTTGGTAAAAGCTATAGTGAACCTATTTATTGGGTTTAGAAAATATAAATAATGTTATAAAAAGTAAATACTAAATTTGCAAATAAGTCAACTGATAGTAAATATTGGTAAAAGCTATGGTTAATCACTCACAAAATATAAATAACTTTATGTAAAGTTAAATGAAATGCTAAAACTCTTTAAAAATATATATAAAAATAGAAGTAGAATTTCTAAACAAATAATTTTCTATATTATATTTTGAATAATATAAAATACGCTATTATAATCATAATCAAAAATTTTATTATAAAAAATATAAAATATATTTTAAAATTTTTCAAAAAATAATTTTAACATTTTGTTATATGTTATTTTCAAATTTTTATTAAAAAAAATTGATTTTATAAACTTGAAAGGGTAGTTTCTTGAGTCGCGGTTTTATATATTCGAAAATATGATCATTTTTACTAGTATTTTAATAATAATTAAAAAATATGCTTATTTTTTATTTTTAAATTTGTTTAGCAATCTTTAGAATGTTTAGAACACATCTCTTAAAGAAATTGGAATTAAAAAACATAAATCAATAGAGAAATGGGGGGTCGCGGTTTTCTCACTACTTAAAAATTTATGTAAAATATTAATGATACCTTTTAAAGAAAATGAATAAATTAGATAAAAATTATATTTTAAATTTTAGAAAAAATATGACATGAAATTGAATTTAAATTGACATGTTTTGTCTTCTTTTACCACCACCTAGTTTTTGATTATTTTGTAATTTTAAGAGTAAACATTCCAACTCCATTTATTTTTATAAAACTTCTTTGCCACAAAAAGGGAAAAAGTGATACACATTAACATGCTTTTACCCCACATGACTTTTAGAAGAGATTTTTTTGAAGAATTTACTGAAAATGTTGATGGAGAAGTGTACTTTGCAAACAAATCAAAACTCAAGCCATCAAGGCTTGGAATAATAAGGCTTAAATTGTTTGGTCTTATAGACTTTCTTCTACATGCTGTTTTACATCTCCCGGAGTCGAGGACAAAATTTTTGTCCTTTGTCCACAACTGCTAGCAAGGATACTCCACTCATATGTTCGTTGGAAAGGTTGAGGTCAGAAAAGCATCATATCACTCACTTGTCATGACGGGGAGAGAAGAAGAAAGAATTCTGAAGCTACAAGGTACCTCTGTTTGTGCACAAAACTTCTCATACAATTCTCATTATGATGAAGGTACATTTCCATCAAGTCTTTTATGGCATGCTAGATTTGGACACTTGAATTATGACAACGTCTGTATGTTGAAGAAAAGTGGTGTTACTAGTCTTCCTACAATTCCTAGGAAGCTTAAGCAATGTGATGCTTGTATTCTAGGAAAGCATAGCATACAGTCTTTTCATGATTCACATTCTAGAGCACATAGAAAACTTGAAATCATTCATTTAGATTTATGTGATCCAATGCCCGTTCCTTTTGCAAATGGAAATAAATATATGATGAAATTCATTGATGACTACACCAGAATGTGTTGGGATTATTTATTGAAGAACAAATATGATGCTTTTCAAACATTCAAGAAATTTAATACATGGTTTGAAAATGATGCACAATCTCATATTGGCTCTATTCGCATTGATAATGGAAAATAATACACCTCAAATGAATTTTAAAACTATCTTTGCCAGCATGGGATCAAGCATCAAACGACTGTGCCTTATATCCCCCAACAAGATAGAGTAGTTGAAATAATGAACATGGCAATATTAAATATGGTGCATTCAATAATGTTTTCAAGAATGTAAAATTGATGTTTTGGGCTGTTGAAGCTCTATGTGTTGTGTATGTAAAGAATAGATTTTCATCTCATGTTATTAGAAACAAAACTCTATGAAATGCGGTATGTCCACATTCCATTGGTAAAGAATCTCAGGGTCATTGGTTCCACCTGTTATGCCTTGATACCAAAGGAACAAAGAAACAAACTTGGTGCAAGGAGTCATAAGTGTATCTTCTTGGTAGGCAAAATTTCAAGGATGGAAAACTAATATCTTGAACTTCAAAAACATTGGCAAATATCACTAGCCCCTAATATGCAAACTATAAAATGTTTATTGATATATTTGTAAAATTATTCAAATTTATAATGATTTTATATATAGTCTCTATATAATGTTGGTGATTTTTAAGGTAAAATAAATTTCTATTGTAAAATTTAGCTGAATCATTTTTAGAAAAAACAGAAATTGGCGAATCTTTTTTTTGGAAAAATCATAGAAATTTAGCCCATCTGTGAATATTAGCCCCTAAAATTTTCCATGCTTCTTGGGGTATTCAAATACCTCTAAAGAATAACGTCTTTATGATGAAGTTAATAAGAATTTTGTTGTATCTAGAGATGTAATCTTTCTTGAACCTTCCAAAGTTGACAATGTTGTTGAGCGACAACTTGATCACTTGTATCGATTCGGACATGCAAAATAATTTCAAGAATTTGATAATCAGATTCCACATCTTGAAGGGGGGATTCCTATACTGGATCAATCTGCGAAATCTTCATCTGAAGCACTCTCCCCCCCCACATGAAGCTCCAACCACTAATGATACTTTGAGTTATGTGATTGAAAAAATTGGGAGACTTAATCTGGATTCAGTCCCAACTCAGTAAACTGAACAACCTGGGACATCTCAGAAAGGTCCTCCAAAATGGTTGAAAAAGACACTTGAAAGTGTTTATTCTATTGAGCTTCGAAAGACAAGAACAAGAAATTCAACCAAGAAGAATGGAGGTGATGTAGATGATTCTTATTCACTTGTTGATATGGATGTTTCTTATGATTGTGAACAGAATTTGTCTACATCTTTGGAATGAACTTCCTTCAACGAAGATGCTTCTCATGATGAATGGAAATAAGTGATGCAAAAAGAGTGTGATGCCTTGATAAGAATGGCACTTGGAAGCTAGTTGATCCTCCATTGGGAACCAAACCAATTCGTTGCAAGTGGGTCTACAAGAACAAGTATAAAGTTGATGGCTGATTTGACAAGCACAAACTAGGATTGTGGCAAAAGGTTCTGTATAGAAGGAAGGGGTCGATTATGAGGATATCTTTTCCCCCACAACAAAATGGGCTACCATTAGGACACGCTTTGCCTTGGTAGCTTAGAATGGTTAGAAAGTGCATCAAATGGATGTAAAAAATGCTTTCTTAAATGGAGATCTAAAAGATAATGTTTTTATGTCCCAGCCAAAAGGATTTGTTGTGAAGGACCAAGAACACAAAGTATGCAAGTTTTTGAAATCCTTGTATGGCCTCAAGTAAGCATCGCAAGCCTGGTATGAAAACTTAACTAAGCATCTTCTAAAACTCAACTTTAAATATTATGATCTTGATGGTGCAACTTTGTTTGTCAAGGAAGTTGGAAAAATAGTTGTATATCTTGTGGTGTATGTAGATGATCTTGTGATGACAGGGAACAATGAGAGCTACATTGCATATGTAAATAAGGAATTGAGGAAAGGTTTTGAAATGACCGACTTGAGCTATGTTCACTATTATATTGGTATTGAAGTAACTCAACATCCAAAGTTTATATTCCTCTCTCAGAAGAAGTAAATTGGAGATATGTTGAACAAGTTTGGCATGGCTAAGTGCAATCATTTGACTACTCTAATGGAATAGAACTTGAAGATCACATCCATTGAAGGAAAAGAATTTGAGGATGCAACAAAGTAAAGACAACTTGTAGGAAGTCTCAACTACTTGACTACTACTACACCAAACATTTCATTTGTCCTTGGAATCCTCTCCAGTTTTATTCAAAAGCCTTATGAGGGACATTGGTCTATGACGAAAAGAGTTCTAAAGTACTTGAAGGGAACTCAAGACTTTGGACTCAATTATACACTGGTGGGTGAATTTAGCTTTATTAGATACTTTGATTCAGACTTCGATGGAGACAAATAAACTGGGGCATCTACTTCATGTTATGATATGAGTCTTGGATCAGGAGTTGTTTGCTAGAGATTACACAAAAAATAAATTCTAGCAGATTCCACAAAAGAGGCAGAATAATTGGAAACAGTTGAAGTAATAAAGGAAATTGTGTGGCTCAGGAAAATTTTGGAAGATTTGTAGGTGAAACAAGTGCATTCAACTCCACTCATGATTGACAACACCTATACATAAAATTTGGCCAAGAACCCAAAGTTCCATGATTGAACGAAAAACATCAATACAAAATACGATGTGATTCGACATCATATTGAGGCCAAGATAATCCATCTACACCATACTTCCACTAATGAGAAGATTGTAGACATCTTCACCAAAGCGCTTGGAAGAGAAAAGTTATGAAGGTTCAAAACAATGCTTGGACTCACATTCCCTTCAGATTGGGGGGGGAATGTTGACACCTAATCATTGGGATTGGGTGAATATATGTAAATAATGTAAATAGTAAATAATGGAGAATAGGAATATGTGGGAAGTTAAGACCAAGGATCTCTCCCTCCTTGTATATATCCATGAGAAATCTTAATTCAAAGACACAATTCGTTTTGAGGAGTTACCTCCTAGTCTGAAAAAGGTGTTTATTAATGTCACAAATTTGTCTGGAGGGAAGATCTATTGTTGGAATCTAGTAATTTTTTTTTCAAAAAACCAAAATGTTGGAGTGTTTGAATATTTTTTTTTTATGGTGGAAATGGATTCAATGACAGCAATAACCTTTGGGGCATCCAAAATCCTAAAGTTTGATAGATGTAACCTATATTCTCAAAAATTATGCCACATACATCTCCTACGAATATTATACATGAAAATCTTATGGCCCTAAAAAATACGGTCTGCACTTGGTAGTGGACAAAGAAAAAAACTGTGTAGGGATTTATAGAATATTATGGCAGACACTGAATGACTTGGTAAGATTATGGATAAGGGGAATCCTATCCCATCTCTTATTGAAAAATTGAAGAGCTAGAAGACAACAAAAGGAAGATTTTGCACATTTAGGAAGTCACTTGGCATTTGCAGAGTCAGGCTCTATGGTTCAAAGAGGGAGAAAGAAAATAAAAATCACATGTATGCTAATAATAGAAGGAATATTAACACCATTTGGCACATTCCAGGCACAAATGACAATATGGTGCACAATAATACTAAAATTTAGAGGAAGGCAGTCCAATTATTTGAAACTTTTTTCCATGCACGAGATGGATCTTAGATTGAGGATCAAATTTGGGGTTTGGATTGCTATCCTACCATGTTTTATCTAGCACAAAATCAACTCTTATACATGCCTATTGATATCGATGAATTATTGCTATTAATGAATTATTTCTAAGGAATTATTACTATTGAATGAATCTTCTTGGATGAATCGTTATATCCATGGAGCCATCAATTCCACTTTCATATCTCTCATTCCAAAGAAATAAGAACCAAACACTTTTATGGATTTCAAGCCCATCTCACTGTGTAATATCACATACAAACTGATTTTGAAGATTATTTCAGAGTGAATTAAGTCAACCCTCTCTACTCACATCACCAAAGAAAAATATGGGTTTCTTCACAATTGATTGATAAGTGATGAATTTGCTATGGCACATGAATGTCTCCATTCCATCCACATGAATAAATTGGAGGCAATTGTTATGAAGGTGGACCTGCAGAAAGCATATGACTGCGTAGAATGGGCCTTTCTACATAACATTCTCTCTAGGATTGGACTGGAAATATATAACATCAAATGGATCATGGATTTTTTGTCCTCGATCCAATATGTTGTTATCATTAATGGTTATCCGACAATTTTTTTGGAGCCGGTAGAGGTTTACACCATGGATACTCACTTTCACCCCTTCTTTTTTAGTTGTTATGGATGAACTCAGCCACAAGATCAGAGTGGCTAGATCTGTTGACCTTTTCAATAGCTTAAAACTAGGCAGAGGTGCTAAAGTTTCACATATATTTTTAGTTCATGATATACTCACATTTGGGACGTTATATAGAACAAAATGGATCACACTTCACCACATATTTTGTAGATT
The DNA here is from genome assembly GCA_031772625.1 of Pinus tabuliformis. Taxonomy (NCBI): domain Eukaryota; kingdom Viridiplantae; phylum Streptophyta; class Pinopsida; order Pinales; family Pinaceae; genus Pinus; species Pinus tabuliformis. Next base: position 819,479,071 of record CM062810.1, on the reverse strand, counting down.
TGGAGCATCATTAGGCCTTATGATTAACAAAGTAAAATCCATGCTATTATATGCAGGTGGGGATGGAGATGAGATTTAATACATAACCAATGTTTTTGGTGTGGCTACACAACCTATGTGTGAGGGCTTGACATATTCTGGCTTCAAGATCAAACCAAATAAATAAAGGAATGATGGCTGGTTATGGATTATGGAAAAATTCCAAATAAAACTTCTCGGAGAGGCACACCGATGTCTCTCTATGGGTGGAAGGGTAACCCTGGTATAGTCTGTACTATAATAGATATCATTTTATTGGGCTCATTGATATTATCTTCCTATTACTATCATTAACAAAATTTTCATCATTATGACAAATTTCATATGGCCAAGCTTCGGGGAACAACATAAATTTCATCTAATAAGATGGGAGAGGACCACTATACCAAAGCAATTTTAGGGATAGGGGATTCTAGACGTGAAATTTTTTGTGTGGGCACTTCCGATGAAGTCATTATGGCATGCTTTCTTCTATGAGAGTACCGAGAGAGATATCATTTGGGCTAAACACCTTGGAAATAAATAGGCGGAGGTATGGATCAAAGACATACATGGTGGAAAAAGCACTAGCTCATATATTTGGTTAAGCTTCAACAAAATTAAATTTTGGTTCCTCAAATGTATCTACTGGTCTTTCGTTTCAGGTAGTAATATTATCATTGGTCGAGATAAGATAATGGGTGTAGACTGGAAAATGGATTTTCAGAGGATATTATTTTTAGATTACATACCAAGGGAATTTTATATCTAGCATAGGCCATAAAATTGTGGTGTTTAGAAATATGAAAATGGAATAACATTGATTGGACTACTCGCAGATGGTTGGGAACATTATATCACAACAATTAATAATATGGGCATATGTAGAATAGAAGAATGAGATCACATCATGTGGGAAGGCTCGTTTCACAAAGGTTCAATTGTGGTTGCGGATACTTATCAATTCATCCTAAGAAATCAATTAGTACTTCAACAAAATTGTCGGTTCAGGAAATTATGGAAACTAAAGGTTGCATGCAAGATCATCATATCTACCTAGCTGTTCTAGAAAGACAAAACACTAACATGGAAAAATTTGAAAAAAATAGGTATAAGTGGACCAGGATGGTGCACGCTATTCAATATTTCTTTAGAAATAAATCATCATCTTTTGTTGGAATGCCCGATAGTTGCTGAGGTATGGAATTGGATCTCAAATTAATTTACTTTCCGTCTACATTATCACATATCAATTGAGAAATGCTTTCTTTGGCAGAGTAGGAGAATCTTACAACAACAAGCAATTCCATTTTTTGTTTTTTGGGAATTATGGAAAGCTAGAAATGTGATCATCTTTGATGGCATGCCACTTAACACACAAAAAATTGTCACAAATATTATTAAATGGATGGAGTCACATGCAGAGAAACATCCAAAGGTGAAAGACATGAGTTACAAGTGTATCCCACACAACATCACTTTCCCAACGGGCTATTTCGATGGAGCAACTGAAGCTAGTGTGGGTGGTTGTGGTATGTGGTTGAGACTGAGCCATGAGAGGCATTACAAGTTATACTGGTATGATGGAAATGGTACCAACATGAGAGCCAAAATATTATCATTATGGGGACTTATGTGGTTTTCAAATCATGTAGATATGCATAATATTCACATTTTTGGGGGTTCAAAAGCCCTCATCGATGGTATGAATGGCTCTAATACCATATAATGCCTCACCTTGCGGGTTGGCTTAATCATATTGAACATATAAAAAAAATACTTGCAAAGAATTTCTTTCCACCACATTTAGAAAGAAATAAATACCATTGTTAATGTTATGTCAAAGAAGGGACTCTTTGTTGCAACTGGTTCGATGCACTTCCACCTCCTGGAGCACAACGCACTCATTACTGCAAGCACCTTAGAGCTCCCATGGGGCTGATCTAGTCTTCTTTAATTTTGACGGTTATGTATTTCTATGTCTTTATATCAGATCCAATACATCACTTTTGTTTTGTATATATTGGATATTTCAACATGGATGCTACATTCTATGTTGGCTATGGGTTTTTCTGCACACTCTAGATACATAGTAACTAATGCTTTTGTTTTTGGAATGACATGTGGAATCATATATTCCCGTGTTGGGATGATGTATGAAAATTTGTGAAATATTGTACTGGTACATTAATATAAACGAATGTTTTTTTCCTCTAAAGAAAAAAATTCTCAAAAATTTATGCCAAATTTTATCATAATTTTACCAAAATTTCCATTATTTTCGAGGCTAATTTGTGGACTCTTTAGAGTACGCTATTGATAAAAAAATGAAAATACAAGAATATATCATGATTGTGTTAATTACTTATGTTCATTAGATTTTTTTAGTGAATTGACTTCAAAATCCACCCAAATCAAACATAGTGAGATGAGCTTAGGTTTAAGAAATTGAACCAATATTTTGATCACCACATTGCATTGAATTATTTAATATTTATATGTGTGCAACAACTTACTATGTTTCATTGAATCATCATCATTTTTTATTGAATATAAATATTTTTTTTTTTTTTCAGATTTACTAAAAGTCCATTTATTGTAGGTCTTTTTTCTAACTTAAATAAAAAAATAAAACTTTTAAATAGATTATTTAATTTATTTTAATTACATATTAAATAAAAAGCTTCTATAAACCTTTTAATTTAAATTTAAAAAGGAAAAGTGATTATAATGAAAATCCATTATATTCGATCAAAACCGACCAAATAATTTGACTTACTATGCTTCATTGAATTAGTTGGTTCGTTTTGTTATGGAATGTAACATATTTTGGTTCCATCACTTTTTCCTTCTATTTTTTCAATTTAAATTTATATCATTTTTTAAATTTTATTACTTATTTTTAAATTTGAATCATTTAAAAAAATGATTATTTTTAAATTCGAATTATAAACGTTATAAAACTATCTATTTAATGCACCAAGTCACCACTAGACTTCCAAAATGGACTCTTGATCGTTGTGATGTTTGCAAGGGATGCACTCTTGGAAAATATGTTAAATCCTCCTTCGAGGGCCGAAATCGAAGAGCTGAAACCATTTTAGAGCAAGTTCACTCATATATGTGTGAACCATTTTTCATAGTATCAACTGAAAGACATAGGTATTATGTGATCTTCATAGATGATTTTCCCATAAATTTTCTATCTATTTTATGAAGAAGAAAGATGAAGTTTATTCGAAGTTTGTTTAATTTAAAGCCTTAGTTGAAAATGAGACTGGAAAGAAAATTAAATCCCTGAGAAGTGATAATGGAGGAGAGTATGTGTCTAATGCTTTCAAAGAATTATGTTCCAAGGCAGGTATTATAAGGGAGTTGATTGCACCCCACAACCCACAGAAAAATGGGGTTGCATAGAGGAAAACTTGAAGTATTGCAAGAGATGTTATAGCAATATTGCATGACTAGGGGTTGCCACTATCCTTGTGGGCAGAAGCTTGCAATTTAGTTATTTATTTGCAGAAGAAGAGCCCTCAAAAAATTCTTGGGATTATTACACCTAGAGAGGCTTTCAATGGGAGAAAGCGAAATGTCTCTTAATTTCACATTTTTGGATTCATAAGCTATTGTAATGCCTCCAAAGATAGAAAGAAAGAGTTGGAGCTCACTGTAGATAGGGGCACCTTTGTAGACTATTCTGAGACACCTCATATTTACTGGGTGTACATTTCTTCACTTAGGATGAATTTTATAATGAGGAATGTGAGATTTGATGAGGAGAAATCCATGACGAACTCTCTAGAGGGAGAGACGAGCATACCACTAGAGGAGGAGCTTCTAGTTCTAGAGTAGCCATAATTAGACCCACAGAGTTAGATATTTAGTCAAAGGCACGAGGACATTCCAAGAGGATGATGTGGAGAAGCCACATGTTGAGAAGCAGAGAGCAGGCTAAGTGGAGGCACCCACTCACATAGAGTATTCCAAAGAAGGGAGGAAGAGGACCATGATTTTTGATAGATTGGTGCAAGAAGATTAGGAGCAGGTTGGAGCTCCTATCTCCTTACACAAATAGATGAAATCACTAGATATATACATAGGATATATGGCACTCATGTCAGAGTTGATTGATTCTGAGACATCTTCTTTTGAATAGGTTGTTTCCTAGTAGTTGTGGGTAGATGCCATGGTGGAGGAGTATAACTCCACCATGAAGAACAATGTTTGTGATCCAGATTTAAACAAGAACACAAAAAATCACAGAGATAACCATAAATATAGAGATACATCAGAAATAATACTTCATTTCATTAATGTAAAATACTGAAATATGCTTACAAACATAAATTGAAATAAACTAGCTCGGGCGGTGGTATCTTATCTTTGAGGAGAGATGTGGTGGCTACATGCCTCTGAACTATCTTACAATGAGGCTTGAAGGCCTATTGATTGTTGAGAAAAAATGGAAAACCCTAAACATCCAAAACCCTAACCTTATGAGATGAAGCGCCAAACTACATGCCCCGTTTTGGGTAAATTTGTACATCAGCTTCCTTGGGTCATAACTTTGGCATACGATCTTTGTTTGACACACATAATACTTCATTAGAAAGATCTATCGAAGGACTACAACTTTTTGGTGAGAAACATCGGTCCATGGACCCATGTTGCTCCTAGTTTTCCCCAAAAAAGTTGTTTAGGGCCTCAAAATGACTCCGAAAGTTCAGGACCTGAAAAACTGCCAAAAATAGTAAATTGTGCTACAAATAACAAAACTGAAAAACTAAAAGAAACAATGGTGGGGGTCCAAGTGGAATTGGTGGGTGGCCACCAATATCCACCTAGATCATTCCTCCCCCCTAGGAAGCAATGGTCCCCATTACGTTGAGTTCCTCCATGAGATGAGGAAACTTTTGCTGAACATGGTCCCTGGTGAGCCACTTACCATGGTGAAGGAGTTGGCCTACTTTGACAACTTGATACAGTTAGATATTGTTTTGACGAGTGTGCTTGATCTATGTGTCCATTATCTGATCAATTGCAGCTTATTCCATCCAATCTGGATTTAACTCTGTTGGTGTGAGCTATTCTACAATGTCGAATGTGTTTAGTGATGGTGGAAAGTATGGCCGAAGGTAGTCCACATTGAACACTAGGTGCAGGCCAAGGAATGGGGGAATGTTGAGCTCAAATGCATTGTCTCCCACAACCTTGGTAATGGTGTAAAGACCATATCAGAGTGGTCTGAGTTTTCAATAAGCTCTGGTAAGGCGTTCCTTTTGCAAATGCAACCAGACTTTGCTACCCACCTAAAACTTGTGTGAGACCCAATGTTGATCATGTCGCTTCTTGTACTTGGCATTTTATTTCTCCATAATTTTGTGGACCTACTGGCAGATATGTTGGATATGCTCAATGAAGTTGTTTTCCTTATCTATTTCAGACTGGACATGAGCCGAATCTACCTGAGTGGTTTCAAATGGCATGGCCACATCAATGGGACATAGTGGTTGGAATCCCAAGCCCACCTGAAAAGGGTTGTGGCTAGTTGAGCTGTGGAGAGCCCAATTATATCTATGCTGAACATAGGGGAGTCTCTCATTCCATGTGCATGGATGCTTTGAGTTGTACATGCACAGAATGTGTATGATCATCCTATTGACAACCTCTGTTTGGCCATCAGTTTGGGGATGGAAGGTTGTGGACTTAATGAGTTTGGTGTCCAGCATCGACTAAAGACTGTACCAAAGTGTACTGAGGAACCTACTATCCTAATCTGAGATGATAGATTGTGGGATCCCAAAGTGTACCCACACTCGCTCAAAGAAGAGTTTAACAGTGGCTTCTACTGTGATATTCTTCTTGTAGGCCGCCATAATGGCCATGTTTGAGAACCTATCGATGACCACAAAAACACAGTCATTTACATGCTTAGTATGAGGAAGGCCCGACATGTAATCCATGGATATGGATTCCCAAGGTTGACTAGGGGTAGGCAACAGAGTATAGAGGCCTTGATTCTTGATGGTCAGTTTGGCAGTGGCACAGGCAGTGCAGCATCTGATATTCTTCCCAACATCATGTTGAAGATTTGGCTAATAGAAATACTTCCGCAGTACTGCCACCATTTTCTTGACCCCAAAATGCCCAGCAAACCGACTATAGTGTGCTTCCCAAATAATCTTGGCATGCTCTCTTGAAGGAACACAAAGGTGACCCAGGTGGCATAACTGGGCATCCTGGAGGTGAAAATATGGAGCATGCTGACCCTCCAGGAGTGTGGTATGTGTGGCCAAACTTTGGGTTGCTTTTGTAGAGAAGTGTCCAATCAGAAGTCTCATGCCCACAATAGATGAGCACGGTGGTTAATGCCATGACTGGTGGTCGACTGAGGCAATCTGCAACATTATTGGTGCTACCCTTCTTATACTTGATATTCAAATGGAATTGTTGTAGGTATGTGAACCACTTTTGATGGCGATCATTCTGCAACTTTCCTTGTGTCTGTATCAACTGCAGGGACAAGTGGTCTGTGTCGATGATCATTTCCTTCCCCAAAATGTAATGCTTCTATTGTCGGCAGGCCTGAATAATGGAATACATCTCTTTGTCATAAGTGGGATACTTCCAGACTATGTCTGAAAGTGTCTCACTATGATATGCCACTAGATGCCCATGTTGAGTAAGGACTGCCCCAATAGCGTAGTTAGAGGCATTCGTCTCGATCTCAAATGGTTGTTGCAAGTCTGATAATGTGAGCACTGGTGATGAGTAGAGGTGATGGTTCAACATTATGAATGCCTTCGGTTGATATTCAGACCAAAATAAATTTTCTTTCGCTCCTCCCTTGGTGACTTAACTGAAGGGCCAAGTGATATGAGAAAATCCCAACACGAAGTTGTGGTAGAGGTTGGCAAGACCCAGAAAGCTACAGAGCTTTGTCAGAGTGGTTGGAGATGACCAGTCCTAAATGACTTGGATCTTGGCTAGATCCACATGCACCCCTGTTAATCAATAATGTATCCCAGATACTGAACTTGGGTCATGCAAAAAGTGCATTTCTCCAAATTGGCACATAACTTGTGTTGTTGCAGTGTTTGGAGAACCTGTCAGATGTGGTGGAGGTGCTCTTCCCAACTTTGGCTGAAGATCAGGATGTCATCCAAGTATACCACTACAAATGAGTTGGTGAATGGCTGTAAGATGTCATCCATTAGCCTCATGAAGGTTGCAGGAGCATTTGTCAACCTGAAAGGCATAACCAACCATTCAAAAAGGCCCTCCTTGAATTTGAAGGCAGTCTTCCACACATCGGAGGGTTCGATTGGTACCTAGTGATATCTTGACTTCAAATTGATCTTGCTGAAATATTTTTCCCCCTTTAGTTGGTCCAGAAGGTCATCAATCCATGGGTTTGGGTACCTATTCCAGACAGTGATCTTGTTAAGCGCCCAATAGTCAATACAGAGTCTCCAAGTCCCGTCCTTCTTTTGTACCAACACGATCGGGCTCCCATACAATGATGAACTCGGTCGGATGTGACCTTTCTGTAGCAGCTCTTGAATCTACCTCTAGATTTCATTGTTCTCCAAAATAGAGCGCCGATAGATTGGTCCATTGGGCAGCGATGCACCTGGGGTTAGATTGATGGAGTTCTTGACCTGACAGGGCAGAGGAACCCTTGCAGGGGAGGTGAAGATGTCCTCGTATTCCTCCACGACCTTGTCCATCTATAGTTGTCATGTGGAGGGGCCCTGTCTAGAGATCGTGGCCACTATATTCTTCTTTCCTTGAGGACGTATCATCGGGAAAACAAATTTCCCAGTCTTATGGAACTCACATCACTTTCCCATGTCCTTCTTTGTAGTGTTTTTCTTTTCTTGCGACTTTGGCAGGTTGTCCCGGGCCACCCTGCCTTGAATTTGTCCTTTGTTCAGTGATTTTGGGGCGCATTTCCCTTACTTTGGATTTACATATCCAAAGTCTCGATTCTTCTCTTTAAAATTCTGCTCGATCTTGACAACGTATCTGTATGCCATGCAGAGCAAGGAGATGTCCTGGAACTCCATGTCCTAGATGCACCCGTGTAGGCAGTCGCAGTATTTGTGTACCACATTCAAATCAGAATCCTTGATACCCAACTTTGTGCGAAGGGTATGAAAAATATTGGTAAACTCCACTACGTCTTGGTCCCTTCCCTACCACAGCATGGTCCACTTTATGTATTTATCCTCATACCTTCTGACAGGGTAGTACTTCTCCTTGATGGCATTCCAGAATGAATTCCAAGTGGGTGCAGCTAAAAACAGTGAGGCCGTACTTTCATCCTTTTTCTTGCGGTAGGTTTCCCACCAGTCCTTGACATGGGGGGCAGATTTGAGAAGAGTGAAAGTAATATTTTCCTAGCTGGAAATATCATGAATAGAAAAATACCCTTCTAGTATATTTAACCATTTATCTACAACTTCTACATCTATCCGACCCTCAAATATGGGAATTTCAAAGTTAACTTGTACCTTAAAGGATGTGGTGCTTCCAGAGTAGCTGTTAGAAGTAGATGTGTTGCCCCTGGGTAGTCGCTGAAGGATCTGGGCAAAGTTGTCCATCATTGCCTTCCATTGTCGCTCGAGGGCCTCTTCGAGCAAGATTTTGATAGGATATCCTACCCCCTCATATTTATTTTCATTCGCCATGGGAGGTTGTCGGGAATTGCGAGGTTGGTTTTGCAAAGGTTTGACCAGTTCAAGCCCTAAATCCTAATATCCTGACCTCATTGGGGACATGTAAAGAAAAATAGAGAAAGAGCAGACCCAATTGATAACAATGATCCGGATTTAAACTGGAATGAAAAAAATTACAGAGGTAACCATAAATACAGAGATACAACATAAATAACACTTCATTCCATTAATATAAAATATTGAAATATGCTTACAAATAGAAATGGAAATAAACTAGCTAGGGCGATGGTAGCTTATCGCGGAGGAGAGATGTGGTGACTACATGCCTATGAACTATCTTACAATGATTCTTGAAGGCCTATTTATTGCTTAGAAACAATGGAAAACCCTAGAAATCCAAAACCCTAACCCTAGGAGATGAAGAGCCAAACTATGGGCCCCGTTTTGGGTAAATTGGTACATCAACTTCTCGTGGTTGTAAATTTGACATACTATTTGACATGAAAAATACCTCATAGAAAGATTTATCCAAGGAATACAACTTTTGGATGAGAAACTACAATCAAGGGACCCATGTTGCTCCAAATTTTCCCAAAAAATGTTGTTTAGGGCCTCAAAACAGCTCCAGAAGTTCAGGACCTGAAAATCTGCCAAAAATACTAAATTCTACTACAAATAAGGAAAGTAAAAAATGGAAATAAAAAATGGAAAGAAAAATAGTAGGGGTCAAAGTGGAATTGGCGGGTGGCCACCAATATCCACCTAGATTAGTTTGAGAGGTGGTTCCTAGACTTGAGAACAAGTCAGTTGTTGGTTCTAGGTGGTTGTATAAAGTGAAACATGTGGTTGATGGCAGTATTGAGAAGTACAATGCCATATTTGTGGCCAAAGGCTTCTCACAGCTAGAGGGGATTGATTAAGAGGAGACATTTTCCCCTATGGAAAGATACTCATTTATCAGGATAATAATTGCAATGGCAGTATAAAAGGGGAGGAGCATCCACCAAATGGATGTTAAAACTACCCTCCTCAATGGAGTGGTTGAGGAATAAATCTACATTAAGAAACCTTAGGGGTTTGAGAAATTTAGCAAGGAGACACATGTGTTTAGGCATAAGAGAGCCCTCTATGGCATAAGCTAACACCTCATGTTTGGTACACTTGCATAGATTCTTATCTCGATGGATTGGGCTTCATTAAGAGTGAAGCAGATGCCCATCTCTACTACATTATGGTAGATGGTTCTTTCTCATCTTAGTTCTCTATGTGGATCATTTGATACTGACAGGAGATGATAGGTTGATCTAGTATTGAAAGGAGGACCTTTCAAGAGAGTTCAATATGAAGGATATGGATTTGATGCACTACTTTCTTGGCTTGGTGGTGTGGGAGGGAGATGGAGAGATATTTGTTGGATAGGGGAAGTACACCTCTAAAATTACTCAAAGATTCCACATGTAGGATTGCAAACACATGGATACTCCTCTAAGTACTAACTGGAGGAAATATGATGCTTCTATAGGTGAGGGAATAGATGGAACTATATATATAAAGTTGGTGGGTTCCTTGATATACTTGGTGAACACAAGGCCTGATATTTGTTTTGCAATGAACTAGCTTAGTCAGTTCATGATGGAGCCTTCCAAGCTTCAGTAGAAAGCAACAAAAAAAGATCTAAGATACATCATAGGAACAATAGACTTTGGTTTATGGTACAGATAGACTGATGGAATGAAGCTCCAAGGCTTCACAGATGCAGATTGGGTATGGAGTCCCTTAGATAGGAAGAGCACGTCAGGAGTAGTTCTTAGTGTTGGGTCAAGAAAAATTTCTTGGTAAAACAAGAAACAAATATATCTAGCACTCATCTCAGTAGAGGCTGAGTGTATTGCTGCTAGTCAAGCGACATGGAAGGTTATTTGGATTAGGAAGATTTTGGTTGGTGTCTTTAGTTAGGGGATGGAGGCTACATTGTGACAATCAAAGTCATATAAAGCTCTTTGGAAATCTAGTGTTTAATGATAGGTCCAAGCATATAGAGGTCAAGTACTATCACCTGAGAGATTGTGTGAAGAGGAGGATTGTTATGTTATAGTACATTCTTGCATAGGAGAAGGATACAAACATCTTGACAAAGGCTTTACGAAGAAGAAAGTTTGGGATCCATAGGAGTGGGATTGGGGTTGTTCAAAACCATTTTCTTTTGAAGAGGGAGTGTTAAGTTGTAGCAAGAAAAGGCTTCATTTGACATGTGCCTTATTCAAATGAAGAAATTCGAGTTTCCACTCTAGCAGGATGAGTTATGAGGCAATTAGTAAGAGTGACATGGCCGAATTACTCAGATATGTCATTCAATTTGAGTTTGTGGGCTATAAATAGAGTTTTGTGCAAGTTGGTGGCTAAGATATAGGTATCAAGAGGTGTTACCTATAGTGAAAGTCAGTTATCTAAGCTATGGTCTATAATAGAGTCAATATGAGTTCAGTTGAGTAGTTTTAATTGTTGTAAACTCATCTAACTCTTAGTTAACTAGTCAATTTACTAAAAATATCCCTAGTCATGCATGCAATTCGAAATGCCTAGGGAAGTTGGAGGGAAAATGAACATTGTAATTATCATTGTATATTAGAGAGTCTACAATGTTTGCATGTAGCAGATGAGCTAATTCTCTCGGATGTGCACAAGGAAATATGAGCTTTCCTTATTCTTTAGGAGTAAGAACTACACAAGGAAATAGGAGGACGCAGGAGGCCTATTTTGGCAAAGTATTTTCTAGAGAAAACTCAGGAGGAGATCAATATTGCAGTGAAAATTGAGCTTCAAGCATTAAAGTTGTCATGGTAATAGATTATTGTTCTCATCTGATATAATACAAACAAAGGATGGGCTTTTCCCAATAGGGTTCCCTAGTAAAAAAAATGTGTTCATTGTGATTAAATGATTCCATGTGCTTCTATTGTTATTTTTCCTTCCATCGAATTTAGTAGAATAAATTTGTGTTTATTGATTTTAGTTTGATTTCAATAGTAGCTATAGATTTCGAGTTATTTCTACACATCCCTGCACATGGAAGAAAAATCGAATTCCAATTGTATTATCATGTAGTTGGAAGACCAAATGCATAGGGTGAAATTTTAGGTGTCAACATATCTATAAAAATGGGTCCAAATGGTCAAGTTTGAATTTTTTGTAAGTTCAATAACATCACCACCTAGCTCATTTCACTAGATTTCAAGTGTTTTTACTCATTTCCCTATATTTCATTAAACTAATAATTTGAAGTACTAAACAAAGTGTTTGATATTTACACAAATAAACCCATGATATGCTCAAAACACTCTTTGCTAAGAAATTTGAACAATCTTTACCAAAACATTTAATGAGTGACTAGATAAATTGAATGCTCTATTGATTATTTGGAAGCAATTTAAGTACAACTTCTAGTGAATTTTTCAATCAAATCAAAACAATTTAACTATCAATGACCTTTTGAAATTGTAGGTATTGCATTTATTGGGTGAAGATAAATGAAATTGAATATATAAATAAATATTTAAACCTATAGGTGTGTCTATTTTGGAATAGGGATTCAGGAAGTTTAATTTAATTACCAACTGGTACAGTCATATAAATTAAATGAATGGTAATTGATTGATAACTAAATTAAAATTGCAAAAATCTTATTCTCAAATAAACATACCTATTGGTGTCTTACTTATTCATTGGAAGGTAGGGATGTAACCTCTATGGAATATTATAGAATATTCTTAGTATTGTGCTTTTACCAACTTTTCTTTTGTGGGGTAAACACCCATGAGGGATTTCATCCATTTATCTTTTCACATGGAGTTCCTTAGTGATGCACCAATTCACGATCAATCCAAAGCCCTACAGGAAATTTTAGCAACTTAAGGTGTATCATGAAATAAGTGTTTTGATGTTTACCATTGATTGATCACTGTAGATGTTTGTCAACCACTTAATTTATATGGTTGTGCTAGTTTCTAGAATTATTTATGAACCAACCACTAGTACAAAATGACTAATTAATTACTAAAAAAAGGCTAAAATTTGCATATAAATGACCATTTTTCAATTAGTGTTCAATAGTGGCTAATTTACAGTATCTTATAACTCGACCAACTTTTAGTTGTATTTATCTTAACCATTAATTGGTTGTCTCAATTTTATCATCTAGGAGTATATTTGGTCATAAATTTGGTCATTAATTTATACATTTATTTAGTCATTAATTGTCAAGATTAATGACCAAATACGCAACAAAATATACTACTACATGATCACCTGAGAAAACCAATTAATGAAAAAAGAAATATGACCCATATTTGGCTGCGTTATAAGATACTACAAATTAGCGACTAATAGTCATATATATATGACTTTTATTAATCATTTGAAACCAATTAATGACTAAAGAAATATGACTAAATTTCAGTCGTGTTATAAGATATTGTAAACTATCTACTAATAGTCGTATATATGGAAAATTTAGTCTTCATTTGTAATCACAAATTTATCATTTACAATAGGCATTTATTTTATTTGGGAGTTTCATATTCATTATATAAATGACTAATATTTTTCCCCTCAAAAAATCGTAATTTTATTCATAAATGAGAAAAATTACATGTTGTAGATGCTAATGAGCATATGCAATAATAGCAGGTCTTGATTTCTTAGAATCCATAAAAGACTATTCTATTCTTTCCTACCCTTCTTCTTTTCCACTTTTCGCCAAACGCCAGTGTTGGGAGTGGAAGTTACAATAGACATTTGATTTGCTTTGGTATTAGTAAGATAGTATTTGTCTGAATTCGATCCCTCTAATCCATGCATTTGTTTACTGCCACTAACTTATTTCCCTATTGTATGCTGTGAAGGGTTATTGGGCAGCTGTATTAATGATGAGTTGTGCTCTATATTGTCCTTCTCTAGATTGATTTGAACAGTCTGCTTGATATTGTCTGCAGTGTTCTTTGTTGTCTCCTCTTCTTCTATTGTTTCATCTGGATGCTCTGTGCATTGCCAACCTTTTGGTTTTTGTGATGGTTCCTTATTTCTTTTGGTGTCTTTTTTAGTATGTGGGTAGGTGCTGAGAATGTGACTTGATTGTTGGCAACCATGACACTGGAATGTCGTATTTTCATAATCTAGTGGCTGAGTCCACTATATATCGTTATGGATCAGAATAAAGTTTTCAAGTAATCATTGACTAAGATCTGCCTCAACACATTCTGGTGAAAGCGAATATGCCTCTTGAGACTCTTTTCACATTTGCCTTGAGAAATTTGCCTATCAAATTCCCTATTCCTTCTAATACTTTGGGATGCCAGAAATGTGGTGGGAGATTGTGTAACCTAACCCAAACAGTTATTTTAGATACCACCATAGTAATGGCATCAAATCCAAGGAACCAAGGGATCATGAAAAGTCCTACATTGCCCCATAACCATGGTCCCTCATTGAGTGCATATTCCTTGCCTTTGACTATGTCGAAATTGACAATAAAAAACCCCTTAGAGCATAGATGGATATCACAATTTGTATTCCATGTGGTATAGATCCATTAATGTAATGCATCTGATTTGGGCCAAAAACCATTGAATCTGCATATGACAACCTTAGTATAGAAATCAACACAAAGTTCGTTTACCTCAGGCAGAGAGATTATCAAGGATGTGATCTGTGATTTTTTCTCTACTATGTAAGGTCTGGGTAGATCTGGTGGTGGTGTTGGTTTGGTGTTGGCTTCTCCCTTCCCTTTGACAACATATTTAAAGGAAGCCTTTCCCTTTGAGCTAGATCTAGAACATCCTCCTCTCAATCTCCAATTTAGAATGATGCTTGAATCTAGGACAATTCCATAGTCTTATATAGTGTAATTATCATGCATAATTTTCCCTGCATATATCAAACTTTGAATACTTACAACTATACTTGTATGAGCTTGGATTTCATACTTTACTTCCTTTATCATCCTCCCCTTCCAGATTCACATGCAGATAGTCCTTCCTTGCAAAGTTTTAATGAAGATTTATATCAGATCCGGGTTTGTGGTGGGTAGATTTGGCCTTGACAAAGCTTGATCTACTAAATGGGGTGTTGGATCTAATAGATCTGGGCAGTTTGATTCCCTCTCCTTTACTTGAAGCAGCCTTTCTGGGTCATCATGGCCATACTTCTTAGATTTATACAAATGCCCTACCCCCTTCTTGTCTTTAGCCTATGAGGAGAGCAGGGGAGTTTCCTCATCACGAGATCTTGAAGCCCTTCTAGGAATTTTTTTTGGATGTATGCCTATCACCAGATCCAACCCATACAGGTGCAGACCCGCTTGTTGGAGGGGCGAATTTGTTAATAAATTGTGATCCACTTCCGAAAAAGTGCTAGAGAATACATAGGACTCTAGATATGACTGATGCATGGCTATATCTACTTGCAATAAGAGCGTTACAGTGGTATCTGTGGTGGATCTGGGCATTGTATTGTCATAGACGATGTCAGCAAGAGAGACATTGTTGGCTAGGGTTGCTACTCTAGCGACCAAAATGAGAGCGAGCAACCTTCGCAATGTGGGTATGGTAGGAGGAATAATGGACGGAGGTCTTGCAGATTCTGAAAGTGGTGTTGTCCCATTGTAGGATATTCAGTGTGATGAAGAGGAGGATATGATAATCTAATCTCTATAGATGCGAATGGAATGAACGGGGCCGATTTGATTGAAGATGTTGTAGGGATGTGCCTCGATGCCGGTCGGATCTAGATCACCCTCATACAGAGAAGCGCTCACTGTAACTGCCACTGCCTGCTATTGTTGTTGCAGAATGAGATTCACCTTCTGCACCATATTCCAAAACCCTATCCTCTTGTTTCACTTCTCCCATCCAATACGTGGTGATCTCTGATTATATAAATGACTAACTTAGTAGTTTATATTCATTTTATTTACCTTCATTAATAATCGTTATAAACAACCAATTTAGTCGTTGTATATTCATTTTTTTGTGTTCATAATTAATCAATATAAACTACTAATTTAGTAGTTTTAGATTGATTTTATGCGTTCATTATTAATCAACGTAAATTAATTAGTATGATTTTGCGACTAAATTAAAAAAAATGTCATACAGTGTGCATGTTAATCTAATATAGAAATGTAAAATTACATATGTTAATTACAATACTAAATAATATCAAGTACAACTATAAATAATTTAAAACTCATAAATTATATTACATGAAATGTCAAGTATTACAATATGAATTTCCAAATTAATATTGGTTGGACTAATATTTACACATGAAATATTGTTTCATCACTTCAAAACATTATCATTGTCTTGTCAAGGCATTGCAAGTGAATTCACCCACTTTAAAGACTTGACCATCAGTCTCTATGTGTGTGCCATGTGGGATATTGGATTTAAGGGTATCATTAGACCAGTTCTATGTACCTCTCGCTCTTTATGCATTTGTCACTCCAATGTTATTGTTCTCCTCTTTCTTCAATTCCTCTTCCTTGTCATCAATATTGAGTTCCTCTTCTAAAAATGAAAGAAGATACAATAATAGTATAATACATGAAGACGATGAACACTAGAATATAAATTAGAATATAAAGGATTTATATGACATATACCTCAACATCAACAATCTCAATGCCATTTTCCCCCAGAAAAGTAAGAAACTCGAATAAGTTTTCTTTAGTTGGGCAACAATGGCCTCTATGTGCCCAGACGACCTATATAAACAAAGAAAATAAAATGTGAGCATAGAAAAGAACACCTTAGGAACTTAATATTCAACCTTTATGAAAAACTTAGGCACAATAATGCTAACTAAGTTTCATGCTAAAAAGTGTAGGTTGTAGATAAATTGTGAAAACAAATGGAAAGAAAAAAACAACATATAATAAACTAGCATTTGCACCAAGAGGTGCAAGGGCACGCCAATAGTGTTTTGGGTTTTTTTTTACCCTTCAAATATATATACAATAACATTTGAAATAAAAGGGTTTCTAATGTCTCATTGGAGGTCAAGGATCAACTAGTCGAATTCAAGATCTATAAACTACATGGGACAACAACATTAGAGATAAAATATTTGAAAGAGACTATGAAAAACCTCGAACATAAAAACATTAAATGTACGCTCAACACATAAAACAAATACCCACCAATAGGATTTGTAGGATCTTTAGTAACAAAATTGTACGATTCATGAATAACCCTAATGCCAGAGATATTCACATACACCAACTACCAAAGAAGTCACTTGTTTTCTTTGCTTGCATTTTTTTATCAAACCCTAAGCCAAATGAAATTTCAGCAACTCACATTTTTGGTTTTTAACATGCAAGGATTCTACATGTTCATATTTTCGATCTAGTGCCTCTCCACCTCTATCATAATACACCACCAATTAAATAAAACAATATTTTCTAATCCATTTCATTTGTCCATAGAAAAATAATATTTTAAAATCCATTTCATATGTATATAAAATATCTCAAAACTAGTTGGAAGGATGTAAGACATTTTCAAAACCACAGTAAATATTAACCATCTAAAAAAATTAAATGGAATTCAACAAAAAAATGAAGGTCATATACTTCTAAATTTCCATATTTTGACATACTTGTGTAGGAAGATCTCCAAATTCCTCCTCAGGTTTTAGCCTCTTTTTGTCACATTTTATCATAGCCCCAAGTGCAATCATCTCAATTACTTATATTTCACTAGTCAAATGATAGATTTACATATGATCTTCTATATGAATCTCCTGGCATCCCAAATAATTTTATAGTGTAGATTTACCACATCCATTAAGCCCAAGTAATCAATAATGCCTAACAACGAGAAAAATTAATTATTGAAGGAAAACCGTTCAACTTATGGCTAAAAAAAAGGAAAAAAAAGTAAATAAAGATGATCCCAATAGATAATAATAAGTATGTTACCTTCCATAATTCACTTGAAGCTCTGAATAAAAAATCATCTAATGACCATGCAATGTAACTAATAGGGACTTTATCTGCCAACCCAAAATGGTCAAAACAAATAAAAAATGAGATATCTAAAAGTGAATTGAAAAACATAGAGTAAACTAAGTCACAACAAGCACATATTTCTCAACCCATGAAAAACATAATCTTCCACTATACATCAATCAAAATCATTTCGAAAGTACTATCACTCAAATATTGATGACAAACAAAACCAGATCTATCCCCTAAGGTGAAAACAAACAAATTCTACCAAACAAACAACCAGAAGCTTATACACTCCTACTAGGTCTTCTCCTTGCAAGGAAGCCAATGTTATATCCTTGATAGTTATTCAGGATTCCATTGTGTTCACTAAAGCAATGTTAGGGAGATCATCTCCCTTGAATAGAAGGCTTGCAGTGTCATTGCTTGTTAAAAAGGAGGCCAACAACCACCTCAAAATTTGAGTTTATCATGTGTTGTGTGCCCTCAAATTGGAAGTTGATCCAAGGGCAAAGAAAGCCACTTCACTAAGCATAAGTGAATTGGAGAAATATGGGGGAGATATTTTTGTTACATTCCCAATGTCTAAGTTTTGGTAGCAACACGTAGAACCCCCATTAACTCTCACATGAATCTTTATCTAACACATCAAACATCTCACAAGACTATGGGACTAGCAAGGACATTCTCTTTTGGAATTGACTATGGCTTCAAGTATACCTGTTGGAATTGAAATAATATGAATCATTAGTGGTTTGGAGTTTGTAGCTTTTGCATTTATGGAAACAGGATGATTTTTGAGTTGTTTGTTTATATTTATGATTTAGTTGTATTCGATTCAAGTGGCATCTGGTTGTATCAAATTTGGTTATATAAGAGTCAAAGATAATATGTCAATGTTTATGGTTTAGTGAGAAGTTTGTAGTCGTTGTATTTCTATATTTGGTTTCCTTGTATCTAGCACCATATTTGAACCTAGATTATCTATTTGTTGTGTATGTATGTTTTCTAGAAATTCATATGTTCACTTTCTTCTCGAGATATTCAGGCCAAACAATTTAACATGGATTTCAGTTTCTGGTGGAAGTACAAGGTGCCTGTAACTTCTTTGTTAATCCTGTAGGATGGAGAACCTCTTCCTGTTATCTATTTCTTCATGGGGTCTAACAAATATGGAAAACAAAGACAGGCATACTGAAATTTAAAAGAGCCTTGAGAAGACATGAGGAATATATCTAGTACATGTTCACCATTCACCTCTTGTGGACTAGCATGCATGTGTAAGAAATCCATTTAATGAAGATAGGGCCTAGTGTAAGTCCTGAGTGACTCTAGAAGATCAGATACACCCACTTCAAGGATGCTTGGCCAATAAGTACCCTCATAAGATGTGATACATATATACTTCATTGATGTCCCGAGTCAGATGATGTCATTTGCAAGCATTGATCAGAAGCATTCATATAAAATAATACATATTGATAGAAATGTGTGAGAGCCAAAATGTCAATTTGAAAGAGGTTTTCAAAAACAAATACTCCAGGACTCAAAATTGCAAACCTCGCACCATGGAATCAGAACTCAAGCACAAAGGATGAGTCATATTGTAGAATTTCCCTTCTTGTACCCACTAACTAGAAAATAATGCTTCCTCTCAATCATTAACACTATTTCCTCAATAGTTTCCCACAAAAAGGAAAAAAATGAGGTAGGGGCCAATTCAGAGCTACTTGACATCATTGAGAAAGAGAGAGGTTGTAGTGTGCATTTGTTGATTACTTTTTTTTTTCGGTAGGTTTGAACAGTTGGAGACCATTATGTGC
Source organism: Pinus tabuliformis (assembly GCA_031772625.1). NCBI lineage: Eukaryota > Viridiplantae > Streptophyta > Pinopsida > Pinales > Pinaceae > Pinus > Pinus tabuliformis. The sequence goes on along the minus strand of CM062810.1, from coordinate 819,459,539 downwards.
ACTTCTAATTTAAGACTGCATTATAACCTACATTTAATATTAGTTTCAAGCATCTACCAAGCATGCATTTGTTGATTTACTTTTTTTGTGTGTTATGTTTGAATAATTGGAGACCATTATTTGCACTTCTAATTTAAGACTACATTATAACCTACATTTAATGCTAGTTTCATGCATCTGTCAATGTTTCGTAGATCACAGACACTTCTGGACTAGATCCTGGGTCCACACCAAGAATAATGTCTAGGTACTTAATACTCGTGGGTAGGATCAGTAACCTTGTTGGATGGCACCCATGTTTAGGAATGAAGCATTTCAATAGGGTAAAATGTAGCTTATGGTAAATGTACAAACTATGGATTTAATTGAGTACATGTAGTGGGCTATACAATTTAAAGAGATTTTAGGCTTCAAAAGACATGATTTAAGGTGTTAACCACCTATAGATTAAACATGTTTAAAGGATTAATGGACCCAAGGAGCATTGTTTATATCTTGTAGAGGATCATGACCAATGCGTAGTAGTATAATTTGCTACTCATAAAGCATCACTATTCATAAATAGTCATCTACGTTCAAATTCATAGAATTATTCTTCATGAAGACCTACGATTGGTGGATAACAAAAAATTAATGTTCTTGAAACTCTTATCCATTGGATGAAGCCTATGTGTGCATGTTGATGTCGAATACTTGATTTAAACATCAACTTGAGAACCCAACTAAAGTAATTCTTATCGGACCATAAGCCTTTTTGCAAGATCATCATGACTTCATTGTGATGTGGCTTTCTTGCTTGTCTCCTTCATATTAGTCAACCTTTGTGTAACTTCTTCTTGTACACATAAACTAAATGATCAACAAGCATATAAATAATTCTTGTACACATTTGCTACTTGTAATTAAGTGCTACTTAATAATTACATATCTCGATGCAAATTCACTATATTATATTAATTTCCTATGTATAATTAATTTTTGAGACCTCGTAAACATTTTACTATCCCATAAAAAAAAAAAAAAAAAAAAAAAAATCCAGCAAGAATTAATTCCAAGTCCCGCTCTTAATAATTTTCTTAAATTCTTACTAACATCATTACCGACATTAAAAATATAAAACATGATAATTACAAGAGACTGTAACAACATACCAGACATTTGTCATAGAATTGAACCAAACATCTGTCATAGACTCGAACTAGTTGATCATCCATGCCTGCAGTAAGTGTAGCCCTTCCTTTCATATACTTATCACAAAAATATATCATCGTGTTTCTACAATGACGCTGCAAAATTGCAACAACCAGTTTAGCCTATGGAGACAAATATACCTTCAACTCAAAGCCCAAAAAATCCAAGAACTCAACAACATTAACATAGATCCATGTTAACCCTGGCTTTATCAAGCATGGAGAGGGATCAAATTTATTGAGGTGTAAACCTCTTTAAAAGTGAAAATTTTGAAGAAAGGTTTGCACCTCAAGAGATTTGATCCCTCTTTAAGGTTTGTTAAACCTTGGCTTAACGTGGATCTATGTTATTTATTTATATTTATGCAATGTGACAAGTCCGTGTTAAGCATGATAGAAATTACACATCTCCTTCATCTTAAGCAAAACAATAATAAAATGTTTTAACCATAATGATTTTTCATTTACTTAATAAAATATATATGTAGTCTTTTTGTATGTAAATCAATAGATATTCACATTAAATGTATTTTTGTTATTATTATTTTTTTAAATGTTATGTGCCAAATCATAATAAAAACGTCTATTACACATCTCATTCATCATCAATAACACAATTATAAAGTGCTTTAAACATGAAAACCTTTTTATTTTCATTTTCTTTACATAGTCTATGTGTTTACATTGATTTTTTTTATTATTAATATATTTTATTAAACGTTACATGTAAAATTTATATTAGGCATTGAAGGAATTACCAAATCTCCCTCAAATTTTGAATTAGGAAGCAATAATCAATAGAATAAGAGCACTACCTATTTATCTATCTATATAAGATATTGAAATATCTGATTCAAAATTCACATTAGTTTTTTTAATTAATTTATTTGAATACCATATATTCACTTCCTATTAAAAATTGAATAAATTACACATATAAAGAATAATTTCAATTACTTTATATCTTTATATATAAAGTTGACATAAAATTATGTTGCTTAATATGACATTCAAATTATTTTTTTGTTAGTAATATAATTTTTTTAAATATCATATGTCAATTGAACATAAAATGAATTACAAAGATATACTATCAATATTAGTTTTAGATGAGACTTTCCAAATTTATAAAAGCAATGAAAGAATTACACATATTTTTCATAATAAAAAGTAAAAAAAAAAAAAAATTATAGATGATTTTTTTTTTTTTTTTTTCACACTTTATTTTTAATTATATCTATTGATATAAAATTTGATGTTAAATGAAGATGAGTATTAACAACCAATATAAATTGAAATATTTTATTTATGACCAATTTTGGAAATTTTTTTTTTACTACTTTTTAATTTATTATTGTAAATATTATTTTATTATAAATTTCATAATCTCTTTTAATACATAAAAAAATATGAAAAACTAAAAACACTTGTTTAAAAACAAATTTATAAATTTACATAACGACATAAACATCAATGAGAAGTGCTATGAAGATTGACTTATAACCCTGAAATGACAAAACTTTTTAAATAGGGAAGCTTTCCAATAAAGACCTACTTTTTCGAAGTTCTTAGGAGTGTAAAGGGACCTTTTAATGATGCTCCCCAAGAATACCCAACACAATTTACAATCAAGGATAATTTTAGGGGCGAATGTTCGCCCTTTGGCGAAATTAAGGGGTTTTAAATTTTTAGTGGGCGAATATTTTGTATCATAGTACATTTTTACAAATCACCTCAAATAGCCCACCTTATTTTAAGGGAGAGGGTAAAAAAGGTAAATTTAGCCCTTGAAATTAGGACTTACAACCTTCCATTCGCCCATTTTCAAGAATAGGTTTTATTTAAGTGAATCCATTCGCCCATTTTCAAGAATAGGTTTTATTTAAGTGAATCTTATGGGCCAAATACCATATTTATAAAAGAGGTATGGTAAATTAATAAAAATATAAATAAATGAGAGGATGGTAAATAAATAAAACATTTTTTGTATTTACTCCATAAGTCACCTTATATACATGTAAGGGTGTAAACAAATAAAAATATAAGTAAAGTGGAGGTATGGTAAATAAATAAAACGTCTTTTTATACTTACTCAAAAGGTATGGTAAATAGATAAAAATATAAATAAACTAGACGTATCGTAAATAAATAAAACCTCTTTTTATATTTAGTCCATAACTCTCATTCTATCAAGAAAGAGGTTTTATTTAAGTGAATCCTATGGGCCAAATACCATATTTGTAAAAGAGGTATGGTAAATTAATAAAAATATAAATAAAAGAGAGGTATGGTAAACAAATAAAACATTTTTTTATATTTACTCCATAAGTCACCTTATATTTACGAACACTCAAAAAATGGGTTATATTTAGGTGAAACCTATGGCCAAAATACTATGGGACAAATACCATGGACTAGATTGTTATTAATACCATGCAAAAAGCCATTATTAACCCTAATATTAGAATTAATAAAAATAAAAATGGCACATGGTATTGACCCATGGTATTCACCAAAATGACACATGGTATTCACCTGGAATGTAGCCTATTTAAATGGGGGAATTAAACCAGCATGTAGCCTATGCTAAGATTCACTAGGACTTTATAAAGTTTTATTATTTAGTGAAAGACTCGCCAAGATCTTACAAGATTTTATAATTGAGTAAAATATTCGCCATGCCTGGTGAGAGATTCGCCAAAAAATTATATATACATATCATATTATTGATAAAATCGCCTTCCATTTTTCCTATATACCATGGAGATTCGCCCATTTATTATATTTATAAATTTAGGGGAGGTTCTTAAAATTTTCCCTGTTTACAATAAAATAGTTAGTTTGATACAAATATTTAATTGAAACCTTAAAATGACACGTAATTATTTGAAATTATTTGAAACCTCTTAAATATGCAAGATTCGAAATAGGAACATACTATTTCAAAGTTTGACGAGCTTCAAAAGACCCTTTTAATGATGATTCCCCAGATACATAGAACAACTTACAATAAATAGAAAAAATAGTTTGACAAAAAGATTTGATTGAAATTCTTACTTAGAAAAAGAAATACTTAAAACCTTCCCATAATAAAAACTTATCTACAACCATTGAAATAAGCAAGATTCCAAAGAGAGACCTACTATTTCAAAGTTATGAAACCTTTTAAATATGCAAGATTCCAAATAGGGACCTACTATTTGAAAATTGTGAATAAAAAATCTTTTTGATGATGCTTACCAAACATAGAAAATAGGTGTACCACAAAGACCTATTATTTCAAAGTTATGAAACCTTTTAAATATGCAAGATCCCAAATAGGGACCAACTATTTCAAAATTGTGGCGTGTTAAAAAACCTTTTTAACGATGCTTACCCAACATAGAAAATAGATGTACCTTGATAGATAATTTTACTTAAAAGCTTGAAATACAAATGCTTATAAAACATTTCAAATATGCAAAATTCCAAATAGAGATTCCCAACCACCCAACGCAATTTACTTTATAAAGTAGTTAGTTTCACAGATTTATTCTAGTTAGTTTAACAGCTTTATCGTCTTCCAAACTTTTCAAATATGCAAAATTCTTCACAGATCTTCACAACCACCCAACACAACTTTATAAAGTAGTTAGTTTCACAGCTTTATCCTACTGAGTTTAACAGTTCTACGTTTTCAGGAATGCCCTCATCCAAAAATAATGCTCCTCTTTTCAAACACTGATAATACTCTTCTCCGAGCAACCAGAAGAGAACAACGCGTCAAAGGAGAATGAACGACACCAACACGATCCCTCTATTTGATAGGTGACAGAAGCATATATATATCATCTGAAGATTTGGTCGTTTTTCATACTCTCTCAGACGCATTCTGAAAGAATCGAATCGTTTTCAAATCAAAAAAAAATCCTGCTGTTATTTCTTGTCCTTCAGAGTAAGGTTAAGTAGGCCAACGGTCGCCGTAAGGGCTCCAACGGTCACTGTAAAGGCAAGTAGCTTTCGCTCTATCTATATATATTTCATTTGATGGAAACGGATTTCGTTGTTTATTCGCTCAAGCATTTTCCTGGCTTTCGATTGGCCATTTTTGACGTGAGTAAACATCAATATGTAACTGTCAACCTAATCTAAACTTTGCTACAGGAAAACTGTCAACCTAATAGTAACAGAGTAAAATGCTTGAAATCTGCACATATAATTTAAGAGCTTGATTTGAACATCCGCATTTCGCATATACTTTTGCTACAATAAAGGGAAGCAGGGTGGTGGTGATGTTATGGTTGATACTAAATATTTTTTTAACAAATAGATAATTATGCTTCCAAGTTACGATAACCAGAAATAAAAGATAAAGAAAAAAAAATGTTTATTTTAATAAAGTTGTTGAAGTGGACTTGCTTCAACAATTCTACCTCACATTTAAAAGAAATTTGCTGCTGAATTCAAAAAACCTAAAATACAATTTTTTGATTAAGAAATTGATATATATTCTCAAACATAAATTATGTCTACAGAGTTGATGAGTATGAATATTTTCTTGGTAACTTTGGAAAAGTGATTTGCATATGTTTTCTTTTATAAACAGAAGCTTTTATAATCATTGATTGATAAAAGGTGTTCTCTACTGACGTCACAAATTTGCCTCTAGAGTTGATTTCTTGTCAAAATCAGTAATTGATTTTTCAAAAAACAACACCATGAAGAACCCTTGGGGCATCTAAAATCATAAAGTTTGATAGATGTAACACCTATTCTCAAAAACTATGCCAGATACATCTCCTATGAATATCATACATGAAAAACTCCTGGCCCTCAAAAATAAGGTCTACACTTGGGAGTGGACAAAGAAGAAAACTATATGTAGGGATTTACATAATATTATGGCATTGAACGACTTGGTAAGATTATGTACAAGGGGAATCCTATCCCATCTCTTATTGAAAAATTGAAGAAGTTGGAGGAAAACAAAAGGTAGATTTTGCACATTTAGGGAGTCACTTGGCATTTGAAGAGTTGGGCTCTGTGGCTGAAAGAGGGAGACATAAATGCAAAAATTTTCCACAGGTATCCAAATCATTGAAGGAATATTAACGCTATCACATTCTGGGTACAAATGACAATATTGTGCATAATACTACTGAAATTTAGAGGGAGGCATTCCAATTCTTTGAAACATTTTTCCATGCACAAGATGGATCTCAGTTGAGGACCAAATTTGGGGTTCGGATTGCTATCCTACCATGTTTTATCTGGCACAAAATCAACTCTTATACAAGCCTATTGATATCAATGAAATACAAAGGGTCCTCAAGTCATTTGCTAAAGATAAGTGTCCTAGGCCAGACGATTGCAATGTAGAATTTTTTCTACATTTCTTTGACCTAGTGGGTAAGGAATTATTGCTATTGGCTTAAACTTCTCAAATAAATGGCTATATCCCTGGAGCCATCAATTCCACTTTCATAGCTATCATTCAAAAGAAATCTGAGCTAGACACTTTTATGGATTTCATGCCCATCTCACTCTGTAATATCACATAGAAACTGATTTCGAAGATTATTGTGGAGTGTCTTAAGTCAACCCTCTCTACTCACATCACCAAAGAAAATAATGGGTTTCTTCACAACAAATTGATCCATGATACAGTTGCTATGGCACAAGAATGTCTCCATTCCTTCCACACGAATAAATTGGAGGCAATTGTTATGAAGGTGGACCTGCAAAAAGCATATGATTGCATAGATTGGGCATTTCTACATATCATTCTATCTAGGATTGGAGTGGAAATGTATAACATTGAATGGATCATGGCTTGTGTTTCCTGGGTCCAATATGTTGCTATCATTAATGGTTATCCCACAATAATTTTTGGAGCTTGGAGAGGTTTATGCCAAGGATGCTCACTTTTGCCCCTTCTTTTTATATTGGTTATGGATGGGCTCAGTGATAAGATCAGAGCGGTTAGATCCTTGAACCTTTTCGGCAGCTTAAAATTGGGTAGAGGTGTTGAAGTTTCACACAATTTTTTCATTGATGATATAATCACATTTGGGATGTTATCTAGAACACAATGGATCGCACTTCACCACATTTTCTGCAGATTTGGAGCAGCATCATACCTTATGATTAATGAAGAAAAATCCTTTCTATTATATGCAAGTGGGGATCAAGTAGAGATTGAATACATATCTAGTGTTTTTGGTGTGGCTACAAAACCTATGTGTGAGGGCCTCACATATTTTGGCTTCAGTGCCAAACCAAATAAATACAAGAATGATGATTGGTTATGGATTGTAGACAAATTTCGCATAAAACTTCTCAGATGGGCACACCGATATCTCTCTATGGGTGGAAGGGTCACCCAGGTACAGTCTGTACTACAAAAAAATATCAGTTTACTAGGCTCATTTATATTGTCTTCCTATTTCCATCATTAACAAAATTTGCAGCATTATGGCAAATTTCATATGGGTAGGCTCCTGGGAACAACATAAATTTCATCTGATAAGACAGGAGAGGATCACTATAGCAAAAAATTTTAGGGTCTTGGAGATTCTAGATGTGAAAAGTTTTGGGTGGGAACTTCTGATGAAGTCATTATGGTGTGCTTACTTCTGCGAGAGTACCTAGAGAGATATCATTTGGGCTAAATAACATGGAAATTAAGAGGTGTAGGTATGGATCAAAGAGAGACACGTTGGAAAAAGCATTGGCTCATATATTTGGTTAGGCTTCAACAAAATTACGTTTTGGTTCGTCAAACATATCTGCTGGTCTTTCAGCTTAGGTAGTAATATTATCATTGGTAGAGATAAGATAATGGGTGTAGGATTGGGTAATGGCTTATGAGAACATATTATTTTCATATTACATATGAGGGGAATTTTCTATCTAGCATGGGCCATAAAATTGTGGGGAGGAAGATTTCATGTCTAGAAATCTGCGGTTGAAATAGGATTGACTATACTACTTGTAGATGGTTGAGAATGCTATATCACAACAATAAATAGTACGGGAATTTGAAGAAAAGAGGAAGGAGATCACATCATGTGGGAAGGCTTGTTTCACCAAGATTCGATTGGAATTGCAGATACTTATTAGTTCATCTTAAGAAATCAATTAGTACTTCAACAAAAATGTTGGTTCAGGAAATTATGGAAACTACATGTACCATGATCATCATATATATCTCGCTAGTTTGGAAAGACAAAACACTGACATGGGAAAATTTGAAATAAAGAGGTATAAATGGAAGAGGATGGTGCACCTTATGCAAGATTTCTTCATAGACAAATCATCATCTTTTGTTGGAATGCCTGATAGCTGCCCATATATGGCATTAGATCTCAAATTATTTTATTTTCCTCTACATTATAACATTTCAATTGAACAATGCTTGCTTTGGTGGAGTAGGAGAACCTTACAACAATAAGCGATTCCATTTTTTGTTTTTTGGAAATTATGGAAAGCTAGAAATGCCATCATCTTTGATGGTATACCACTTAACACACACAAAATTGTCTCCAATATTGTAATGGATGGATCCATGGCGTGGTAAACATCCAAAGGTGAAATACATGAGTTACAAGTGTATTCCACACAACATCACCTTTACAATAGGCTATTTCGATGTGACAACTCAAGCTGGTGCATGTGGATGTGGCGCATGGTTGAGACTGAGCCATGAGAAGAATTACAAGTTATATTGGTCTTGTATAAATGGTACCAACATGAGAGCTGAAATATTAGCATTATGGGGACTTATGTGGTTTGAAAATCATTTATATATGTAGAATATTCACATTTTCTAGGATTCAAAAGCCCTCATCGATGGTATGAATGGCTCTAATACGATATCCCCTCCTCACCTTGCGAGTTGGCTCAATCATATTGAGCATCTAAAACAATCCTTCCAAAAGATTTCTTTCCACCGCATTCACAAAGAAAGAAATTCCATTGTTGATGATATGTCAAAGAAGGGACTCTCTGTCGTGACTAGTTCGATGCACTTCCACCTCCTAGAACACAACACACTCATTGCTATGGACTTGTTAGAGCTCCCATGGAGCTGATATGGTCTTCTTTAATTTTGATGGTTGTGTATTTCCATGTGTTTATAATGGATCTGATACATCACTTTCGTTTTGTATATATTGGATATTTCAACATGGATTCTTCATTGTGTGTTGGCTATGGGTTTTTCTACACACTCCAGATACATAGTAACTAGATACTTTTGCCTTTGAATGACATGTAGAATCATATAGTCCTGTGTTGGGATTTTATGATGTATGGAAAATTGTGAAATATTGTACTTGTACATTAATATAAACCAACATTTTTTTCTTCTGAAAAAAATGTCAAAAAATTATGCAGGATTTTATCATAATCCCACCAAAATTTCCATTATTTTCTAAGCTAATTTGTGGATCCTTTAGAATACACTATTGATAAAAAAAAATAAAAAATACAAGAATATATCATGATTGCATTAAGTACTTATGTTTATTTGATTGGATTGGTGAATTGACATCAAAATCCACACAAATCAAACGTAGTGAAATGAGCTTAGGTTTAAGCAATTGAACCAATATTTTGATCACCACATTTCGTTGAATTATTTAATCTTTATTTGTGTGCAACAAAAATTTGATTTACTATGTTTCATTGCATTATCACCCATCTTTTTATTGAATGTAAAGAAAATTTTTCAGATTTACTAAAAATCCATTTATTGTATATTTTTTTCTAACCTAAATAATTAAATAAATTTTTTTAAATAAATAGATTATTTAATTTATTTTAATTACATATTAAATAAAAGCTTTCTATAAATATTTTAATTTAAATTTAAATAAGAAAAGTAATTATAATGAAAATCCATTATATTCTATCCAAACCGACCAAATAATTTGACTTACTATGCTTCATTGAAATTCTTTGGTTCGTTTTTTTTTATGGAATGTAACATATTTTGGTTCCATTACGTTTTCCTTCTATCTTTTTAGTCTAATTTTATCTTATTTTAAAAATTTAATTACTTATTTTTAAATTTGAATTATTTAAAAAAATTAATTATTTTTAAGTTTGAATTATAAATATTATAAAACTATCTATTTAATGCAATAAATCACCATGGACTTCCAAAATGCACCTTTTATCATCATAATGATTGCAAGGGATGCACTCTTGGAAAATATGTTAAATTCTCCTTCGAGCGTTAAGATCACAGAGATGAAACCATTTTGGAGCAAGTTCACTTAGATGTGTGTGGAACATTTTCCACATTATCAACTACAAAACATACATATTATGTGATCTTCATAGATGATTTTCCCACAAATGTTCGATCTATTTTATGAAGAAGGGAGATCAATTTTATTCAAAGTTTGTTGAATTTAAAGCCTTAGTTGAAAATGAGACTGGAAAGAAAATTAAATCTCTGACAAGTGATAATGGAAGAGAGTATGTGTCTAATGCTTTCAAAGAATTATGTTCCAATGAGGATATTATAAGGGAGTTGATTTCACCCCACAACCCACAACAAAATGGGGTCGCAGAGAGGAAAAATTGAAGTATTGTAGGAGTCGCTAGATCAATATTGCATGACTAGGGGTTGCCACTATCCCTGTGGGAAGAAGCTTGCAATTTAGTTATTTATTTGCAAAACAAGAGCCCTCACAAAATTCTTGGGATGATTGCACTTGAAGAGGCTTTCAATGGGAGGAAACGAGATGTCTGTGACTTTCACATTTTTTGGATCCATAATCTATTGTCATTTCTCCAAAGATATGAAGAAAAAGTTGGAGCCCGCTATAGAGATGGGGATCTTTGTAGGCTATTTTGAGACACCTCATATTTACCGGGTGTACATTCCCTTACATAGGATGACTGTTATGATAAGGTGTTGGGCATGGAATCCCCCCACAGAATGTTTTGGGGCTCAAAGCCCAAGTTTTAAGTACTATTGTTCTAAAGACTCCACGAATTGTATGTTAGAGTCATAGGGTTGTCTGCCCTAGGTTTTGAATGTAGTGTCGGATAGAGCAAGGCTCTATGTTGTAAAGTAGTTAAAAAGAAGTAAGATGATAAACAAATAGAGTCTAGAAGATAGCAAGCATAGAGTAAAGGTCTAAGTGCTTTGGGTTGTAGTAGTAGGAAGAGGCTCTGCAGCTGAGTGAGCAGAGGCCTAGTAGATTCTGCAGCTGAGTGCACGAACCCCTGTAGCTAATTGCACAGGGCGGAGTATAGTCTGTAGCCAAGGAAGAAGAATAATAAAGAGAAGCTTGATTCCAAATCTTGTATCGGTTCTTATGCTATTTCCTGTTTAATTATATTGTTTTCTGTATCGCACGCACTTATATGAATACTGAACACTGTTAAATATCACTAGACACATACAGATAAGCTAAGTGATCGAATAATATCGAGTTAATAGTAAGGAATTGGGTAATAACACAGATCGGGTCCTGAGTAGGGCTGCACGAAGGCAGCATCACAAGATGCGATATACTGATAGGTGCGCGTAGCAGGGTCAAACCGCTAACCACCGAAAATCATCAAACATCTCTAGGGTGCGGAAACCTGGTTCTAACACCCTCTTATACTACTTTGGGTGATACCTCAGTTCGCGGTCCACGGACTGCTACCGAAAGGGCCAGTAGTACTGGGATTTGTTTAGCTAAATCACCTCTGAACCTGGGTTAGGCCCCTACAAGCCAAAAAATGTTCCATTGCGAGGACCGGGATCTACATAAGGAATTTCTGGTGTTGTGTCACTGTAATCCAACAAAGAAAGAAATTGAAGGGTGGTTGGACAAGAAGATTCACGAGTTCGTGGCACAGGAAAACAAGAATCTACGAGTATCTAAGGAATAGTGGTTGGAGCGCTACTTATATACAAAAATCCATGAAATTTTCATTGCATCCTTTCCCTCTGAGTTGTATGAGTGGATTACAAAGCTAGTAGACAGTCAGGGAAGGTGTAGGCTCAACAAACCAATTGTGTGGACTTCGGAATTAGTGCGCAGACTAGAAGTGTCAGAAGATAAGATCGTGTGGGTTGTGGACCATTGGCTCGATTGAATTATAGGAGGATTTATCATTAAGTTCACGTTAGATACAACCATCAGCTATAGCGAGGCTGAATGACGCTTCCTCAAAGGACCACGAGGTAAGTATATTAAATCATTAAACACTTGGATTAAGATGCTATTGTGTGAAAAGTGGGTTATGAGAAAAAAATTAATGTTTGGGACTATGCAAAGTGGGAAGATCTATAGAAATGGAAGTAGTGAATAATTATAAACTAGTCCCTTAATTTCACCCTCGCAGGAAAGCGAGGAAGAGCTCGTAGAAGTTTCTCTGAGAAGCACGGTAAATCTTATAAGGTAGCGAATTCCTCGCTTACCACATCCACCTACACCGCCACCTGTCTCACCATCTCCACCTCCATCTCCACCCACCCCACCTCCGCCACCACCACAGTTCAGTATTGCGAGTGCGATCAAACTGCCAGTATTTAGAGGAGTAGGGAATGTAGATCTGGACCAATTCTGGTTCATGGTAAGGGCGGTATGAGAAGCACAAGGAGTCATGGATGACAATATAAAGAATGCTACGATGGTAAGTGCATTGCAGGATTGTGCATTAGCATAGTACATTAAGCATTCTAATGACCATCCAAATGCAGGAATCACAGAATTCCAGGTCACGCTAAACAGGGAAATTAGCAAGCCAAAGTTGGAGACACAATCAATTATTGGGTTTAAGGAGATCATGATGCTTCTGGGAAAAACCCTCTGGGATTTGGACCAGAGACTGAAGAGTATTATTCACGAAGCCAACATGACTTTGACGGATGGGCAACACCGCACATGGTTTGTAGCATCACTAACATCACATTTAAGGATGGCGATGTCACAACAAAAGCTTTCCACCCATGCCGAAGATTTGGAGATGGAAATGAGATTGCATGAGACCCTTATACAAGATCCTAGTCTAGGAGTCCAACAAATCCATGCGCAACAGAAATTTTTTTGTATGGAAATGAAAATTTTGAAACAGGATAGGACACCTCAGCGAGAGGAGCACGAGGAGGTATGGTGCATAAAATGTAAAGGCTAGGGGCATGAGAAGGACCATTGTCTAGTTTTCGTGAATTACTTGGTGGGAGGAGGGCCAATGCTGTCAAGACCTGAGGCACAAGCAAGACTGAGCGCGGCACCTACACTATGGTGCGCAATCTGTCGGATAAGAGGAAAACACACTACAGATAATTGTCATTTATTGCAGAAGTATATGTAGATGTCACAGTAATTGTTTTGTAATTTTTACAGGTCAGTAGGCCATGATGAACGCACCTACAGAAGCTATGAGCTAATGATAGATCAGACTCCTGCCTACAAGGTACGAACCAAAACGCGAGCCCTCAACCCAAATATAGGAATGGGGCACGCTGGATTTCAGGGACGCGGATGAGGTCAAGGAGGAATGGGACTAGGAAGGGGTCGCAGACAACTAATCTGTTACAATTGCGGAGGGCTAGGACACTATGCCTACGATTGTACAAATCCGATGTAAACATCATGTTTGTATTGTACTAAGTTTGATCATGAGGCAGAAGACTACGCTACATTGATAGTGAGGTTGTGTGAAAAAGGGGTACTCCAGCCTCGTCTGACTGAGAACTTGCAAATGATGAGGTTTGAGCTGCACGAAGAAGGCCCGAATGTAAACATAGTGCTCAGAAGTAGTATCACGACAGGAGATGACAAAGGTAAGTAACCTGAAGAAGGTGTGTGGGTTCGCAAGGCTCCTACGAAGGAACCTGAATTTTATTTGGAGTGTGCGAAAGAGACATTCATGGAAGCTAAGAAGAGGTTTGTGGAGACCTCCAATTTAGGTAGTAAGGATCAACCAGAACTAGGGATGGATCCTTCAGTGCTCACTACCTTTTTGGAGACATGCATGAAACTTCTATGTGATAGCAAGGTTGTAAAAAGACTACATGAACTTATCACTAGGTGCGTGGGGTCACGAGTACCGCGCATGGTCCGAAAACTTGGAAAGCATACATTACGCACAGGAAGGGAAATGAGACTCACTGCACAAATTGGAGAGTATGAAATGGATCAAGTAATTCTAGATCTTGGATCAGACGTGAATGTACTGCCAAAACAAACATGGGAACACATGGGTAGACCCACACTACAATGGTCTCCTATTCAATTATGAATGGCGAACCAACAAAAGATCTTACCCATGGGAAGATTGCAAGGAGTAACGGTGGATATTGAAGGTGCAAGCGCGCTGGCGGATTTTGAAATGATAGAGATTGTCGATGATAGAAATCCCTATCCCACGCTATTGGGCATAGACTGGGCCACTAATATGAATGGAGTCATAAATATGAAGAAGTGCAAAATGATTTTTGAGAAAAAATCACTATGCGTAGTAGTACTACTAGATCAGGCCGAAGGAGCGCGATACACTGAACCGTTGTGCGACGATGATAGTGATGACGATCTCGATTGTATCTATAAGATAACGCATGAGAACAAGATTGGGTGAATCCAACAACAAATGGTAGGATTTCTTGGGAGCGCGAAAGCTCCTACACTTCAGATTCGAATGAAGAAATAGAATGATGGCAGAATCGGCTACACGAAGTAACAACTCTTAAATGCAACATGATGATAAGATCACTATGCTACATGACAATAGAGGTAAGGGATCAACCTATGTATGATTGGTTGACAGCGGTCGATGAATTCCTGAACAAATTTGAAAGCGCAGTACCAGAATAACAGTGGTCTGATGCTATGAAATGGGCATTGTGCACGATGACTACAAGGTGGTGGGGTACACATTAGAGAAGTTTGGAGGACTAGTGTGATTGTAGAAGGATGATGTGCCTTCAATTTGGAAAACCCCAGCTATGGATGAGAGCTAGTTACAAGGGAACAAAAAACTTGCGTGCCCACCTTTCCCGATGGGTACAAACATATGACATGTAGCCTGCACAAGTGCACACCACTCCCAGAATAGAGAATCAAAATAGAACGCAGTGGCAGGAAAGCCGAAGCATGCCAAATATTATCCACGGAGAAGCATTCGATAAGGTGTGTGAAGTGCTGAACAGGGTTCACCAAGTGAGACGCACTAATTGGGACCTATGTGTACCAGTGGTTCGCTGGGCCTATAGGGCCATGTGCAAAACCCTGACTGGGAAAAAAATTCCAAGGTTGCAGAATGAAGTAGGGACCGTAATCTCTAAGGAGCATGCAAAGATGAATCCACATGTAATAGCACCCATAGGTGTGATAATGCACTAAACCCAGGACGAAGAAATCACACAACTATGAAAATTAGAACACATAATACTTCAGGAAGCCCTTTGGCAAGGGAACCTTAGACTTCGCGAACTTGAAAAGGACCAGGTATGGCTAAGGAAGAAGAGCATTTTGATGGACAAGAGGCTAGAAAACGAGATCAAGGGATCATGTCTCATCGATAAACCAAGGATGAAAAAGCAAGGTGCGGGTGATCATACTAATGAATTAGAAGACTATCACTGAGAATTAATTAGCCTGCTACTATGGCTAGGACCACATATCACCAAATGCAGTAACCAGGGGAGTGCACTACAACTAGTAGAGCGCATGACACCGTTTGCCATGCGGACAAATGAGGATTTTCCACGAACTATATTGGAGGGTGAGATGGAGCCTCGCACAGGTGGCCACCTAACTAACCATAGGAAGAATAGTCTTAGCACTCTAGGCAGTTGAAAGAGAGTGGGAGACTATAAATTATTCTGCATGGGAGCTGCACGATCTGATAGGTGCACATATGAACCACTTGTCACAAGGTTCGTGCCCATGCATGGATTGATGCACTGCCACGTGGGTGGGTTGGAAAGTGACAGTTGGTGTCATTATTCATGACAGGATGTCCGATTTGAGGCCAAATGGAGTGGGTGGTGGGCATTTAAGACAGGATTTATGGGTAAGATTTCGGAAAAACTGCCGCCAAGAAAGCATTGATGGCCTGGAATTAGGGGGAACGGTCGAATTTGAATTCAAAAGGCACTATAAAACTCCAAGGGCTAGCCAGTAGACAACACTTGGTCAATTGAGATTTAAGCGGTTGAACAAAGCATAGAGTGTTGAGAACCAAGCGATAATAGAGCCCTTAAGTTCGCAAAAGACTACATACAATGAGAAAAGGATGAAGGCCACTAAGGATGGGTTGGCCATTGAAGAAGGAACTGCTAGCAAGGCCGCGTAGACCCGCATGGTCCACAATGTTCCTGAAGGCACTAGGGTTGTGAAAAAAATCCCTAAATCACCCTGAACGCCAAGACAGAAGAAAGACAAGTAGGCAATGTGACCAGTACACATGTCCCCGAGG
Source organism: Pinus tabuliformis (assembly GCA_031772625.1). Lineage (NCBI taxonomy): Eukaryota > Viridiplantae > Streptophyta > Pinopsida > Pinales > Pinaceae > Pinus > Pinus tabuliformis. The sequence continues at coordinate 819,442,935 of CM062810.1, read as the reverse complement.
AATCCGTGGCACATTAAGTTATCAATGGAAGAAAAAGGCAAGGAAGTCACCATTGAAACAAATGAAGAGGAAGAAGACTTTTAGACTCTGATTGTTGTTGTAGAGGAAGAAGAAGACATGGAGGAAGACATCTAACCGTTGCGCTCTACAGTAAAATTGTCCAAGTATGTCCCTCCACAAAAAGGGAAAACCAAAATAACAAAGGATCTGGATGCAACAAAGAGTGAGGGCTCGCTCCTAGGATGTGTGCGCACCCTGAAATTTGAAGACTGGGACCTCGCAGATAGTAAGAAGTTCCCACACTTAGAAACGATGAACCTGATGAAACAAAATATGGAGGGGCCTGTGATAACGCTAGAGCTGCGAAAATGGTTGCGCGGTGTGGAAAAGGTCGAGTTGCTTCGTCTGCTATGGATACCACATTTCAACCGCACGCCCATCACCATTTTCGTCATCAGGTAGCTGCTTTACCTAGTGCATGATGGGTACTTATGGCTAGAGGAGCCTATTACCATCATGGAAAATCTTATCCACTGAGTTTCTCAGCTTCCCTATAAGAGAAAGGACCCCACGACAATAGAAGGGAAAAGCAACAATTTAGCTCTCGCAAAGGCCATGAAGACAAAATATAAGCTCGAGAAGAAAAAAGGGGTTATTCTATCACCAGTATCAAGGATAAAGGGGTGCGTGTAGCCACCCAACTCCTGGCTGGTAAAGTAATGAGGAAATTTTGCGCCAATGAAGTACCCGCGACAGTGGTTGCGTGGGCCGAACAGTGTGTGGAGGGGTCTAGTTCAACTGGGCCGCGTTCCTCTGCAAAGAGTTTTTTCTCAACTGTCAAGAGACCCAAGAAGAGGGTAAGACCTTCCACTATGCGTGGTTGCTCTTATCCATCTTACTGATAGTGGGAGAACTGCGAGAGGATAGCCAGTTCTCAAGCATCGACCGAGACTTACGAGAGGCTGCGAAGTACGATTCGCTCTAGGCCACCAAGGACATGAAACAGATTCGCGATACCATGATTTTCTGGTTGCTCATGGAGGTGAGCATTCGAATGTGGATTAATAGGAGGCCATGCTTGTTCCCCATAGTGCACAACAGTCTACAGAGTTTTGCAGACTTCAAGGCGGACATGCACAACATCTACATCATGACGCGAAAGGATCTGGAGCAGCAGTGGACAAAGATCCCATTCATAGCCACTAACAAAATGATATTTACGGTGTTAGAGACATGGCCTCGTGAGTGGCATGCCCCAGATTTGGTGGAGCTGGAAAAGCCGGCAGCACAGAAAAGGAAGGATGATGCTAAGCTACACATCACCTAACTAGCTGAGAAAAGTCGCAACAAAAAAGTGGTAGCTGAGGTCAGGGCAGTCTGCAAAGCGGCACTGGTAGCAGGGAGCAGAAGAAGGCCACAGAAGCAGTCGCAGCAACGCAGAAAATAGAAGCCGCGATAGTGCAGGTAGAGGAGGGCCAAGCAGCATTTGCAGGACAGGAGGCAGAAGAGACAAAACTTGCAGAAGAGAGCGCAGACCCAGGGACCGCCTCTACATAGCTCAAATGGCTGCACATTGTACAAAGATCGGGTCCAAGAAAGAAGGTAAAGGCCTCAAAGCTAGCCATCGACCTGACCACCTTAACTGAAGGTGATCTCCATGACATTGGAGAGATGGTTCGCGATGTCACTAGTGAAGCGCTCAAATACTTTATGACAGAGCAGCAGACTGTGTTTGGGGCCCTAATGGCGCAACTGCAGGAGTTATAAGTGTGGCCCCTATAGGAGGGTACCTTGTCTACCCACATCGCAGCAGGGAAATCGACAGCAGAACAGATGTTATGCGCAAATATGGCCAATACGATAACATTGCTAGATGGAGCGCTAGTCTCGGGAACCACAATGGATCTGGTGATGCTTAACATGATAAAAGGCATTGGCCTTAACTTGGTTGCCCTTCCCCACGACACACTTTATCATCTGCAAGATGGGATAGCAGCAGAACTCCGTGCCATAGAGAGCTGCGGTATCTAGGTTCTGAGCGAGCAGAAGATTAATATAGAACAAATTAGTTTGCAGCGCGACGAGTTGGTATCGCAGAATCAACAGCTGGTGCAGACAGTTGATGATGCTTGCCAGTGCGTCCTAGAGTTGTCCATTGTAGTGGAGCTACCGACAGAATTGTGGATCCACTGTTTGGAAAGTGGCATCCACAACGCACGCGAGGAAACAACAAGAGTGCAGCTGGAGTTGAATCTCTAGATTTCCAAGTTGTGACTGAAGGTCCAGCCTTCCAATCCCCTAAGGGTCAGAGAACAACGCGCCAACGCTATTGCAACAGGGATGGAAGAGATTGGAGGTGCAATCTGTGACTATACCAATATGTTGGAGCAGATGCTTGAGGTCCTCACTACGTTGTAGGAGGACCCCAACATCCAGTGGCTGGAGAACGAGGCATGCGAACTCTAGCAACAATATGACAACATTAGAGGGACTACGTAGACAATAGTCCTTATTTAGTGGTTTGCAAGGATGCAGCAAGCCAAGGCTTTAAAAGAGCAGGTGGATGCAACACCCTACAAGGAAGTAGTTCTAAAAGCATGCATCCATCCATGGATTAATGAAGCCTTCACAATCACAGCAGATATTAAAGGAAAGTTCGTGCAGATTCAAGGAATGCATGCACAAATGCAACATAGCACGCTAGAAACAAAGGGTTCAGAAGAAAGAATGCAACAGGTTCAGCAGGTAGTAACTTAGTGCACTGCTGACATTCAGACTATTCGAGACAACCTGGAGGGACTCCACGCCAAGATCGTTACACCGACAGAGTGACTCGAGGGCGAGTCACGATGTTTGTGTTAGGGGCCTATTGGGCATGGAATTCCCCCATAGCATGTTTTGGGGATCTAAGCCTAAGTTTTGAGTACTATTATTGTAAAGACTCCACGAATTATGGGCACAGAGAGTGAATTGTATGTTAGAGTCATAGGTCTATCCACCCTAAGTTTTGAATGTACCGTTGACCTACCCACAGTCTATGGACCATGGGATTGTATAAATAGAGCAAGGCTCTAAGTTGTAAAGTAGTTAAAAAGAAGTAAGTTGACAAACAGATGGAGTCTAGAAGATAGCAAGCATAGAGTAAAGGTCTAAGTGCTTTGGGTCGTAGTAGTAGGAAGAGGCTCTGCATTTAAGTGCGTAGAGGCCTAGTAGAGTTCACATATGAGTGCGTGGACCCCTGTAGCTGAGTGCGCAAGGCAGAGTCAAGTTTGTAACCAAGGAAGAAGAATAATAAAGAGAAGTTTGATTCCAAATCTTGTGTATCAGTTCTTGTGTTATTTCTTGTTTAATTATATTGTTTTATGTATCGCGTGCACTTATATGAATACTGAACATTGTTAAATATAACTAGACACATACAGATAAGATAAGTGATCAACTAATATCAGGTTAACAGTAAGGAATTGGGTAATAACATGGATCGGGTCCCGAGTAGGGCTACACTAAGACAGCATCACAGGCTGTGAGATACTGATAGGTGTGCATAGCAAGGAAAATCCATGGACCACTGAAAATCATCAGACATATCTAGGGTGTGGAAACCTAGTTCTAGCACCCTCCCATACTACTTCAGGTGAGACCTCAATTCACGCTCCGTGGACTGTTGCCAAAAGGGGTAGTAGTACTGGGATTTGTTTGCCTAAATCACCTCTGAACCTGGGTCAGGCCCCTACAAGCCAACATGAGGGATGTGAGATTTGGTTAAGATAAATCCATGAGGAGCTCTCTAGAAGGAAAGAAGAGCATACCATCAGAGGAGGAGCTTCTATTGCTAGAGGAGCCTTAATAAAATCCATAGAGTTAGATCTTTTCTCAAAGGCATGAGGAAATTCCAAGAGGATGACGTGGAGAAGCTACATGTGAAGAAGCCAAGAGTAGATTGAGTGGAGGGACCGACTCACATAGAGCCTTCCAGAAAAGGAAGGAAGAGGACCATGATGGTCGAAATATTGGTGCAGGAATCTTAGAAGAAGGTTGGAGTTCCTATCTCCTTGCGCAAATAGAGGAGATCACTAGACATATACACAGGATATATGGAACTCATGTTAGAGTTGATTGATTATGAGCCATCTTGTTTTGAATGGGTTGTTTCCTAGAACCTATGGTTATATGCCATGGTGGAGGAGTATAATTCCATCATGAATCATAATGTTTGGGAGGTGGTGCATAGACCTCAGAACATGTTAGTTGTTGGTTCTTGGTGGTTGTATAAAGTAAAACATGCAGTTGATGGTAGTATTGAGAAGTACAAGGTGAGATTTGTGGTCAAAGGCTTCTCATAGGTGGAGGGGATGGATTATGAGGATATATTTTCCATATGGCAAGATACTCATCTATCAAGACCATACTTGCATTGGCAACACAAAAGGGGAGGAGCATCCAGCAAATGGATGTTAAAACTATCTTATTTAATGGAGTGGTTGAGGAATTGATCTAAATTGAGAAGCCTTATCGGTTCAAGACATTTAGTAGGGAGACACATGTGTTTAGGCTCAAGGGAGGCCTACATGGTCTCAAGCTGACAGCTCGTGCTTGGTAAAATCACATTGATTCTTATCTTAGTGGATTGGGATTCATTAAGAGTGAAGCATATGCCAATCTATACTACATTATTGTAGATGGTTGTTTTCTCATCTTAGTTCTCTATGTGGATGATTTGATACTAACAGGAGATGACATGTTGATCCTGTATTGCAAGGAGGACCTTGAAAGAGAGTTTAATATGGAGGATATGGATTTGATGCACTACTTCCATGGCTTGGAGGTGTGGCAAGGAGATGGAGAGATAATTGTTTGATAGGGGAAGTACACCTCTAAAATTCTTCAAAGGTTCCATATGCAGCATTGCAAACCCATGGATACTCCTCTAAGTAATAACTAGAGGAAAGAGGATGCTTCTATAGGTGAAGAAGTAGATGGAAATATCTGTAGACAATTGGTGGGGTCCTTGATGTACTTTCTCAACACAAGGCCCAATATTTGTTTTGCATTGAACCAAATTAGTTAGTTCATGATAGGGCCTTCCAAGCTTCACTGGAAAGCAACAAAACATGTTCTAAGATACCTAAAAATCACAACAGAATTTGGTTTATGGTACAAATATATTAATGGAGTGAAGCTCCAAGGCTTCACATATGCAAATTGGGTAGTGAGTCGCTCATATAGGAAGAGCACATCAGGAGAAGTCTTTAGTGTTGGGTCAACAACAGTTTCTTGGTACACTAAAAAATAAATATTTGTTGCACTCATCTCAGCAGAGGCTAAGTATATGGTTGATATTCAAGTAGCATGGAAGGCTATTTGGATGAGGAAGATTTGATTGGTCTCTTCAGTGGATGGATGCTACATTGATCCACTGTGACAATCAAAGATGTATAAAACTCTATAAACATCTAGTGTTTAATGATAGGTCAAAGCATATAGAAATCAAGTACTATCACCTGAGAGATTATGTGCAAAGGAGGATTGTTATGTAATAGTACATTCCTACAAAGGAGTAGGATGCATACATCTTAACAAAGACTTTGCAAAGAGGCATGTCTGAGTTCCATAGGCGCAGGATTGGGGTTGTTCAAAACCATTTTCTTGTTAAGAGGGAGTGTTAAATTGTAGCAAGAAAAGGCTTCATTTAACATGTGCCTTAGTCAAATGAAGAAATTCGAATTTCCACTTTAGAAAGATCAGTTTCCAGGAAATTAGCAAGAGTGACATGGCCAAATCACTTAGTTAAGTTATTCAATTTGAGTTGTGGGCTATAACTAGAGTTGTGTACAATTTGGTGGCTAAGGTCTAGCTATCAAGAGGTGTCATCTTTAGTGAAATTCAGGTATCTAAGCTCTGGTATAGAATAGAGTAAGTATGAGTTCAGTTGAATAGTTTTAATTGTTGTAAACTCATCTAACTCTTAGGTAACTAGTCAAATTACTAAAAATATCCCTAGTCATGTATGCAATTCAATTTTCCTAGTGAAGTTGGAGGGAAAAGTCACATTGTAATTATCATTTTATACCAGAGAGTATATAGTATTTTCATGTAGCACGTGAGCTAATTCTCTTGGATTCACGCAAGGAAATACGAGGTTTCCTTATTCTTTAGGAGCAAGAATTGTGTAAGGAAATAGGAGGAAGCATGAGGCCAATTTTGGCTAAGTATTTTCTAGAGAAAACTAAGGAGAAGATCAATATTTCAGTGCAAATTGAGCTTCATGCATTGAAGTTGTCATTGTAATAGATTATTATTCTCATTTGATATAATACAAATAGAGGAGGGGTTTTTCCCAGTTGGGTTCCCTAGTAAAAAAAAATTGATCATTGTGATTGAATGATTGCATGTGTTTGTATTGTTATCTTTCCTTTCGTAGAATTTAGTAGAAGAAATTTTTGTTTATTGATTTGAGTTTGATTTCATCAGTAGATGCAAATTTCATGTTATTTCTACACATGATCTGCACATGGAAGAAAAAGTTAATGCCAATTGTATTCTCATGTAGTTGGGAGACCAAATGCATAGGGTTCAATTTTAGGTGTCAACATGTCTATAAAAATGGGTTTAAATGGTCAAGTTTAAATTTTTTGTAAGTTCAATAACATCATCACCTAGCTCACTTCACTTGATAACTAGCTCATTTCACTAGATTTCAAGTGTTGTTAGTAATTTCCCTAGGCTTTATTAAACTAATAATTTTAAGTAATAAACAAAGTGTTTTTAATTTACACCAATAAACCAATGACATGCTCAAAAGACTCTTTTATAAGAAATTTGAACAATATTTACTAAAACATTTGATGAGTGAATAGATAAATTACATGCTCTGTTGATTATTTGGGATCCATTTAAGTACAACCTCTAGTGAAACTTTCACTCAAATCGACACAATTTAATTATCAGTAACCTCTTTAAATTGTAGGTATTGCATTTATTGGGTGAAGATAAATTAAATTGAATATATAAATAAAGATTTAAACCTAGAGTTTTGCTTGGGGTAGCTTAGTTGGCAATGACAATGGAAATGAAGTCTCACAGAACCAGAAGTCTTGGGTTCAAATCTTGAGCTATCCCCCCGGTTGGGGTGAGAAGTTGGACATGATAAAGATATAGTCCTACCAATCTTAAAAAAAATAATTTAAACCTATAGGTATGTCTATTTTGGAATAGGGCTTCAGGAAGTTTAATTTAATTATCAACTAGTACATTCATATAAATTAAATGAATGGTAATTGATTGATAGTTAAATTAAAATGGTAGAAGGATTATTCTAAAATAGACATACCTATTGGTGTACTAATTATTCGTTGGATGGTAGGGATGTAATATCTATCGAATATTCTAGAATATTCTTAGTATTATGATTTAACAACCTTTTTTTTTGTGGGGTAAACACTCATGAGGGATTTCATCCATTTATCTTTTCACATGGAGTTCCTTAGCATTGCACCAATTCACAGTCAATCCAAAGCCCCACGCGAAATTTTAGCAACTTGAGATATATCATGCAATAAGTGTTTTGATGTTTATCATGGATTGATCCCTATAGATGTTTCTCAACCATTTAATTTATATGGTTGTGATAATTTCTAACATTATTTATGAACTATCCACTAGTACAAAATGGCTAATTAGGTACTGAAAAAAAAGGACTAAAATTTGCATATAAATGACCATTTTTCAGTAGATGTCCAATAGTGGCTAATTTACAGTATCTTATAACATGACCACCTTTTATTCGTATTTAGCTTAATCATTAATTGGTTGTTTCAATTTTATCATTTAGTAGTATATTTAGTCATAAATTTTGTCATTAATTCGGTCATTGATTTATTCATTAGTTGTCACAATTAATGACCAAATACACAACACCATGATCCCCTGAGAAAACCAATTAATGACAAAAATTTTGGTCACGTTATAAGATACTACAAATAAGCTACTAATAGTCATATATATACAAATTTTAGTCACTATTTGAAACTAATTAATGACTAAATAAATATGACTAAATTCTCATTGTGTTATAAGATATTGTTAATTAGCTACTAATAGTTGTATATATGCAAAATTTGGTCGTCATTTGTAATCGCAAATTTATCATTTACAATAGTCATTTTTTTTGTTAGTTTCATATCCATTATATAAATGACTAATTTAGTAGTTTATACTCATTTTATTTACTTTCAATAATAATCATTATAAATGACTAATTTAGTCATTGTATATTCATTTTATTTGTGCTCATAACTAATCAATATAAACTACTAATTTAGTAGTTTTAGATTGATTTTATGTGTTCATTATTAATCAACGTAAATTAATTAGTATGATTTTGTGACTAAAATGAAAATAAATTCCATACAATGTGCATGTTCATCTAATATGAAAACGTAAAATTACATATGTTAATTACAATACTAAATAATATCAACTACAACTATAAATAATTTCAACTACATAAATTATATTATATCGAATGTCAAGTATTACAATATGTGTTTCCAACTTAGTATCGGTTGGACTACAATTTACACATGAAATATTGTTTCATCACTTCAAAACATTATCATTGTGTTACCAAGGCATTGTAGGTGAATTCACCAGCTTTAAATACATGACCATCAGTCTATATGTGTGTCTCATGTGAGATATTAGATTTAAGGGTATCACTAGACCCGTTCTTTGCTCTCTCTCTTTTTGCATTTGTTGCTTCGATGTCATTGTTCTCTTGTTTCTTCAGTTCCTCCTTTTGGCATCAATATTGAGTTCCTCTTCTAAAAATGAGATAAGATAGAAAGCAAAGTATAAGACATGAAGGCAATGAACACTAGAATATAAAATATACTATAAAGGATTTGTATGACATATACCTCAACATCAGCAATCTCAATGCCATTTTCCCCCCAAAAAGCAAGAAACTCAAATAAGTTTTCTTTAGTTGGGTGACAGTGGCCACTATGCGGCCAAATGACCTATATAAACAAAGCAAATAAAATTTCAGCATAGAGAAGAACACCTTAGGAACTTAGTATTCAACCTTAAGGAAAAACTTAAGCGCAATAATTCCAACTAAGTTACATGCTAAAAAGATCTGGTTGTAGATAACTTGTGAAAACAAATGGAAAGAAAAAGACAACATACAATAAACTAACATTTACACGAAGAGGTGCAAGGGAATTCCAATAGTGCTTTTAGTTGTTTTTACCCTTGAAATATATATACAATAACATTTGAAATATAAGTGTTTCTAATGTCTCATTGGAGGTCAAGGATTGACTAGTCAAATTCAATATCTATAAACTACACGGGACAACAACATCAAAGCCAAAATATTTGAAAGAGACTATGAAAAACCTTTAACATAAAAACATTAAATGTACACTCAACACATAAAACAAATACCCACCAATATGATTTGTAGGTTCATCTAGTAACAAAATTGTAGGATTCATGAATAACCCTCATGCCAGAGATATTGGCAGATGCTAACTGCCAAAGAAGTCGCATGGTTTTTTTTTCTTACATTTTTTTATCAAACCCGAGGCCAAATAAAATTTCAGCAGCTCACTTTTCTATTGTTGCAACATCCAAGGATTCTAGATGTTCATATATTTTATCTAGTGCCTGTCCACCTCCATCATCCTAGACCACCAATTAAATAAAAGAAGATTTTATAATCCATTTCATTTGTCCATATAAAAATAATATTTTATAATCCATTTCATCTATATATAAAATATCTCAAAACTGATTGGAAGGATGTAAGAAATTTTGAAAACCACAGTAAATATTAACCATCTAAAAAAATTAAATGCAGTTCAATAAAAAAATAAAGGTGATATATTTCTAAATTTCCATATTTTGACATACTTGTGCAATAATAGCTTCAGCTTCCTTCTCAATTTTTAGCCTCTCTTTGTCACATTTTATCATAGCCTCAAGCGCAGTCATATCAATTACTTGCATTTCACTGGTCAAATGATAGATCCCCATATGATTTTATATGGGAAGCTCCTAGGATCCTAAAGAAATTTGGAGTGTAGATTTATCACATCCATTAAGCCCAAGTAATCAATAGTGACTAGTAGGTAAAAAAATTAATTATTAATGGAAAACCATTCAAATTATGGCTAAAAAAAGGAAAAAAATAAAAGTAAATAAAGATGAACCCAATAGATAATAATATGTATGTTACCTTCCATAATTCAGTTCAAGCTCTGAATCAACAATCAACTCATGACCATGGAATGTAAATGATAGGGACTCTATCTGCCAAGCCAAAATGATCAAAACAAAGAAAAATTGAGATATCTAAAAGTGAATTGAAAAACAAAGAGTAAGCTAAGTCATAACAGAACATGTCTCAACCCACAAAAAACATAATGTTCCACTATACATCAATCAAAATGATTTTGAAAGTACCACCACCTAAATATTGATGACCAACAAAACCGGATCTATCCCTTAAGGTGAAAACAAACAACTTTTTCCAAACAAACAACCAGAAGCTTATACACTACTACTAGGTCTTCTTCTTAGAAGGAAGCCAATGGTAGATCCTTGATAGTTATTCAAGGTTCCATTGTGGTCATTAAATAAATGTTAAGGAAATAATATCCCTTGAATAGAAGGCTTGTAGTGTGATTTCTTGTTAAAAAGGTGGCCAACAACCACCTGAAAATTTTGATTTTATCATGTGTTGCATGCCCTCGAGTTGGAATTTGATCCAAGGGCATAGAAATCCACTTCATTAAACATAAGTGAATTGGATAAATATGGGGGAGATATTTTTGTTACATTCCAAAAGTCTAATTTTTGGTAACAACATGTAGAACCCCCATTAACTCTCACATGTATCTCTATCTAACACATCGATCATCTCACAAGTTGATGGGACTCGCAAGAAAATTCTCCCATTATTTCAGCATGGATACTCTTACCTTGGTCCTGCCCTCTTAACTGTGGCTTCAAGTATACTTGTTGGCATTGTAGGATAATGAATCAATAGTGGTTTGGAGTTTGTAGCTTCTACATATATGGAAACAAGATGAATTTTAAGATTTTTTGTTTATATTTATGATTTGGTTATATCATATTAAAGTGGCATCTAGTTGTATGATATTTGGTTATATCATAGTCAAAGATAATCTCTCAATGTTTATGGTCCAGTGAGATGTGTGTAGTTTTTGCATTTTGGTCTTTGGTTTCCCTATATCTAGTACCATATTTGAGCCAAGGTTATCTATTTGTTGTGTATGTATATTTTATGGAAATTCATATGTTCATTTTCGTTTGGAGATACTCAGGCCAATGAATGTAACACAACTTTCAGTTTCTAATGGAAGTACAAGGTGCCTATAACTTCTTTGTTAATCCTATAGGATGGAGAACCTCTTCCTATTATCTATTATTATTGGGGTCTAACAAATATGTAAAACAAAGACAAACATACTAAAATTTAAAGGAGCCATGTGTTAGGATATTCTGACACATAAGAAATAGTTAAGTATAACTTGGTCTAGTCTAGAGTTAGGTAAAGTGTGTTTCTTTACTAAGTACTTTTGTAACTTACAATCTCATGGTCATGATATGTTCTAGATATGATGTGATCTGATGGTTCTTTCTCTCCTCGGTATTACCGATACTTGATCCGTGGCTTAACACTCGATTGGTGTATGATCTCTATTTAAAGAGTGTGGAGGGTCATTTCTAAGGTGATCGTTCATGAGAGAAGCTTACGTAAATTTTCTTTCTTTTACATTATTAAATTGCTTGAAATGACCATGTTGGTTCAGGTCATGGACTATTTCCCTCTTTGAGGGTTTTAACCAGGTCAAGAATACTGGTGTATTGATTTGTGATCTATTTTTGAGTGGGGTCCTTTATTGTTCGACCTGAGGAACTTACCTTGTAAATTCCTACATGGTATCAGAGCTATTTGACGGCCGCATCTATTGGTGATCTAAATCAGAAGCTGGTACAACTGCGTTTCACTGTCATTTCCTAGATCTACTGTTTTTGACCACTTTCAGGCCAAGAGGACTATTCTATTATGTTAGGGGCATCTTTTCTATTGAGGAACCCCTTTCATTGCACGCAAAAACGTTTCGGTAACCCTAGCTATGTCATTTTAATGATCTGGAGGTATATAGCCCTTATTTGCAGTTTTAGTTATTTATCTCTCTATTTTTTATTACCAGATCTATACCTTTCATTTCTTTGTATACTCTTTGCCTTGCAACTCTGTACGATCTGGGAAAATCAGAAACAGAAAGGAAGGATTTTTCTCATGTGTATGCTCTTTTCCGCCACACCTTAGTGTGATCTTGGAAAATAAAAAACATTGAGGAAAATATTTAGATTCTGGCCAAATCTAACTTCAAGTCATAACGTTTGTTTTTTTTGCATGTCCTTTTAAACTAGCTCACTTGCTCCAAAGTTACTTTATGAGAATAGAGGTCTTGGGTTCAAGTCTTTCTTTTTGTTGAGTTAATTTTTCAAAAAACACATGTAACTTATGTTTTAAAGTTACTTTATGTAAAAGTGTTTTTACTCATTATAAAATGTGAGTCACTTATAATTCTAAAGTCACTTTATCTTTTATTTGAGTTACAATTTAGTGGGTAGCTCGTAAAGTAACCTTGTAAAAGTGACTTTTACTTATTTATAAAAGTGGGTCATATAAAATCTTTTTTTAAAGTGAGCTAATTAGATTAAGTTTGGAAAGGGGAGATTTTTTTTAAAAGATAAAATTATTATTCACTTCTAAACATTCACGTACTTTGTCGGCATCTTCAACAACTTTTCTTCAAAAAGCCATAACTTCTTCAACCTTAAGCTTTTTTCAGAGCTGTTTTTATTAATTGGCCTAATTTTTCGAGATGTTTCCATTGGAACACTTAGTTTTATCATCTACAGCTTTAATTTCTATTAAAATGGAAATTCCATGCCAAGTTATTCTTGACAGCACCAACTACTTCCAATGGGTATCCTACATGGAGGATTTACTTAGAAGTAAAGGTCTTTATAAAATAGCCTCAAGCCAAGAGTCTAAACCTAATTAAGATGAAGATAAGAAAGCCAAATGGGAAAATAGGCAAGATCAATCGCATGGGTTGATAGGGATGTCTATTTCTCTAGCCCCTACATTCCATATCACAGAACTTAATACCCCTGATGAAGTAATGAAACAAATCAATAAAGTTTTTGGAATTAAAAATGAAATTAGAGCCCATAAACTCAAAAATTAGTTGCTTACGTTGGGCCCCAAAAATTTTTCTTCCATTGGAGATTTTTTTGTCCAAGTTCAAGACCCTTAGACTTCTCTTGGAAGGTGTTAAGGTTAAGAAAGAAGATGGTAGCCTTATCTATTCCATCCTTAATAAGTTGGGACCAGCCTACTCTGTGTTTGTTTGCACATTAAAGTCTACTAGAGAAGACTTTATTTGTCAAGGAAAAGACTACAAGTACCCCTATTTTGATGTCTTTTGTGATTCTTAAATAAGAGAACAAGAAAAAATCTTACATCTTGGTATTCTTAATCATGGAAACTCTTCTAAGAAAGTCTTAGATGCCCATCAGCAACCATGTTCAAAAAATCCTAAGAAGCAACATCCTAAAATGAATGGTCCTAAACCAACCAAGGGTCATAAGCGCTTTCCATCTCAAAATGAAAAATCAATTCAACAAAATGATAAGGCAAATTAAGAAAAAAAGGGAAGAAGACTGATAGACATTGCAACTTTTGTAATCGAGATGGCCACCTAGAATCCAAATTCTTTAAGAAGATGGAAGCCTTGGAAGCAACAATGAAGAAGCATAACATCCATTTGGAGCACTCTTCAACTTCAACTTCATATTCAGGAATATCACTTTTTTCATGTGGTTGTCAAGCATCTCAGTCTGGTTATGTACTAAATGTATCTTGTTCTTCTCATTCTCATGAGTAGCTCATTGATTCTGGATCTTCTTATCACATGACCAAAAACAAAGCCATGTTTTCTTCTTTAAATGATTGTAACACCAAAAATATATATGCTGGTGATGATAGATATCTTAGTGTTGTAGGGACTGGAACTATTCATCTAGACAATGGTCAATTTAATGATGTATTATGTGTTCCTACCTTATCCTACAACCTTTTATTTGTATGTCAAATTACTCATTCACGTGAAGGTAAAACAGTTGAATTTTCACCTGATGATGTTGTAATTGAGGACCTCAGAGATCCTAGACAAATTTTAGCTACTAGCATTGCTGATGATTCTACAAGGCTGTATAAGTTTGGGTCATCAACTCTTCCCTCGATATTTGTTCCTCATAACGATGAAGTGAGTAAACTTTGGCATGAGAGATTTGGTCACTTAAACTATTACTCCCTTTGAAATCTATGTAAGGAAAATATGGTGACAGGTCTTCCTATGTTATCTTGCAGAGATGGTTTTTGTTCTGAATGTGTACTCTGGAAACATCATCGGGGTAGTTTTGAAAAATGTGCCTCTTAGTATCCCTTAGCCGCTTTACAACTTGTGCATAGTGATTTATGTGGTGCACTTCCAGTTGTTTCATTCTCTGGCTACAAGTATTTCTTAACTTTCATTGATGATTTATCTAGACGCATTTGGGTATACTTCTTAAAACTCAAGAATGAAGTCTTTAGCATGTTCTTTGCCTTTAAGGCCTTTGTTGAGAAACAATCTAGACATCAAATTCTTAAGCTAATATCTCATAATGGCAAAGAATATGTTAACAACAAATTCATCAACTTTTGCACTGAGCATGGAATTCAATTGCAACATATTGTTCCATATACTCCACAACAAAATGGTGTAGCTAAAAGGAAGAATCACAGCTTAAAGAAAATGTCTAATTGTATGCTTCAATCTAAAGGACTTAGTCTTAATTTTTGGGTAGAAGAAATTAACTGGGAAAATCACATAGTAAATCGCACTCCTACCAAGGTTTTAAAGAATATCGCTCTAGAAGAATCATGGAGCTCAATTAATCCATATGTAAGTCACTTTCGTGTTTTTGGAAGTGAATCATGGGCCCATATTCCCGATGAGAAACATAAAGCCTTAGAACCTAAGAGTGAAATATGTATTTTTGTTGGATATTCTAAAGATGTCAAAGGATATATATTTCTTCCACCTAAATGCAAAAATGTTATCATTAGAGGATATGTAAATATTACTGAAAATATATCGGCCTACAAGACTATTTCGACAGATGTGCCACCTCTCTCTATCCCTTCTACTTCTGAAAATATTTCTTCTTCAGATGATGACACCGAGGATGACAATCCTCCCCCAACTTCTCGGGATCCTCCTTCAGCTCCTCAACTTCCAAAATGGGTCTGTGTTACTCGAGATGCAGCAGGTGCTCTTGCAGGTGATCCTACAGATCATCGACGTACACATTCTCAATTTGATAAATCCTCTTCTTTACTAGCTCAAGCTTAAACACATTATGATCCTAACACCTTTGTAGAAGCTTCAGGCCGTCCAGATTGGGACGCAGCTATGAATGAAGAATGCCATTCATTATTAGAAAATAATACATGGGATCTTTTTCCTATTCCAAAGGGACGAAAACTTCTTAGATGCAAATGGGTTTACAGAACCAAGTTTGGACTAGATTGAAAAGTTGATAAACATAAAGCTCGTCTTGTTGCTAATGGTTTTTCACAAGTTGAAGGCATTAACTATACTGAAACCTTCTCCCCTGTTGCCAAAATAAACTCTATCCGCCTTGTTCTTTCCCTTGTTGCCTCTTTCAAATGGGAACTCCATTAGATGGATGTTAAATTTTCCTTCTTGCATGGGGACTTACATGAATAAATCTATGTGGAACAACCTCCTGGCTTTATACAAAAAGACTCCATAATTGTATGTCAGCTTAAGAAATCCCTTTATGGTCTCAAGCAAGCCCCCTGGGCTTGGTATGCCAAAATGGATAGCTTTCTTTTAGATACTAGCTTTTCTAGGTGTCATTTTGACAATACTATCTACACCAAGAAAGCGGGTAAGTCTCTTATCATTCTTGTTCTTTATGTTGATGATATTATCCATACTGGTAGTGATCCCAACCTTATAAACCGTGTGAAGTCCAACCTTAAAAAGGATTTTGAAATGATGGACTTAGGACACTTGCATTATTTTCTTGGTCTTCAAGTCTTGCAATCCAAAGAAGGTATTTCCCTTTCCTAGTCCAAGTATGCATGTGATCTTCTATGCCACTTTCACATGGAAGACTGCAAGCCAACCTCTTCTCCCTTTCAGTCTAGAGCCAAACTTTCAGTCACTTGTACTTCCCCTGAAGTTGATGCTACCTTATACCATCAGCTTGTAGGAAAACTTTTGTATCTTACCCATACCCATCTTGACCTTTCCTTTGGTTTTGGCCTTATTTCTCTGTTTATGCAAAACCCACATGAAAGTTAATGGAAAGAAACTAAAATAATACTTCGTTATGTTCAAGGTATAGCTTAGTTTAGGATGCATTACAGTGTAGAAGCATCCCATATATTGGTTGGTTTCACTGATTATGATTGAGCTGGTGACCCTAATGATTGGAAGTATACTGCATGTTATGCCTTCGCTCGTGGTTCTGGACCTTTTACATGGGCTTGTAAGAAACAAATTGTTGTTTCTCTTTCTTTAGTAGAAGTAGAGTATCGTGGCATCGTAGAAGCTAGTAAGGAAGCCCTATGGCTTCGTGAAATCTTGTCAGAGTTGGGCTTTTAGCAGAAACATTCGACTACACTTTGGTGTGATAATCAAAGTGCCATTCAACTATGTAAGGATCAAGTCCAACATAAATGTAGTAAACACATTGAACTACACATGCACTTCATCAGAAAGCACATTCATGACCATGTTCTTGAAGTGCAATATTTTTCAACCAATGATCAAGTTGCAAACATCTTCACGAAGGCTCTCACAGAGGAAAAGTTTACTAAACTTCGATTTATGATTGGATTTTAGGAAGTTGTCACTATGGGGTGATAACCTCTAATGCCTCTTTCCTTCTCCTATTGTGTCATATTTGTACATCCTTCAATCCTATCCCAAGTTGTTCTTAATGGGGGATGTTAAGATATTTCGACACATAGGAAATAGTTAAGTATAACTTGGTCTAGTGAAGAGTTAGGTAAAGTGTGTTTCTTTACTATGTACTTTTGTAACTTATAATTTGATAGTCATGATATGTTCTAGACATGAATTGATCTGGCGATTCATTCTCTACTTGGTATTACTGACACTTGATATGCTGCTTAACACCCGATTGATCCATGATCTCTATTTAAAGAGCATGGAGGGTCATTTGTAAGTTGACCATTCATGAGAGAAGCTTATGTAAATTTTCTTTCTTTTACACTAATAAATTGCCTGAAGTGGCCCTGTTGGCTTAGGTCATGGACTATTTCCCTCTTTGAGGGTTTTAACCATGACAAGGATATTGGTGTATTGATCTGTGATTTGTTTGTGAGCGGTGTCCTTTGATGTTTGATCTGTGGAAATTACCCTGTAAATTCATACAACCTGAGAAGACATGAGGAATATATCCAGTACATGTTCATTATTCACCTCTTTTGGACTAGAATAAAAGTGTAAGCAAGCCATTTAATGAACATAGGGCCTAGTGTAAGTCCTGAGTGACTCTAGAAGATCATATACCTCCCACTTCAAGGATACATAGCCAATAAGTAACCTCATAACATGTGATACGTATTTACTTCATCAATGTCCTTGGTCAGATGATGTCATTTGCAAACGTTGATCAGAAACATTCATACAAAAGAATACATATTGATAGAAATGTGTGAGATCCAAAATGTCAATTTCAAAGAGGTTGTCAAAAACAAATATGGAAAGACTCAAAATCGCAAAATTTGAAGCATGGAATCAGAATTCAATCACAAAGGATGAATCATATTCCAGAATTTCCCTTCTTCTACCCATTAACTAGAAAATAATGCTTCCTCTTAATCATTACCACTATTTCCTCAATAGTTTCCCACAAAAAGTGAGAAATATGAGGCAGGGGCCAATTAAGAGCTAGTTGACATCATTGAGAGAAGGAGAGGTTGTAGCATGAATTTGTTGATTTACTTTTTTTTGGTAGGTTTGAACAATTGGAGACCATTATGTGCACTTCTAATTTAAGATTTCATTATAACTTGCATTTAATGCTAATCTTAAGCATCTATCAAGCATGCATTTTTTGATTTACCTTTTTTTGGGTAGTTTTGAACAATTAGAGACGATTATTTGCACTTATAATTTAAGATTGCATTCTAACCTGCATTAATGCTAATTTCAAGCATCTGTCAAGGTGTCGTAGATCACAGACACTTCTGGACTAAATCATGGGTCCACACCGAGAAAAATGTCTAGGTACTTAACACTCGTGGGTAATATTAGTAACCTTGTTGGATGGCACCCATGTTTATGAATGAAGCATTGCAATAGGGTAAAATGCAACTTATGGTAAATGTACACACTATGCATTTAATGGGGTACATGTAGTGGGCTATACATTTTAAGGAGAGTTTATGCTTAGAAAACATGATTTGAGGAGTTAACATCCTAAAGATTAAACAGGTTTAAAGGATTAATGGACCCAAGGAGCAATATTTATATCTTGTAGAGGATCATGACCCAAGTGTATTAGTATCATTATCTCCTCACAAAGCATCACTATTCATAAATAGTCATCTATGTTCAAACTCATAGAATTCTTCTTCATAAAGACCTATGATTATTGGACAACACACATTTAATGTGTTTGAAACTCTTATCCATTGGATGAAGCCTCTGTGTGCATGTTAATTTGGAATACTTGATTTAAACATCAAATTGAGAACCCACCTAAAGTAATTTCTAGTGCACCATAAGCCTTTTCGCAAGATCATCATGACTTCGTCATGATGTGGCTTTGTTGCTTGCCCCCTTCTTATTAGTCAACCTTTGTGTAACTTCTTACTGTACACAAACTGAATGATCAACATACATATAAATAATGCTTGTATACATTTTCTATTTTGTGACTAAGTACTAAGTATTAATTACATATCTTGATCCAAATTCACTACATTATATTAATTTCCTATGTATAATTAATTTTTGAGACCTAGAAAACATTTTATTATCCCATAAATAAAAAATAAAAAAAAATTCCAGCAAGATAATTAATTCCAAATCCCGCTGTTAAGAATTTTCTTAAATTCTTACTAATATCATTACAAACATTAAAAATATAAAACATGATAGCAACAAAAGATAGTAACATATCAAACATCTTTTATAGACTCAAACCAAGAATCTATCATAGACTCAAACTGGTTGATCATCCATGTTTACAGTAAGTACAACCCCTCCTTGCATATACTTGTCACAAAAATATATCATCATAGTTTCTACAATGATGCTACATAAGGCCATCAACCAGTTCAACCTATGGAGACACATTTACCTTCAACTCAAAGCCAAAAAACTCCAAGAACTCAACAACATTAACATAGATCCATGTTAACCCTGGATTGCGATGAGAGGGATCAAATTTCTTGAGGTGTAAACCTCTTTTAAAGTCATAAAATTGAAGAAAGGTTTGCACCTCAAGATATTAGATCCCTCTCTAGGGCTTGTTAAGCCTTGGGTTAACATGGACCTATGTTAGTTATTTATATATATGCCATGTGACAACTCTGTGTTACGCATGAAATAAATTACACATCTCATTTATCTTAAGCAAAACACTAATAAAATGTTTTAACCATAATAATATTTCATTTACTTTATAAAATATATATGTAGTCTCTCTCTCTATATAAATCAATAGATATTTACATTAAATGTATTTTTGTTATTAGTATTTTTTTTAAATGTTACCTGCCAACTCATAAAAAAAACATCTATGAGTGGAAAATTACACATCTCATTCATCCTCAACAATACAATTGTAAAACATTTTAAACATTAAAACCTTTTTATTTTTAATTTTTTACATAGCCTCTCTGTCTAAATTGAATTATTTTATTATTAATAATAAAAAAAATTAATGTTACATGTATAATTTATATTAGGCATTCAAACTTTCAATTAGGAAGCAATCATCAATAAAACAATAGCACTACCTATTTATCTATCTATATAAGATATTGAAATATTTTATTTATAATTCATACTAGTTTTTTTAATTAATTTATTTTAATACCACATATTCACTCCATATTAAAAATTGAATAAATTACACATATAAATAATAATTTCAATTAGTTTGTATCTCTATATATAAAGTTGACATAAAATTATGTTACTTAATATGACATTCAAATATTTGCTTTTGTTAGCAATATATTTTTTTTAAATATCATATGTCAATTGAACATAAAATGAATTACAAAGTTATAATATCAATATCATTTTTAGATGACATGTGCCAACTCTATATAAACAATGAAGGAATTACACATCTTCTTCATACTAAAAAGTAAAAAAATAATTATAGATAAAATTAGTTTGTTTTTTCTTCACACTTTATTTTTTAATGATTTTATATACCTATAATGATTTTTCATTTACTTTATAAAATATATATGGAGTCTCTTGTATATAAATCAATAGATATTTACACTAAATGTATTTTTGTTATTAGTATTTTTTTAAATGTTACGTGCCAACTCATAAAAGAAAGCATCTATCACTAAAATTGCACATCTCATTCATCCTCAAAATACAATAGTAAAACATTTTAAGCATTAAAACCTTTTTATTTTTCATTTTTTTACATAGTTTATGTGTTTACATTGAATTTTTTTATTATTAATATATATTTTTTAAATGTTACATGTAAACTTTATATTATTCATTGAAGGAATTACCAAATCTCCCTCAAGCTTTGAATTAGGAAGCAATCATCAATAGAATAAGGGCACTACCTATTTATCTATGTATATAAGATATTGAAATATTTTATTCATACTTCATATTAATTTTTTTAATTAATTTATTTGAATACCACATATTGACTTCATATTAAAAATTGAATAAATTACACATATAAATAATAATTTCAATTACTTTGTAACTCTATATATAAAGTTGACATACAATTGTGTTAAATAATATGATATTCAAATATTTTTTTGTTAGCAATATAATTTTTTTAAATATCACATGTTAATTGAACATAAAATGAATTACAACGTTATAATATCAATATTATTTTTAGATGACATGCACCAACTCTATAAAAAAATGAAGGAATTACACATCTTCTTCATACTAAAAAGTAAAAAAATAATTATTTTTCCACATTTTATTTTTGATTATTTTATCTATCTATATAAAATTTGATATTAAATTAAAATGAAAATTAACAATCAATAAATATTAAAATATTTTATTTGTAACTAACTTTAAAAAGATATTATTACTATCTTTTAGTTTACTATTATGAATATTATTTTATTATAAATTTCATAATGTGATTTAATATATAAAAAATATAAAAAACTAAAAATACAGGTTTAAAAACCTTGTTTAAGATTCACATACAACGTTAAAAACACGACATAAACGTCAATGAGAAGCGCTATGAAGATTGACTTATAAACTTGAATTGAAAACCTTTTTTAAGATTCACACACAAACATTAAATGACGCGAAATAAGCGTCAATGAGAAGTGCTATGAAGATTGACTTATAAACTTTAAATGACGCGAAATAAGCGTCAATGAGAAGTGCTATGAAGATTGACTTATAAACTTGAAATGACGAGTGTTCATCTTAAACGTTTTAAATACAGAAGTTTTCAAATAAAGACCTACTTTTCGATAATTCTTATACCCAACACAGCTTACAATAAAATAGCTAGTTTGACACAGATTTAATTGAAACCTTAAAATGGCAGGTAATTATCTGTAACCTATTAAATATGCAAGAATCCAGATTTAATTGAAACCTTAAAATGATAAAGTAATTATCTGAAACCTCTTAAATATGCAAGATTCCAAATAGGGACATACTATTTCAAGTCAAAAGACCTTCTGAATGATGATTCCCAGGGTACCCAGCACAACTTACAATAAAAACAATTAGCTTGACAAACAGATATCCTTGAAACTTTTACACTAAAACAGTTAGTTAGAAAAAGAAATACTTAAAACCTTAAAATGTTACAGGCTTATCTAAAACAAAGATTCCAGATAGAGACCTATTATTTCAAAATTGTGATGGGTGTTAAAAAACCTTTTAGTGATGGGTGTTAAAAAACCTTTTATTGATGCTTACCCAACATAGAAAATAGGTGTACCTTGATAGAGAATTTTATTTAAAAGATTGAAATACAAATGCTTATCTAAAACTTTTCAAATATGCAAAATGATATTTCCAACTACCCAACGCCACTTACTTTATAAAGTAGTAAGTTTCACAGCTTTATCCTACTTAGTTTAACAGCTCTATCCTCTTCCATGTATATTGTACTTACTCTCTCAGAGTATCATGGTTTTCACATGCTCTCCTTTGAAATTCATTGATTATTCAACCACTTGGAATGCCCTCATCCAAAACGGGTACCTTTTCAGGACCTGCCCCTCTTTTCAACCACTGATGAATACTCTTCTCCGAGCAACCAGAAGAGAGCAACGCGTCAAACGAAAATGAACGACACCAACTCGATCCCTCTATCTGATAGGTGACAGAAGCATATATATATATATAATTTGAAGATTTGGTCGTTGTTTATACTCTCTCACATGCATTTTGAATGAATCGAATCGTTTTCCAATCAAATAAAAATCTATAGCTATTTCTCCTCCGTCAGAGTAAGGTAAGTAGGCCAACGGTCAATATAACGGCTCCAGTGCCTCCACCAATTAACGGTCACTGTAACGGCAAGTAACTTTCTCTCTCTATCTATATATATTTCATTTTGATGGAAACGGATTTCGTTGTTTATTCGCTCAAGCATTTTCCTGGCTTTCAGTTGCCCATTTTTGACGTGAGTAAACATCAATATGTAACTGTCAACCTAATATTAACAGAGTAAAATGATGGAAATAAAGGGAACCAGAGTGGTTAGTGATGTTATAGTTGGGTGGTTAGTGATGTTATTGTTGATTCTGGATATTTTGTTAATAAATAGATAATTGCTAGCTACGATAAGTAGAAATAAAAGATTAAGAAAAGAAAATGTTAATTTCAATAAAGTTGTTGAAATTGACTTGTTTCAACAATTCTACCTCACATCTAAAAAGAAGTTTGCTACTAAGTTTTAAAATCCAAAATATAAACTCATCACGAAACTGATCTATATTCCCAAACATAAAACTCTTTAAAAAGTTGATGAATATGAATATTTTCTTGGTAGCTGCCGGAAAGTTATTTGAATATATTTTGATTGGGAAGCGTTTATAATCATTGATCGGTAAAAGGTGTTCCATACTGACCCCACAAAATTGCTTTTGTGAATCCTTTATAATCATTGATGGCAAAAGGTGTTTTTCACTGATACCTTAATCTGTGTCTGCAGTAGATTTCTATCTGGAATCTGGTAAAAAAAATTCAAAAAATCATAATACTGGAATATTTAAATCTTTTTATGGTGGAAATGGATTCAGTACCATTAAATCTTTGGGCATCCAAAATTTTAAAATTTGATAAGTATCTTTTTTATGGTGCAAATGGATTCAGAACCATCAAACCCTTAGGGATCTAAAATCTTAAAATTTGATAAATATAACTTTATAAAAAATTGTCATATTTTATCATAAACTTACCAAAATTTCCATTATTTTCCAAAATAACAAAACATTAAAATCCACCTAAACATTTAGTTGAATTATTTAATCTTTATGTGTGTGCAACAACAATTTGATTTACTATGTTTCATTGAATTATCAGCATTTTTTTAATTGGATGTAAAGGATTTTTTTCAGATTTATTGAGAATCCATTTATTGTAGGTCTTTTTCTGACTTAAATGAATAAATAAAAACTTCTAAATAAATAGATTATTCAATTTGTTTTAATTATATATTAAATAAAATCTCTCTATAAATTTTCTAATTTAAATTTAAAAATATAAATATAAATTAAAAAAAAAAAAATAATGAAAACCAATTTAATAACTTTCTATAAATCTTCTAATTTAACTTAAAAATTAAAAATAAAATTTAAATTTAAAACGAAAAGTGATTATAATGCAAATCCATTATATTGCATAGAAACCAAAATAATTTGACTTACCTTCATTGAATTATTTGGTTTGTTTTTTTAAATGGGATGTAACATATTTTGGTTCCATCGCTTTTCCTTGTTTCCATTTTCTATTTTTTAAGTTTAATTTATATTATTTTTAATTTTTTATTATATATTTTTAAATTTGAATTATTAAAAAAAAAACTAATTAGTTTAAATTTAAATTATAATTGTTATAAAATTATTTATTTAATGTAGCAGATTATTATTGGATTTTCAAAATGCATTTTTGATCATCATGATATTTGCAATGGATGCACTCTTAGAAAATATGTTAAATCCTCTTTTGAGGGTGGAGATAGTACAAAGTCATCTTACAGTAAGTTCAATCAAATGTGTTTGGACCATTTTCCACAGTTTTAACTACAAAACATAGGTATTGTGTGATATTCATAATTATTTTTCTCACAAATTTTGGATCTATTTTTATGAAGAAGAAAGTCGAAGTTTATTCAAAGTTTGTTGAATTTAAAGACTTAGCTGAAAATGAGAATGGAAAGAAAATTAAATCCCTGAGAAGTGATAATGGAGGATATTATATGTCTAATGCTTTCAAGGAATTATGTTCCAAGGAGGTATTAGAAGGGAGTTGATTGTGCCCCATAACCTAAAACAAAATGGGGTTGCAGAGAGGAAAAATTGAAGTATTGTAGGAGTTGTTAGAGGAATCTTGCATGACCAAGGGTTGTCACTATCCCAATGGGCATAAACTTGCAATTCAGTTATTTATTTATAGAACAAGACCCCTCACAAATTCTTGGGATGATTACATTTGAAGAGGCTTTCAACGGAAGGAAGCCAGATGTCCCTGACTTTCACATTTTTGGATCCATAGTCTATTGCCATGTCTCCAAAGATAGTAGGAAAATGTTGGAGCCCACTATAGGGAGGGGGATATTTGTAGGTTATTCTAAGACACCTCATATTTACCTAGTGTACATTCTCTCACTTAGGATGACTGTTATGATGAGGGATATGAAAATCCATGAGGAGCTCTCTCGAGGGAGAGATGAGCATACCACTAGAGGATGAACTTCTAGTTCTAGAGGAGCCTCAATCAGATCCACATAGTTAGATCTTTCCTCAAATGCATGAGGAAATTCTATGAGGATGATGTGGAGCATCCAAATGTGGAGAATCAAAGAGCAGGCTGAGTGGAGGCACCCACTCACTCAGAGCCTTCCAAATAAGGGAGGAAGAGCACTATGATGGTTAATAGATTAGTGCAGGAAGCTTAGGAGCAGGTTCGAGCTCCTATCTCCTTGCACAAACAAAGGAGATCACTATATAGATACACAAGATATATCGCACTCATGTAAAAGTTGATTGATTCTGAGCCATGTTCTTTTGAATTGTTTATTTCCTAGTAGTTACGGGTAGATGTAATGGTGGAGGAGTATAACTCCATCATGAAGATTATTGTTTGGGAGTTGGTGAGCAGGCCTAAGAATAAGTAAAATGTTGGGTCCAGGTGGTTGTATAAAGTGAAAGATGTAGTTGATGGAAGTATTAAGAAGTACAAGGCAAAATTTGTGGTCAAATGCTTCTCACAGGTGGAGGAGATTGATTATGAGGAGAAATTTCCTGTGTGGAAAGATACTCATCTATCAGGACCATAATTGCATTGACAGCACAAAAGGGGTGGAGGATCCACCAAATGGATGTTAAAACTGACTTCCTCAATGCAGTGGTTGAGGAATAGATATATATTGAGTAGCCTTACGGGTTCAAGACCTTTAGCAAGGAGACATGTGTGTGTAGGCATAAGAGAGACCTCTATGGTCTCAAGTCGACACCTCGTGGTTGGTACACTCACATAGATTCCTGTCTCATTGGATTGGGCTTCATTAAGACTGAAGCAGATGCCAATATCTACTACATTATGGTAGGTGGTTGTTTTCTCATCATAGTTCTCTATGTGTATGATTTGATACTAACACGAGATGATAGGTTGATCTAGTATTGCAAGGAGGACCTTGCAATAGAGTTTGAGATGAAGGATATGGATTTCATGCACTACTTCCTTGGCTTGGAGGTGTGGCAAGGAGATGGAGAGATATTTGTTTGACATGGGAAGTACACCTCTGAAATTCTTCAAAGATTTCACACGCAAGATTGCAAACCCATAGATACTCCTTTAAGTACTAACTAGAGGAAAGAGGTTTCTTTTACAAGTGAGGCAATAGATGGAATTATCTGCAGATAGTTGGTGGGGTCCTTGACTTACTTGGCGAACACAAAGGCCGATAATTTTTTTTTGCAGTGAACCAACTTAGTCAATGTATGATGGAGCCTTCCCAACTTCACTAAAAAGAAATAAAACGTTTTCTAAGATACCTCAGAGGCATAAACAAACTTTGGATTGTGGTAAAAATAAACTAATTGAGTGAGGCTTCAAGACTTCATAGATGCAGATTGGGTAGGGAGTCCCTCAGATAGAAAGAGCACATCGGGAAAAATTTTCAATGTTGGGTCAACAACAGTTTCATTCTAAAACTAGAAACAAATATATGTAGCACTCATCTCAACGAAGGCTGAGTATATGGCTTCTAGTCAAGCATCATGGAAGGCTATTTGAATGAGAAATATCTTGGTTGGTCTCTTCAATCATGGGATGGAGGCTACATTGATCCACTGTGATAATCAAAGTTGTACAAAACTCTCTTAAAATTTAGTATTTAATGATAGGTCCAAGCATATAGACAACAAGTATTTTCACCTAGGAGATTCTATGTAAGGAGGATTGTTATGTTATAGTACATTCCTACATAGGAGCAAGATGCAAACGTCTTGACAAAGGGTTTGCAAAGAGGTAAGTTAGAGTTCCATAGGAGCAGGACTAGGGTTGTTGAAAACCCTTTTCTTGCTAAGAGGGAGTGTTAAATTGTAGCAAGAGAAGGCTTCATTTGACATGTGCCTTAGTCAAATAAATAAATTCAAATTTCCACTTTAGCAGGATGAGTTGCTAGGCAATCAAAGGAGTGACATGGCCAAATCACTCAGTTAATTCATTCAATTTGAGTTGTGGGATATAAATAGAGTTGTGTACAAGTTGGTCGCTAGGATCTTGCTATCAAGATGTGTTATCTTTAGTGAAAGTCAACTGTCTAAGCTCTAGTTTAGCATAGAGTTAGTATGAGTTTAGTTGAGTAGTTGTAATTGTTGAAAAGTAATCTAGCTCTCAGTTAACTAGTCAATTTACTAAAAATAGATCTAGTCATGCATGCAATTTGAATTTCCTAGTGAATTTGGATGGAAAAGGCACATTGTAGTTATCATTATATACTGGAGAGTGTATATTGTTT
This sequence comes from Pinus tabuliformis, assembly GCA_031772625.1. Taxonomy (NCBI): domain Eukaryota; kingdom Viridiplantae; phylum Streptophyta; class Pinopsida; order Pinales; family Pinaceae; genus Pinus; species Pinus tabuliformis. Next base: position 819,415,317 of record CM062810.1, on the reverse strand, counting down.
ACATGTAGTAGATGAGCTAATGCTATTGGATTTGTGCAAGAAAATATGACCTTTCCTTATTCTTTAGGAGCAAGAATTGAGAAAGGGAATAGGAGGAAGCATAAGACCTATTTTTGCTAAGTATTTTCTAGAGGAAACTAAGGAGGAGATTAGTAATGTAGTGAGGAGGGATTCCCGAGTAAAAATAATTGTGTTCATTGTGAATAAATGATTGCATGTGTTTCTATTGTTAGTTTTCCTTCCGTAGAATTTCATAGAAGAAATGTGTGTCTATTGATTTCAGTTTGATTTCATTAGTAGCAGAAAATTACGAATTATTTCAACACATGATATACACAGGGAAGAAAAACTTAATGCCAATTGTATTCTCATGTAGTTAGGAGGCCAAATGCGGGTATTACAATTTTAGGTGTCAACATGTCTATAAAAATGGGTTCAAATGGTCAAGTTTGAATTTTTGTAAGTTCTGTAACATCACTACTAAGCTTGTTTCACTATATAGCAAGCTCATTTCACTAGATTTCAAGTGTTGTTACTAATTTCCATAGATTTTAGTAAACTAATAATTTTAAGTATTAAACAAAGTGTTTGATATTTACACCAATAAACCAATGACATGCTTAAAACACTCTTTGCTAAGAAATTTGAACAATCTTTACCAAAACATTTGATGAGTAAATATATAAAGTACATGCTTTGTTGATTATTTGAGATCCATTTAATTACAACCTCTAGTGAAGATTTCACTCAAATCGAAACAATTTAATTATCAACAACCTTTTCAAATTGTAGCTATTTCATTTATTGGGTGAAGATAAATGAAATTGAATATATAAATAAATATTTAAACCTATATATATGTCAATTACTGAATAGGGCTTCAGAAAGTTTAATTTAATTATCAACTAGCACAGTCATATAGATTAAATGAATGGTAATTGATTTATAATTAAATTAAAATTCTAGAATTCTTATTCTAAAATAGACATACCTATTGGTGTACTAATTATTCATTGGGTGGTAGGGATGCAACTGTCAGTCAAATTTATGGAGGTGAATTAAAGCATCTACTTTAATATCAATCTAGGTTGGTAGGTTTAGAAGCAAACCAAAGTTTATGGAATCTTAGATTAAACTATTCTAGGAAGTAGTTGTTTAGATGAAAATAATGGAAATGCATATTACAAATATAAAATCTAATTGTGAATAAAGCATTGAAATTCTGATCTAAAAGAAAATGTGCAAAGATTTTATGTGGATTATATCCAACAAGGAAGAGGTTCTAACTTAGAGGTCCTAGTTATCCTTCCTCATCCTTCCTATTCCAACAAAATAATTGCCATCATATATCATATCATAACCAAAGCAATAAAGATCATAAACACAATTTTTAGTTCAATTATTAATCTAGAAGGAAGAGGATCTAACTTAGATGCATTGGTTGACCTTCCCTACTTAAACCAATTACTGAAAGGAAATCATTCCAAAATCATAAATGATAACCAATTCAAGAAAGCAATAAAGATTAAATGTACAATTTCCATTTCAGTTCTTAATATAGAAGGAAGAGGATCTAACTTAGATTCCTTGGTTGACCTTCCCTACTTAAACCAATTACTGAAAGGAAATCATTCAAAAAAATAAATGAACATGGAATATAATGAATCTATTCAAAAAATATTCACAAGAAATTATAAAGGAAACAACAATCTAAAATATTCACAATTATACACAAAATTACACTCTAATATACTTAGCTCGGAATGGGGGCCCTCTACCCTTTCTTGGTACACTTGAAACTATCAGCTACAGTAGGTCATAAATCACATCCCATAGAAATCACAACAAGGAATAGAAGGCAAGTTCTTTAAATTATATTCAGAAATAGGGAAGTCATAATAATCATAATAATATATGTTCATAGTTGCTAAATATTTATGCTTAAATAGGCTAAAAGTATAAAAAAATCAGTTATAATGGTTGTAACAACCAATGAGTGTCCTATTCCACCTACTAGGGTCTAATTCATCACTTTATTGCACAAAATATGGGAATTTTCCATAAAATCACAAAACTACCCTTAAATCAGGGTATTTCTTGAATGACTGGTCAAGTTTGACCAGCTTTGACCAAGCTTGTTCTGACTCATTTGGAGTATTCCAATAGGATTTTGTTAATCCTTGGTTCCTGTACTTATCTAATTTATCTTTAGTTTGTGCCCAAGTTTCTTGCACATACGACTTCAATGGAACCATTATGGGAGATTCTGTTTCTGCCAAAATAATTTTTAATACCCAATTTTTACTCAAAATTCTAAAAATTAAAAGACAATTATTTTACCTTAATTTAAAGAAAGAGGAAAAAATATGAAAAATATGATCATGATATGGTGGTAAGGGATGATAGAAAGGTGGAATATGCATGGTGAAAAAGGGTCAAAATTGAGGGCCAACATCTCCCCCTTGCTGATCTACAAGCATGTCCTCATGCTTGTCTTTGTCTCTTGGATCTTCTGCCTCTGCATGATGATCTCCTTGCTGTTATGCTTGTGGATCTACTCCCCGATGTAGAAGCTTCTATCTGAGCTTCTTTCAAAAGTATATCAATGTCTTCTTGTCCTTTTTCTTCTCCCTTATAGATTGCACTCTTTACCTTCTGTTTCTCATATTTGTATTTTTCCCCTGTCACTGATAGACTTGTGGCTTGAGAAAGTTACTTTGGTGTGATTAGAATAAGAATGTTTGCTACCCTAGTTTTCTCATTATCAAAGTTAGATACAAACTCCTCTATTAGTTTTCCATTATACCCATCAAACTTTCTAAGAAAATCTAATAGGCCTGCCTGGTAGAGTTTCTCTATAGTTTCAATTTTCCTTTGAAATCCAGTGGGTTCAATTCTACTTCCCATACTAAATTTTGGATGGATCTGTTGTTTTTGGTTTTTGTACTAATTTAAATAACCTTCAACTGCAAATAAACTCATGGGAAAAAGTAATGGCTATGTGTTTTTTTTTAATAGGAGAAATTTGTTTACAGTTTTATACAACAGAGAAATTACATTTGCAACCAGAGAAGAAAGGTATTTCCTGGTAGATGTATTTGAAAGAAAACCAAATTTCCTCTTAAATGACACAAAAGTGTTACTTGCGAAGACCTGATCTGCATTTTCTTAGGAGTATATGAAGAAATCTCTTGATTGTTTGAACACCTTTGATGATGAGGAGAAAACCCTTGATTTGAAGTATCAAATTCTTTTGGTCTTAGATATCACCTCTGTCTCTGTTGATGTGGAGAGAAGGCTCTATTTTGATACCTTGAAAACACTTTATGGAAAATACCTTGTGTCAAAATACCTCAAAAAATATTCTATTCAATAGCCTCTTTAGAAATCGAATTCTAGAAATGTAAAATCACCTACAGGTATGGAAATCACAATTTTGAATAGTTTCCTTCAAATACATGTACTCATCTCCTCATCTCTGCTTTCAAATTTTAATTAACACCACCATGCAGTGCCTCTTTAGAAATCAAATTGTGGAAATGTCCTCCTTAGAAATCGATTTTTTGGGAAATCTAAAACAATCATCATGCACTTCGGGCCTCATTATGAGATCAATTAGTGTAACTGGGGTCTTGGTTCTGCCAATCATACACCTGGAGGTTAACCTTGAGCCTACAGTTCACCACGCAGTTGTTAACTCGGACGAGCTACAGTGCCATCAAATATCTGTTAGCTCAGACTTGAATTACGATGTCACCAAATTTCATGGTTAAGCCTATGCTGCGAGTATTTAAATGTTAACTCAGACTTAGGATCTCACCATAAAAAATGAATTTCGAGTCTTTAATTTCTAAACAAAATCAAACACGCAATTCACAGGATCTTGTTTGGAGATTCATCGTTTAGTTTGCAAATTTGTATTTAATGAAAACTCGTCATTTTCTCTCACTCTTGTCGATACCTTCTTAGTATTGAAATCCATGCATGCCCTAAACTTTAACAACTCATTCCTCTGTCTCCATTTCAAAATTGACTTGTCATTTTTTTCTCGATTGTGTTTCCTAACTAAGCCATGGCACTATGCATTTTAGTTTTCATTTCCCTTTTTTCTATCTTCGTGAAGACACTAGCACTGAATATTTATTCTCTACGTAGGTGTTGAATGTTGCCTCGTTGTGTTGACCATTGAACTTTTGACTAGTTTTTGTGTTTGTGCGACGTTTTGAAATTTTGACTGTCACTTCTAACACTTCTCCCATTCCTTATTGTCATTTTCATAACCAATCATTAATCTCATCGATTTCAAAAATTTATTTCCTTATTATTTTCTTTGGTGTATGAAGTTTTCTATGATTGTTTTCAATATATGCACCCTCATTTCATGCATGTATCTTTACAAATGCTAAAACATAAGGATTTTATTTATATGTGTCCTATTTTCACCATTGCATTCATTTCCTTTGTAATGGATTCAATTTCCTTCATATTCATGCACCTTTTAATGTATCATTAGGACTACATCCCTTGTTTCCTTTGGTGATTTCATTGACCTTTTTGTAATGATTTATCTTTTCTCCTTGTCCTTCAAAATTTCATGTCTTTCTTTCATGATGCATTTTTTCATAATAATTACTCTTTTTAAAGTAGCTTTTTGAAATGACCATTTAAGGTCATTTCAAGACACATAATAGAGTATTTTTTGTTTTTTTTACTTTAGATCATGTAAATGCATCATTATAACTCCACCTTAACCCATACTTGCTTGTTTTATAGGAAAAGAGGCATGACTTTAAATGGATAGTAGGGTAGAAATTTTTTATGAATATAGGATTTTATGAACAGAGAAATATTTTTGTATGTACATGGGATGAAGGGTTTGCACTCTTATGCATCAAGGTTTAATTAGTCTCCTAATTCAAGAAATTCTTTCAAAATAAAAAGGCATTAAAAATAATTTTTTAACTAACATTATTTCTATTACTTTCCTTGGTTTTTGCTTGAAAAGAAGAGTTTTTCTAATAGATCCTGTACCTGTTTTGAGATGAACTGATCTTCAAATGGCTCTTCTATATATATGTCCCTTCTAACATATTTTTAACTTGAGCTTCAAGTCTCTTTGTGAAGTAGAATTTTCTTTTGTTCAGGTCCCTTTGTGATGTAAAATTCTCCTTATGTTCAAGTCCCACTGTAAATTATTCTCATGTTTAGGTCCCTTTGTCAATACTAGAAATTCATGTCCCTTTGTGAATTTTCATGAAGTCTCCTCTTATAGATTTGAATGTTGAAGTTGAAGTTAAAATATCTTCATCTTCCATATTGAGTATCTACATGCTTGAATGTCTTCATGTTGAGATAAGAAGGATAACAATGCTTCAAATGAAAATGATAACAAGGCATTTTAGTAATGAAACCAATGCCTTTGTTTCCCCCTTGCTTATTCTAAGACTTGTCCTCAAGTCTTTGAACTAGATGATTCCTTTTTTAAAGAATGAGATGACATAGTTTATTATCAGAATAAAATAAAGAGTCTATCTAAAACAATGAAATAAGATATAACGCTTTTTTTTTTGAATTCATATTGGCCAAGTACTTGATTTTTCAATATGAATTCAAGTTTGTACTGTGCCATGAATCTAGTTTTTCACATCCAAACCTCTCTATTATTTTTGTTTTTTAATTTTCTTTTTTGGATGGAGGTGAGGTATAATGGAGTAGGGATGTATGAAAATCTTATGAAATTAAGATAGGTTGAAGTCATGATCTAGTAGTAGATTGATAGATAGATAGATAATAGGTCTGGACTTCAACATGCATGATCCCAGAACTTAACATAAAATATGGGTAATGGATGATATCATGAACAATATAGCTTATGAAATGATTCTTTGGCAATGAATATTACTTGTAATGGTATAGAACTTGACTTATTCTTCTTATAATTGGCTTCATCTCTTTTGCGTTGTTCTCAAACCATCTAGTAGGTTTGTTAGTGTCGTTGGTCAACAACTAAAAGAAAACCTCATGAGTTATGAGTTTCATTAGATGAACTCAACATCAAGTGAATTTTCAATTTTCTTTGACTTGAATTTTTTTCATATTATAAAATATGATTTTTTAAAAATTGACTTTGAAAACTCTTCGTCGATAAAGTTGACTCCCTAAATCTTCCTTGAACCTGCAGAACATAACACTTGCCTGCAATAGAATATCGAATGATGGAGGAAGAGAGGTGTAAAGTCTCTCTTATTCCAAGAAATATATAAAATAATTACAATAAATTCTTAAAAACAAGTCCAAAGATGATCTATAAATAAAATGTATTTGTTTACCCCTTGAAGAATGGTGTCCAATGTAGACCTCTTAGTGGTATTTTATTCAAAAAAATATTTATTTTATGTCCAATTAGAGTGATTCAAAATCAAATTTGAAGTAAATTCATATGGTTGCTTCCAGTATAAAAAAAAATTCAAAATGGTTTTAAAATGATATTCTAAAAATGATGAGGAGTATCATGTTTGATAGAGTTGCTTGTGTATTTTTTACTAGACCAACAATCACTATTTGGTGTGTAACGTTTTCGTTAAAGATAGGAGAGATGTAATTCCACTTGAATATTGAATTAGATTCATTTTTTTATGTCCAATAGAAAGAGTTTTTTAAAATTCATAGTTTTGATATCACAAAATTTCTGATGAAGAGACCAAGGAGGTAGACTTTCACTATGCTGATTTTAAGACATGCAGTCACTAAATGTGGCATAACGTTTTCACGTGGCCTTAAAATGAGATGATTGAAATTGTGTCATAAACTATAGTTGAATATATATCTCCCTTAGAAACAGTTTTTGAAAAGAATATTATTTGTTATGTGAAATATTCCAATGAACAGTGAGGACCTAAAATTGTCAACATGCATATGTTTCGACAAGTATTTAGTATTGTGAGCATAAATTTTTTATATGATGTCAGATTGAGGTTATTCAAATATATTTGGAAACTAGATTCCAAGGGCTATTTTCCCTATAAACATCATGTAAAAATGTTTCCATTAGACCCCTCAAATCAATCTTGTAGTAACATTGTCCTCAAAATTTCTCTTGAGATCTAATGTTTATTTTGATCATATCTCTTTGATTTGCAATCCAAATTGAAAAATTAAAAATGGGTTTAAAAACTAGATTTCAAGAGATTTTTTTTTAAAACATGCTTTTAAAATGATCGTATATGGTTACCCAAAATTGGATTGTTCTTACTACATTTTTCCATAAAATCCTTCCAAATGAGTATTGAACAATGATTTGAAGACTTATTGATGAGAGTTTGAACCAAAAGTCTTATTGTGAACTCATTTTATCTATTTATTTATTTATTCTATTCTATCTGACTCTATTGTAGAAAAATAAATCATTATCTTAAGCATAAGATAATTTCCAATGCATCCATTTGCGTAACAAGATCATAAGTAGACTCATATCCAAGTTTGAAAAATATGCCTTAATGAATTCCTAGAGATGAAAATTTATTTGATCATAAAGATTTGATGCTAAGAAATGTTGAAAACTGGAGTGGTTTTATGGCCTAATGACTAGTTGAAACCAAGTTTGAGTGTGATCATTAAGTCTTTGAGTCTCTTCAATTATCATAACACAGAGTTCTTCTTGTGGAACTTGTTCAAAATCATGAATGCACAAGGGATCTTCGGATACATATTGTATATATTCTTCAATTTCTATCTCTATTGTTTTAACTTCATCGCATGTGATCCATAACTCATTGCTCTCCTTACAAAGATAACTAGAAGAAGCTTCTAGGTTCTCTTCTTGTGGATCCTCTTCATGGACGCCTTGTTGCTCTTCTATATTTTGAAATGAGGATTCATCCATAGTGACCATTCTAAATTGTGGACAAGGATTTGAGAAGATCCTTGTGGTGGCATAACCTCCTTCTCTAAATGAATTCTTTAACATCATGTTCTGTAGATCTTTGTTTTGCAAATGGATTTTGTAGTTAATGAGTATTTATTAGTGGTTGGGGATTTTTTTTGGGGATATACCTTTCTAATTTATATATCTAAGCATGAATAACTATAATGAAAAGTGATTTTATTTTTATGTTCTGTTGTTATTTTTGTTTGTTATTTATATTTTTTCTAAAAAATATTACTAACTAGCTCTTGTCTAAGTGTGCATTCCCAACAACGATGCCAAAACTATGAGTCTAATTTATGGAGCTGAATTAGAGCATTTGTTTTAAAATCAATCTGCGTTGGTATACTTAAAAAAAAATCAAATCTTATGGAATCTTAGATTAAACTAGTGTAGGAAGTAGTTGTTTAGATGAAAATAATGGAAATACATGTAAAAAATATAAAATATATTTGTAAAGAAAGCATTGAAATTATGAGCTAAAAGAAAATGTGAAAATATTTTATGTAGAGGATAGTTAACAAGGAATAGGCTCTAACTTAGAGGTCCTGATTGTCCTTCCTCATCATTCTTAATCCAGCAAAATCAGTTCCACCATAGAGCATGTCATAACCAAGGTGATAAAGATCATAAACATAATTTATTGTTCATTTCTTAATCTAGAAGGAAGAGGATCTAACTTAGATTCCTTGTTTGACCTTCCCTACTTAAACCAATTACTGAAAGGAAATCATTCTAAAAGCATAAATGATAACCAATTCAAGAAAGCAGTAAAGATTAAATGCACAATTTCCATTTCAGTTCCTAATATAGAAGGAAGAGGATCTAACTTAGATGCCTTGGTTGACCTTCACTACTTAAACCAATTACTAAAAGGAAAACTTTCTAAAACATAAATGTACATGGAATATATTGAATTCATTCAGAAAATATTCACAATAAAATATAAAGGAAACAACAATTTAAAATATTCACAATTATACACAAAATTACACTGTAGTGTACTTAGCTCAGAATGGGGGCCCTCTACTCTTGCTTGGTACACTTGAAACTATTAGCTACAGTATATCATAAATCACATCCCATGATAATCACAACAAGAAATAGAAGGCAAGTTCTTCAACTTATATTCATAAATAAAGAAGTCACAATGATCATTATAATATATGTTCACAATTGTTGAATAATTGTGCTTAAATAGGCTAAAAGCATAACTAAATCAGCTATAATGGCTATAATAACCAATGCGAGTCATATTCCACCTACTAGGTTCGAATTCATCCTTTTGTTTCACCAAATATGAGAAGTTTCCACAAAATCACAAAATTGCCCCTAAATCAAGGGATTGCCTGAATGACTGGTCAAGTTTGAGCATCCTTGACCGGTATTGTTCTGACTCATTTAGAGTGTGAAATAGGAGTTTTTTCATCCTTAGTTCCTATACTTCTCGAATCTATCTTCATTTTGTGCCCATGTGTCCTGCACATATGACTTCAATGGAGCCATTACGATAAATTCTGTTTCTGCGAAAAATAATTTTTAATACCAAATTTTTCTAAAAATTCTAAAAATTAAAAGACATAGTTATTTTACCTTAATGTGCAAAAAGAGGAAAAAATATGAAAAATATTATCACGGTATGGTGGTAGGGGATGATAGAAAGGTGGAATATGCATTATGAAAAGGGGTCAAAATAGAGAGTCAAGAGTAACCTTTATGGAATTTTCTAGAATATTCTTAGTATTATGAGTTTAGAAAGAAAAAAATTGTGGGGTAAACACCCATGAGGTATTTCATCCATTGATCTTTCCACATGGATTTCCTCAACAATGCACCAATTCACGATCAATGCAAAGCCCCACGGGAAATTTTAACAACTTGAGATATGTCATGCAATAAGTGTTTTTATGTTTCTCATGGATTGATCTATATAGATGTTCCTCAACCATTTAATTTATATGGTTGAGCTAATTTCTAAGATTATTTATGAACTAACCACTACTACAAAATGACTAATTAATTATTAAAATTTGCATATAAATGACCATTTTTCAGTTTGTGTCCAATAGTGGCTAATTTATAGTATCTTATAATGTGACCAACTTTTAGTTGTATTTAACTCAATTATTAATTCGTTGTCTCAATTTTATCGTCTAGTAGTATATTTTGTCATAAATTTGGTCATTAATTTAGTCATTGATTTAATCATTAATTGCCACAATTAATGACCAAATACACAACAAAACATACTACTATATCACCACCTGAGAAAACCAATTAATAGCCAAAGAAATATGACAAAAATTTTGGTTGTGTTATAAAATGATACAAATTAGGTACTAATAGTCATAAGTATACAAATTTTAGACGTTGTTTGAAACCAATTAATGACTAAAGAAATATCACTAAATTTCAGTCATGTTATAAGATATTGTAAATTATCTACTAATAGTCATATATATGAAAAATTTAGTTATCATTTGTAATCACAAATTTATCATTTACAACATTTTTTTTTGTAGTTTCGTATTCATTATATAAATGACTAATTTAGTAGTTTATATTGATTTTATTCACTTTAATTAAGAATCATTATAAACGAGTAATTTAGTTGTTGTATATTCATTTTATTTGTATTCATAATTAATCAATATAAACTACTAATTTAGTAGTTTTAGATTGATTTTATGTGTTCATTATTAATCAACGTAAATTAATTTGCATGCTTTTGTGACTACATTACAAAAAAATCCATACAATGTGCATGTTCATCTAATATGAAAACACAAAATTATACATGTTAATTACAATACTAAAAAATATCAAGTACAACTATAAATAATTTCAACCACATAAACTATATTATATGAAATGTCTAGTACTCCAATATGATTTTCCAACATAATATTAGTTAGAGTACAATTTCGACATGAAATAGTTTTTCATCACTTCAAAACATTATCATGGTGTTGTCAAGGCATTGTAGTTGAATTCTCCGACTTTAAATACTTGACCATCAATTTGTATGTGTGCGTCTCATGTAAAATATTGGCTTTAAGGGTATCGCTAAACTGGTTAGCTTCTCTCTTTCGTTCTGCATTTGTCGCTCCAATGTTATTTTTCTCCTCTTTCTTGCCATCAATATTGATTTCCTCTTCTAAAAATGAAAGGAGATACAATGCAAAGTATAATACATGAAGACGATGAAAACTAGAATATAAACTAGACTATAAAGGATTTATACCAGACATAACTCAACATTAGCAATGTCAATGCCATTTTTCCCCAGAAAAAGTAAGAAAGTCGAATAAATTTTCTTCAGTTGGGCAACAGTGGGAACTATGTGGCCAAACGACCTATATAAACACTAGTACAAAAATTCCTAATTAGTTACTAAAAAATGAATAAAATTTGCCTATAAATGACCATTTTTCAGTTGGTGATCAGTAGTAGCTAACTTACAGTATCTTATAACGCAACAAACTTTTAGCCGTTTTTAGCTTAGTCAATTTTATCGTGTAGTAGTATATTTAGTCATAAATTTGGTCATTAATTTAGTCATTAATTGTCTTAATTAATGACCAAATATACAACAAAATATGCTACTATATGACCAACGTAGAAAACCAATTAATGACCAAAGAAATATGGCTAAATTTCAGTGGTGTTATAAGATACTGTAAATTAGCTACTAGTAGTTGTATATATTCAAAATGTAGTTGTAATTTGTAATGAAAAATTTATCAATTGCAGTAGTCATTTATCTTTTCATAGTAGTTTCATATTTATTATATAAACAAATAATTTAGTAGTTTGTATTCATTTCATTTACTTTCATTAATAATCATTATAAACTAATAATTTTTACTTGTGTTCATCATTAATCAGCATAAACTATTAATTTAGTAGTTTTAAATTAATTTTCTATTCATTATTAGTCAACATAAATTTATTAGTATGAATTTGAAATTAAATTTAAAAAAAATCATATAATGTGCATGTTCATCTAATATGAAAAAGCAAAGTTACATATGTTAATTAAAATACTAAACAATATCAGCTGCAACTATAAATAATTTCAACCACAAAAAATATATTATATGGAGTGTCAAGTATTACAATAAGAATTTCCAACTTAATATTGGTTGGACTACAATTTACACATGAAATATTGTTTCATCACTTCAAAACATTATCATTGTATTGTCAAGGCAACATTGCACGTGAATTCACCAACTATGAAGACTTGACCATTAGTCTCTATGTGTGCGCCTTACGTGGGATATTGTCTATAAGGGTATCACTAAACCAATTCTCTTCTCTCTCTGTTTTTGTATTTGTCTCTCCAGTGTTATAGTTCTCCTCTTTCTTCAATTCTTGCTTCTTAACATCAATACTAAGTTCATTTTCTGAAAAAATAAAATAAAATAAAATAAATAAATAAAACAAAATCATATATATATATATATATATATATATATATATATATATATATATATATATATATATATATATATATATATATATATATATATGATGACGATGATGATGATGGTTAACGTCCACTGAGACCAAATTGGTCTATCGGACCTACAATTTTCTTAATTTTTATTTGTCTCGCTCCTCGTCTTTCTTGGCGAGATTGGTGTTGTAGCTTTCTTTCTTTTCTTTACGGTCTTCCAACTTCCTTTGTCTTGCATCTCCTTCATCTCTTCTGGTTCTTGGGACATTGGTGTCTTAGCTTCACGATCTATTGTGTTCGTTCTTTTGAAAATAGTCGGAGAAGAAGTTTGGTTTAGGAGATCTGCTTTGCTGTTAAATGAAGATTTATTTTCTACGGTATTCAAATCCTCATAACTGTTGATTTGTTGGGGCGGGCTTTCTCCTTGCTTGTTTTGAGAGTTGTTTCTTTCTTCCTTGATTTCTCGTGACTCAGAGTTTTCTCTAGAATATTCTTCTTTGATGACAGTGTAGTGTTCTTTTTGTGCTCCTTCCCACCATGTATATCTGTGGTGGTTTTTTCTATCAAAATTTTTCTCAGAGGCTTTTGGGAAATTTTTGGCTAGATGCCCCGTCTCAAAGAACGATCGACATCTGAAGAGGACACTTTCATAATCAAGCTTCTGGTTCCACACATAGTCTTTACTTGTTAGGTTTATTTCAGCTGGGAATCCGGCGCTGAAATCCATTTCCACACAGATGCGTGCATAGGTGGTTCTGGCATATTCCTCTGTTTCTAGGCACCTGCAGTAAAATTTCCCAATTGCATTTCCGATGGCTTTTAGCGAGGAGAGATTCCAGAGATGCAAGGGTAGGCTTGGAAATCTCACCCAAACTGGTGCTGAGGTTATCACTGTTGTAGAGGGATCGAATGATGGGTTCCATGGCTTCATGAACAGGCCTGATTTTTCCCAAAACCAAGGGCCGGAATCTAGAATACATTGTCTGCTTTCAGGATTTTCAAAATCTACTATAAAGAAACCTCTAGCATACGAGTAGATATTAATTTCATCAGAAATGATAGGTTTCCATACCTCCGAGATCCAATTGTGGAGTGCTATCAGCCGCGGCCAAAAACCATTGAACCGACAAATTAGGGCACTTTCGGAGAACTTAAAAGCTTCATCGAGTGAGTCCTGGACCACTTGGATAGTGGGAGCTGGGGCTTCACTCATGATATGGGCAAGAGATTGCCCTCCAGAGGCGGATGAGCCACCAGTTATTTTTGCGAAGCTCAGAGCCATATTTCACTTGCTCGTAGAACCCAGTCACAGACAAATAAGACAAAAGATAAGATTAGATCTAGATCTGACCGCAGAAAATTAGATTTAGCCGCCTAGTTCTAGCCTCAGATCTAAAACCTAGCCGTGAAATAAATTGTAAATGCGAGCAGGCCCCAGACAGATCTGCACCAGATCTATACCGCAGATTCAATTCAATACCACAGATCTATACCGAAAGCTAAAGAAAGATCTCTTCCCAATGGTGGGAGAAGGTATTAATTTGATTTAGGATTCTTTTCATCATAAGAAACTATACCGAAAGCCGAGCAAGAATTTGAAGATCTATACTGAAAGCCTAGCAAGAATTTGCCCAGGAATGATATTGTATATATATATATATATATATATATATATATATATATATATATATATATATATATATATATATATATATATATATATATCTATATATATATATATATATATATATATATATATATATATATATATATATATATATATATACAATACAGAGTATAAGACATGAAAGACAATGAACACTAGAATATAAACTAAAGTAGACTATAAAAGAAGTATACGACATATACCTCAACATCAACAATGTCAAAGCCATTTCTCCCATCAAAGCAAGAAACTCGAACAAGTTTTCTTCACTTGGGAAATAATGGCCGCTATGTGGCTAGATGACCTGTATAAACAAAGAAAATAATACATCACCATATAAAATAACACCCAAGTAACTTAGTATTCAACTTTCAAGGAAAGCTTAATGATGCACGGGCCCCTGGCATATAACCATCCTTAGCCAAATGATGCCAGGGTTACCCAGCATATACCCACAATATGCATTTAACAATGCATCCACACCTTTGTCCTAGGTATTTAACTCTGCATGGAGTCAAATCTTCAGACTGTAAATGGTCAAGGCCCTTTTAGCCACAGTTCCTTTACATCGAAACCAATCACCCCACTTTAAACCCTCTATCGGGACTATATCAACCCTTTAAAACATTCATTATCCCTTATAATGAGGCCTTCCTCAATTTCCTTTATCAGGACTATTAAACTATCATAAACCTTCGTTAATATTTTTTTTTTAGACCCATTACCGCATATATATCTATCTATCTATATATATATATATATATATATATATCCTCCTCTTAAACCATTGGTTGATATATATGTCACCCATAAAAACTTCACTTGGGCACAATTTCCTTCTAAATCCTTCAACAAATGAATCAACTACAAAGCATACCTTTTTCCACCTTTTATACGGCCCTTGCACAAATTCCAATGCACCCTTATCACAATCGCTCCTCACTCTTTCATGGGTATTGTTAACATAGGCCTCCTTTGGCTCCAATATGTGATTAATGCAATACTAGATTTTGAGCCATATACAGTTGTGTCTATAGTAATATCGGGTCCACCCTTACCATCCAATTGCTATCTCCAAAGCTCGACACTCGATCGTCGATAAATCCCGACTTCGATCGCCAATATATCGCTATTGGTGATATCGCAACTCTGCTAAACACTGTCGCTGATCTTTACACCTCCGACGCCCGATTGCAATTTAAATCATAACCGTTGATCTGGCCACAATCCAACGGTCCACGATTAATCGTGTACATTCACTGCGATTCTCCAAGGCTTTGTTGCGATTCAATCTCAACCATGGATGTTGCAGATCCAATGGTTGTTGAGCGTTATTACTTAATTCCTCTGCCGCCTATTTACTTTGATCTTACACCATTTACTTTAGTTCTTATGGATTTCAGGGTTTGTTAAAGGTTTCACCTTATGCCTTTACTATTCCGTTGTACCTCCTTATGGCTTAATCTCTCATGCCCCTTAAGGCTTTGCCTTAGTGCTTCAATGGTTTCAAAGGATTCTCCATGACCCTTTGTCTCGTTCTCCTCTGCATTCCATTTGATTCTGTCTCGACCTAATTTCACTTCGTTGTTCTACTCGAACAGTTCTCACTTTCTCCTCTGCGCATCCTTCTGATTTCTACCTGTAATCTTGTTATGGAGCCTCCAAATCATATATAACCCAACATTTGAACATGCATTCCACTCAGAAGCGAAATAAATATTATTAATATAAAACAATGGGTTACATAACTGAGCCTCTATGTCTCGCACAGGCCTAATTTTCAATTATCAGTGACCTCTTTCTTTCTGGCCATAGGGTTACATATATTTATATGGAAACTTTGGATTGGATTACTTTGAAGGACCTGATCCCATTCTTTCCTTGAGTCACTTAACTAAATCCCTAAAGCTCTCTATAGGATACATATGGCAGATTACCTTTAATTAAGTCTTCTAGAGACTTATCCATTCCATCTTTTTCTCTGTTTTGAAACAGATTTGTCCCTTTATTTAGCTTGATGGCCCACATCCTCCCTTATCTAATTAAATCACTAAAAGGCCTAAATTACATTAACATGAGACTTAGGAAAACTATTTCCTAAGAATACACGACCCCGTATGTCTACTATTTACAATGATTTTCCCTTGGGTGAATGCTCTTGCATCAGACTCCCAAAGTAGAAAGTATTCATGATCTCCTAATCATGTGTCTTCTGATCTTTATCATCCTGGATCCCACACTTTGTTCTATAACTCTCCACATGCTTTGTTCCCTTGTTGCTACTATAATTTTGTTGTCTTTTGCTCCTTTTTATTCTTCTTGTCAATCAGATTAAAGCTCTGATTGATCTTGCTTCCTGTTGTTATCATTTTCCTCCATTTAGTTTGCTTCATCATCAACTCCCACATTTCTTCAATCTGTCTCAAATACATCTTTGAACTCGTTCATTTTCTTCTTTGTATTTCTGCCTCGTTCTTTTTTTTTTTAGGTTGTTGTTGTCCACTAGTTCTTCAATCTGCTGCTAGTTTTCTTCACTTACTTCAGCTTTTGCCTTGCTTGCTCCAACCTTTGTTTTGGTTGCTTTACTAACTGCCTTCATATCATCCTTACCCTCTTTCATGATTGAATCACGACTGTTCAGCACTTTCTCTAGCAAATTAACTTCTTTATTCCGGATTGATTTCTTCCATAGAATTCTCTTCTTTCACCTTTATTTGGCTATTCATCTATGCCAAATATCCTTTAGCATCTACAACAAAACCTACATTCCCAACACACTTGTTAAAATAAAAAATACAAGGTTGTTATGCCTTGTTTTCCTTTGGCAACAATTCAGTTTGTTGCACTATTTTTTCCTCCTCTGTCAGCACATTAGTATGCTGATTTGAACTCTCAAAAGAATTCATGAGACTGTCCATTAGTCTCTCTTCCACACCATTTGTCCTAATGATGCCTTCCTGCTCTTGTACATTGTAGGGAATTCCTTTTTCTGCAATCATACTGTCATACTCTAAATTCTCCAACAAATATTCCAGCAATGCAATTTCTCTGTGACACTTTGTCAGTATTTCATCATCACTTATGTTTCCTACATTTACACGCAAATCATTAGTTTGGAAATCATAAGGTTCAACAGTCTCAACTATTGCTTCACATATCATCTCTTTAGACTAAACTTCATCTCCTTCTTCCACAAGAACTTGTTCCTGTGTTGTCACATCTTCACACATCCATGTATTGTTAAGTTCCTTCTGCTGCAATAAATCACTGCTTCTCTTATTCAAGAGGCATTCTTCATCCTCCTTTACTTTAGAGTTTTTATCTTCTAAAAGATACTTATCCATACTTCTGACAGCTTCTGAAGATTGCTCATCCTCTACAAAACATTCTTTTGTTAATTTTCTTTTCCCCTTTGTTAAGTCTTTCCCATAGACTTCCTCTTTCTTAACATCTTTTAGTAGATGTTCTTCTTCTTCACTAACTGTCTCAACAGTTTCCATGGCTATTTCAATTGTGCCTATCATCATGGTGAATTGATGATCCTTTACTATGTTTTCAGCTAACATAGTCTCTTCTCCAAGCTTGCCTTCAATCTCTTGTTGTTGACTTTCTCAAAGAGCTATCCTTGTCTCACCATCTGCATTATCATTCTCCTGCATTTTATTTTCATCAATAACATCAATCAAACCCATTTGATTACCTTTCTGAGACAGTATTTATTCATTCCTCATCAGAATAAGATTTTGATTCTTCATCCTCATGACAACTTCTATAGAATCATCCATAGACTTTTTCTTTTGTATGTAGTCGAAATTCTCTTCTTAAATTTTTTGTTTGTCACTTTTTATTTCCAGATCTTCATCTCCTCTTAAAATATCTTCAAATGGCTACTTTTCTCCTGCAATATCTGCCATCATACACAAACTATCATTTTTAAAAATATAAGACCCTATGGTCTCACTTAATGGTTTAGCCACCATATCTCCTTATTGTTCTAAATCATTCATATGAATCAAAAATTCTTTGATAGTCTCTTCTCCAATCTCTTCAAGCCCTTCACTTGGTTGCTTGACATATCTCTCCAACTGTATATGAGATCTATCTATCTCATCTTTTTCTAGAATAGAATTTAGATTCTATTGGTCTTCTTCCTCCTTTATGACAATATCAGCCAATTGTCCTTCTTTACATGTTTCACCCGCAAACATACACAAATTGTCAGATTTGAAATAATTATACCTTTTGGTCTCACTTGAAGTTTCAGCCTTCAAGTCTTCATCTTCAGTTTCTCCTAGAATTTCTCCTTGTTTTGGTTCACAAATGTGCTCTTCCATTTTCATTTCCAACTCAACTTCCTTGAGTTTTTCCATCAGCCACTTCACTTGCTTTTGCTACAGCCTTCTTTGAATCTCATGCCATTCCACTGGCTTCTTTCTCAAGACCCAACCTAGTCTCTATCTTTCCTCAAGCATTATCCTTAATGAATTGAGTTGTTCTTTTAATTCAAAAACCTCTTTGTCAATTTCTTCATGACTCATTCTCATTCCATTTACCTTAGCATCCTTCTTCTCATATCTTATGCTATGGATTCTCTCTGAATCTCTACTATGACTATAAGTAGTCATCCTCTTCTCCTCTATCTTCATGAGCTTCTCACTTATCTGCAACAAGCCTCTACTATAGCTAGTCCTCCTGGATGTAATCTTACCTCACTAAGCTCTCCTCACTCAGTCTTTTGGTAATAATAGGTCCTTTTTCTAGAACCTCTTCTTGAACAACACCTTTGCTCCTTCTAGGCTTCTGCAATCTCTCATTTCCTCTTGAGAACACTTCAGGTGCCCTCTTTGTCCAATATCTTGTTGGATTATTTAGGTTCACTACCACTTCTTCTTCAGAGTGTCTTCCTTAATCGATCTTCAAAAACGCATCTAGTTCTCCTCTCACAGCTTCTCCTGCTATCCTCTATGCATTAGTATAAAAACACACATTCTCAATTTAAAACAGAACATACTACCTCAACTTCAAGATCTCAGCATGATATTGTTTCACCCATTCTTCTGCACTTTGAATGGATTGTCCTCTATTTTGTCCCTCAAGTCCTCTTTCCTTCAGAACTTGCATTAAGAAATCTTGCTTTCTCTTTCCTTCAAGGAATCCTCTATTCCTACCTACTCCAAGCCTCTTCTAGAACTGCTACAATCTCCCACTGTAGTCTTTATTATTCATTCATGCACATTACCTTCTTTTGTGTGCAAACTCCTTTCATAGGAAATCTTCCTCGTTCTGATTACAATTCTGCTCTAGTACAAATCTGCTCTGATTTCAAATCTGATTTGATACCAAACCTGCTGTGATACCACTAATGATGCATGGGTCCCTGGCATATAATCATCCTTAGCTAAATGATGCCAGGGTTACCTAGCATATACCCACAGTGTGCATTTAACAATGCATCCACACCTTTGTCCTAGGTATTTAACTCTGCATGGAGTCAAATCTTCAGACCATAAATGGTCAAGGCCCTTTTAGCCATAGGTCCTTTACATCGGAACCAATCACCTCGCTTTAAACCCTCTATTAGGACTATATCAACCCTTTAAAACATCCATTATCCCTTATAATGAGGCCTTCCTCAATTTCCTTTATCGGGACTGTTAAACTATCATAAACCTTCGTTAATCCTTTTTTAGACCCATCGTCGCATATATATATATATATATATATATATATATATATATATATATATATATATATATATATATATATATATATATATATATATATATATATATATATATATATATATATATATATATATATATATATATATATATATATATATATATATCCTCCTCTTAAACCATCGGTTGATATATATGTCACCCATAAAAACTTCACTTGAGCGCAATTTCCTTATAAATCCTTTAACAAAGGAATCAACTACAAAGAATAGCTTTTCCCGCCTTTTGTATGGCCCTTGCACAAATTTCGATGCACCCTTATCGCAATCGCTCATCACTCTTTCGTGGGTATTATTAACACAGGCCTCCTCTGGCTCCGGTATGTGATTAACGCAATACCGGATTTCAAGCCATATACAGTTGTGTCTATAGTAATATCGGGTCCACCCTTACCATCCACTTCTGATCTCCGAACCCCAACGCGTGATCTACGATCACCAATATATCACTATTGGCGATATCACAACTCCGATAAACACCGCCGCTGATCTTTACACCTCCCATGCTCGATTGCGATTTAAATCGTGACCATTGATTTGGCCATGATCCAATGGTCCACGATTAATCGTGCATGTTCATTACGATTCTCCAAGGCTTGATTGTAATTCAATATCAACTATGGATCTTCCAGATCCAATGGTTGCTGAGCGTTATTACTTAATTCCTCTACACGCCTATTTACTTTGATCTTACACCATTTTATTTAATTCTTATGGAATTTGGGGTTTGTTAAAGGTTTCACCTTACGCCTTTCCTATTCCACTGCGCCTCCTTGTGGCTTAATCTCTCATGCCCCTTAAGGCTTTTCCTTAGTGCTTCAATGGTTTCAAAGGATTATCCATGACCCTTTGTCTCGTTCTCCTCTACGTTCCATTTTATTATGTCTCGGCCCAATTTCACTTCGTTGTTCTACTCGAATAGTTCTCACTTTCTCCTCTGCGCGTCCTACCGAGTTCTACCTGCAATCCTATTATACATGCTCCAAATCACACATAACCCAACACTTGAATGTGTATTCCACTGATAATTCAGATAAATATTATTGATATAAAACAATGGGTTACATAACCAAGCGTCTATGTCTCGCATAGGCCTAATCTTCAATTATCAGTGGCTTCTTTCTCTAGCCGTAGGCTTATATATATTTATATGGAAACTTTAGATTGGACTACTATGAAATACCTAATCCCATCCTTTCCTTGAATCACTCAACTAAAGCCCTAAAGCTCACTAGAGGATACATATGGCAGATTACCTTTAATTAAATCTTCTAGAGACTTATCCATTCCATCTTTTCCTCTGTTTTAAAATAGATTTGTCCCTTTATTTAGCTCAATGGCCCACATCCTCTCTTATCTAATTAAATCACTAAAAAGCCTAAATTACATTAACTTGAGAGTTAGGAAAACTATTTCCTAAAAATACATGGCCCCCTATGTCTACTATTTACAACGATTTTCCCTTGGGTGAATGCTCCTACATCACCTAGGCTCATTCATGTCAACTATGTTACATGCTAAAAATATCAAGTTATGGATAACTTGTGAAAACTAATAATTTGAGGTGTGATGTCTAATTCTAGTTGTTTTATTCGCAACAACATTTCATTATTTAACAGAACTTAGCCAAGTATATAAACAACATGTGCTCAAATAACAACATGAAATTAAACTTTTCTAATAGCCATGAAAACATGTTAATAGAAAACAACTAAAAATATTTCAATCAATGAAGTGTAATACTAATTTCATCTTCAAACATTAGTTGTTGTTTAAATGGAAATAATACCAAGTATTTTCAATTTCATATTTAAAAGACAAAAAAAATAAAAAGAAACATTCAAAATACTATCAAACAATAAAGACAAGATATCATGCAATGGACATTACAATTATAGAAAAATTTGTTTACCTATCCACCGATGTCTTGTTTGGCATTTCTAAAACATTTTCTTGCCCAAAATAACCAGAGGTGAATGAATCACAACATTAAAAAACATAGGAATCCCTACTAGAAACTTGAACAAACTTTCTTTATTTGGGTGATACTGGCCACCATGTGGCTAGATGACTTGTATAAAGAAATTAAATAAAATGTCACAATAGAAAAGAACACCTTACGAACTTTGTATTCAACCTCCAAGAAAAAACTTACGAATAATCATGCAAACTAAGTTACATGTTTTAAGAGCCAAGTGGTGAATTAACATACCATATTTCCAACCCTCCATTTTTTATTGCACCAAACCTACTAACATCTAATACAAAAAAAATCATTATAGTGGATCAAGAAATTTTCTACAAGAAACTTCTTAAGAATCACCTTCTCCACTCTCCACTCAAGAGGAAAATTTAATGCCCGATAAAGATGAAGATCCCCTTTCTGGCTACTCTCAAGAATCATGTATATCTGCATATACAAAACAACAATGTAAGAGGAAAGTGTGCAGAAAAAATATCTATAAAATTGAAATAGATGACAATGATGACATAATGAGAAAAAGGAATGAAAATTGAGAAACCTAATTTATTTGCATAAGGAAAAAGTCAAGTAGAAATCATAAACAAATCTCAATATTTACACAAGAAAAATGTCACCCTTATTACCATTTTGTTCATACCAGTGCTCCTAAACATCATCAAAAGTGTTGTTATTTTAAAGTGTACCCTCAAGAGGATGATAAAGGGAGAAATGCACATGATTTCAAACTAACAAATTTAAAACAAGAAAAAAAATAATGTTGATCTTTCTAGGTTCCAAAAACATTCTTTAAATATTAACAACCTTCTTTACAAAGAAAAGATGCATTAACCAAAAGCCCAAGGAATGGATTTTTTCTTTCATAGCACCACAATTTTCTACTATAAAAGTTTACCAATTAATCCTAACTTCACTCAAAATTTTCACAAAACCATTTAATAAATAAATTGTCTCATTTATATTCAACAATATGAAGTTTTAAAGTGCAAATTGATTTTGATTTGGAGTTGGTGAGACTCAGATCTTGAACATAATTTTGTGCTTATTACACACCCATGTTCTCATCATGGCTTATGAAGTTCATGCTAAACACTTTGATAACTATATATTGCAATCACCATGAACTGGGACATTGCCATGATTATAATGGGGAGGGTGAATGGTAAAACCCCATTAGCTGACATATATGTACCTTGAGGAGAGTACATGTCCTACCCATTTAGGTATTGGCTCATTGAGCGTGTAAATATCAATAACATAGAAGAGAGAATGCAGACAATGGTAGTAATAAATGCATGTATCAATAAGAATCTTATACTTAAAGTGAGATAATAATTTTATAGAAGTTACCTAGATTTCAAGAAGTCAACTTTTAGTTCTAATTAAATAAGAACCCCAATGAAACATCCTTCAGTTTTAAAACATATGTCTAGGAAATCACATTAATAAGATATATATTTACTCACCTAGCTATCATAGTGAAAAAAATAATGATAAGAAAGATGAAACTCTTCATCTAAACTAATCCCTAAATGTTGCCAGGTGGTTCTTGATTAATTTTTTTTTCCACACCAATGTCTCCTGACATTGTCATGGAATTCTTTGTCTCAATGAATAGGTACAGAAAATCTCCCTATACATCAACACCATATGAATTAGTTTTATGTTGAACAAGATAACTACCATCTTAATTAAATTGATTGAAAAAATTCAATCCTGAGCTAACTGTCTAGAAACCATAATAACAACTTGTAGTTTTAGTATTCTACCATAACTGGCCAAATAGACAAATAGAAAATCATCGAATCATGGTACGTTATTATGACCCAATCCATTAACTTCAATAAATATAAAAAAATATATAATTGAAACATTTTCACAAAGCATTAGAGTTTGATCCTATATACCGTATTGAGTTGTGCTTCCATTTATTAAAGGTCTTATGTGAAAATGTAAAACACATAAAGTAAGATGGTAGTTATAAGAGCACCAGAGATACAATTTTCATATCCTTTATAAATTTGGAAAAATGAATGCATGTGAAAATCAAGACAAACAACAACTTAAATGGAAAAACATAGAAACATGGTCCACCACTGTCCCAATCCATCAAACTCCAAGAAATAGAAAGAATAAATAATTGATTCATTTTCACAAAGCTTCAAAGTTTGATCCTACATATTTAATTGATGTGTCCTTCCATTTACTGAAGGTCTTAAGTGAAAATGGAAAACTCATAATATAAGATGGAAGTTTTAATAGAACCCAAGATACAATTCCATATCCCTTTTATGATACTTCATAAATTTGAAAAAATGAGTGAATGGAAAATAAAGGGGTAAGGAAGATACAAGGTAAACTAGTAGCTATAGCAATTTTGCATGGTCAACCCAAGGAGAAACGCAAGGGAGGAAAGTAAAATGATGTCAACTTTAAAATGATAAGTCAAAAAAAGGGGCAAATCTCTATTTTTTGAATAAATGAATACATTGCATAGAAAATCCTACAACTTATGAACAACTTGGGCTATTTTGCATGGTGTTTCAAGGATAGGGGTGAGGGGAAGGGTTTCACGAATGGCTATAAGTTAACACAAAATTTCAATTGAACAAAAAAAAAATTTAAAATCCAAAAATTTAAAGAAATATAAAATTAAAAAACAAAGATTCTATAACATAGTGCTATAATATAAGTCAATAAAAGTAACTTCCATAGATAATAGATCTAATGTAACTCAAAAAGGGTAAAAATTCTTAGATAATAGATCTTAAAGATCTTGTCTACATGGATGTTATAATACTCACAAAAGAAAGAATTGATATAGGATACAAAAACCTACTAAACATGGGAATCAAAACTGTGAAGGCAATTAGTCCTCATTACAAAAACATACTACATAGTATTCATGCATGCAATGCATAGATAACCTTTGTCTAGGTTTGAATGTAGAACGACTTGGTGAATATTTTTATTTGAGAATTCGAACCAAATGGGCACTATTTTCGATAGTGGGTATTCAAATGTCCTCAAAACCATCCCAACAGATCTCCCAAAATTCCCTGTTTTTGGTAAGAACCATCTAGAGGATCTGGGATAAGTCCCCAAAACCATCATAAGACGTCTCCCAAGCATCCCATTTTATGGCAAGAAACATTTAGAAAATGTGGGAGAGGATCACACATCCTCAGATATGTCTCATTCAAAATAGGTAAATTCCCCTTGCGAACCCCAAGGATAGAAAAATCCAGAGGATGCATCCCAAAAGTAGTGACAAGTTACCCTATGCAACATCGTCCTCAGTGCACATGATAGAATATAAAATAATCTAAGATATTGACACACTAACATATTAACTCACGACCAAGTGTAGAAATTGACCTATATATCCACAAGTAGAATGTATGTAAGGAAATTATTAAATCATTCCACAAATGCATGGAAGATAACATCTATCATATCTAATTAAATTTTAATACTAGCAACCCTACAATTGGAGGGCCTAAATTAAGGAACAGTGGAAAATAAAACTTATAATTGGATATATATATTGTACTTCCTAAAAAATGCAAATAGACTGTGGATTACAAATTTACAAGCATTATTACATAAGAACTACTTACATGTTTCAGGCGACCATACACATCGGCTTCATTACAGAAATGAAATGTTTTGAAATTCACACTAATGGCTTTGAGAGCTTGCAAAACATTCAGCTGCTCCATTCTCATATTCATACCATTCTTTTGGGTGCTTCTTGCACACTACCAACCTTAGGGATAGTTTTGACAGTGCTTACTTGCATATCCCTATATGCGACACCATATGTTACTTCATCATATCCTAAGGATGAGATGATTAAACATCACTTTAACGTAGAAACCACATGTAACCTTAGGTTTGCAAGGGTTGGTGGAGTCCCTAAATATAAATAGGGTAGAGTATTTATATCTATTAGGAACTCATTTTCTTTCTACACTACCTCTCACCACTCTTCTTCAAGTAAATTCAAGTTGAAACAACCCTCTACCTGTTTCCTTGCTACCACAATTACACAAGAATAGATCTTGTGGAAACCAACTTTCAAGAGAGAATTAGTTCTAATAATTATGGAAATTTTAAACCAAAGTTAAACCTTGCATGCATGATATGGTTCTATAATTCCCTAATACATCGACATAACTATATTGGCACTCGCACAGATCCAATAGAAATAAATATGATCCTACAGAAATAAATATGATATAATTAATAATGGAAATAACATAAAACAAAAGGAAAACATAACCCCTTATTGAATAATATCTTTATTTGAGCTTGTGAAATGCAATATGGAGGTTGTAGTCTCTCAAAAATTCATAGTATTTTAGACTAGCATGATCAAACTCCTAATCAGTCTTAGACTTCCCTAAACATGAGTTGGTATTCAGTTTATTCTTCTTATTTTAGTTTGTTGGAGCTAAAACCCTTATTCTATTGTAGAGTTGGAGTATCCTATTTCAGAATTGGAGTTGAACCTTCTCTTCTCCCATTGAAAATTGTTGGAACTAAATTCTCTTTAGTTAATTCACTAGATTTACAATTCACCCTCAAACTGTTAATTTCATGTGGTACTCCAACAATCTTAGTGGCACTTCACCTCCTCCTGAGTTGTCTCAATGAATTCCCAGGGGTAGTGCATGGTGAATCTCCCTTTGACAATCCCAATAACTTCCCATGCATTTGTCCTTAGCAATTCCGCAGTAATGTGTCAATTCTATAGAAATGCGTGAGTTTTGTGGCAATGCATGGATGCACAAAATTTTTGTAGTAGTGGAAAATTATTTATTACTCCTAATAATAAAATAAAATAAACAAGAAGAAATTAAGATCAGAAGATAATATTTTGATACTTACATGAGCACAAGGATGCTAACTTTATGTGGGATCAACACCTCTTACAATGATTCTCACATTATCCTGTTCATCTTTCGACTCATCCTACTAGAATTGGGCTTCGATTACCATTCGTCTTCATAGTGATTCATTCACATCATTCTAAATCCAACATTCCTCATGCTTCTCCTTTCCCAATTCAAATGGATTCCCCTCTGGGATGTTTTTGGGGTTGCTCTAATATCAAAACTGATGCAATTTTTCTAATTGTACACTAGACAAATCTGGAACTAACTCCAAATGGGTGTGGATCCTCTGGCTTCTACAGGCACATATCTGAAAAATTGATGAAGACACCTCTTGTCTGCACATGTGTAGATTTACACACCCTGTTCTATCTCACAGGTATGTCCAATAATACTTCTCAAGATCTAAAAAAGTGTTATTAGCAACTAAGAAATACATTCTTCCACACAACATTATAATTGAAGGAATTAAGAGAGATTAAATACCTAATTGTAGCATATCATAAATGAACATGAATACACAATGTGTGGCATCATAAACACAATCTCTTTATTTATAAGCTCCTCCTCTAATATTTAATGCAACACATAGGTCCAAACCATGGTTTCTAGCCAATGATTAATGCCATAGGCATACTAAGGCTCCTTTGAGCACATTGTCTCTATCTTTATTACATAGAGGTAGGCTTGTTCCCTTGTAGATAGAGATTACAATCATTATATCCTAAATTTCTTGAAATAAATAGACCTAAATACCCAAATACCAACGTTGCCACATTTTTTGGGTGTTAGAGACCCACTACACAATGCATAGGAATCTTGCTTCATGGTATTGTTGTAGTGTCTCTTCTTGCCATTTGGTTCCAAAATCAATTCCTAGATCCTCGCGATCAATAGACCTAACAGCTCCCATAAATAGGTCAATAATTTGGATGTGTGTCATACTTTACCACCCCTACATCAAGAAAAATTCTATATAGACCCGAGTCTGAGATGCACTACCCAGTTTGTGAAAATTGAAGTTTCATATCTCCTATTTATTTATTTCCGAACTTGGTTTTGATAGATCCTCAAGCTTAGGAATCCCCAGGTCAATATCAAACTTGAATATAGATGGGTGTGTGTGAATGTCATATTCATGTAGTCAATGCATTATTTATATCTAATGTCCCATCACATCGACATACAAACACTACAATGCTCTCCCATGTCTAGGCTATTAGTATGGACCTTAGCTCTTTCTCAG
The DNA here is from genome assembly GCA_031772625.1 of Pinus tabuliformis. Lineage (NCBI taxonomy): Eukaryota > Viridiplantae > Streptophyta > Pinopsida > Pinales > Pinaceae > Pinus > Pinus tabuliformis. Next base: position 819,387,400 of record CM062810.1, on the reverse strand, counting down.
TGGAACTAAGGTGGACGTGATCCAATCTCCATCTCTCCAAAAGAATATAGTAAGCATTACATAAAATAAGATTTACCACTATCCCTAAAAGGACAGACTACCAAGGACATTGTGGCATAAACATATATATGTAAAAGGGATGGAGCTTCAACAAAAGGGATCCAACTTTGGATCAGGAATAAAATCTATTCACTAGACGTTGAATGGGGCTCAAAATTACTCATTGACATTTTAGTAGGAAAATTGCACAAATCCATATCCTTTAGATTGTCCTAATACATCTGTTGCAATCTTATAAGAGAGAATAGATCCAAACATAGGGAAATTATCATAGAGAACTTTAATGTCTATTGCTTTGTGAACATTATTAATAAACATGTTAGTTGATCCACTCTTGCATATGTTGGGATCACGATGTGAATACATTATCTGAATGGGCTTTACATTAAGAGGCATAAAATTCAACAAATCTCAAGCCTTGTTGGAATTTTCAGCAATGCCATAATTGATATAGGCATATCCAAGAAAACTCTTGGTGCTAATATCTTTGTAGATGTGAATAGAGAGAACAAGACCAATCTGCTGGAAGAGCCCATAAATCTTGTCATCGGTAACACTGAGGTCTAGGTTCCCCACATACAGAAACATTGATAGGAATTGATTAGGCAGATTGTTGTTTTCATTCCCGCAACCTATTGCTACTATGAAACAATAGATTTTTGGAGTTGGACTTGTATCTGTGTCATTCTCTCTCTCCTTTATAGAACTTTTATATCTACTCTATGATATTGGAAACAATATAAAGCACAACCTCCTTCAACTACTACAAATAATTTTAAAATAAAAAAAAAAAGAATAAAATCGCAATCAAAATGGAAAAGAAAATTCCAAACCACCCTAAAAACATATGTGAAGTTTAAAATCAGGGTTGGGAGATCCAAACAAAGCAAACCAGCCAAGAGCTCCTTTAAAATTCTTAAATTTTGAAAATTGTTAAGTTTGTTGAATTTTTAGTGAGATCTAAAATTCTTCTTTCTTACATTCTTAGTTAGTATTGTTTCCTCTCCGAGGTTGGGCCCCTAAATAGTTCCTCCCCCTACGAGTTTCATACCTCCATTTCTCCCCCCTGGCTTGCAGGATAACCCCGCCACATTTACTTACTTACAAAGAAACATGTATATACACCAAAATGGAATGCAAACAGCTAATTTCTATTCAGACTAACCTGACATTTTAGTATGTATAGTGCTAATGTTAATGTTAATGTAGAATTAGTAAAGGCATGTGCACATCCTACCCCACCAACTTGAGGTGGGGGGAATTTTTTGATGGTTTGGATATGGGAACATGTTCCACCTGACCCAATTCTTTATCATCCAAAAACCCAATAATTAGAAATGGATTATGAGAAAAAAAGGGAAATGTCTATGAAAATCGAGTTCGGATGGGAGTGGTCCCTACACATATCCCAAACCGAGTCAAGCTAAACCTGATGATTGAGTTGATTTAAGTTCAAATGTGCATGTCTGGGAGGACTAGGTAGGTGTACACAGTTAGGCAGTAAGGCAGACAATGCTCGTTGAGGAAGGACGTGGTTGGAAGAAATCAAATTGAAGATTTGAAAATATGTTGTAAACTCTAAATTTGACCGTCCTCCCCTAGGAGCACTTAACAAAGGTCGTGCTCAACAAATTTTGAAGTTGACTCTTGCAAGCATCCCAGGATGAGAGGGTGAGGCTACATGCCCATTTTATATGAAAACTAGAACTTTCAAGTATGGTGCAACGTGCAAGTTTGATCATCCCCCGTTGCAACCACTGAATATACCTCAACATATTATGATAAGATTGATTTAGGGAATGTTGGAGCCAAAGCTATAGATGAAAATATCAAAGATTGATTAACATTGCAAAAAGTGGATTAAGATCTTCTGTTTGAAGGAGACAGGAAGAAAGGTAGATCTGTTTGTGGTTGTAAAATTTCACCATCAAACTACTATTTGGGGTATGCAGGAAAATATGTCAAATTCAAGGTTACAAGGTTTTCCCATGAAGTTGTTTTTTGGGACTTTCTCTAAAAATGTCAAAGTTTCCATGCATGCCTAATATTATGCAGAGCATTGAAATATGTATTTTGGTCGTTTCATATGTTGTAAGTTTTTGGCTGTATGGCATAGGGTAAATAATTTTACATTGAAGATTTTATTGTAGCTATCGTAGGAATGTTTAGAAATTGACTATGATTTTGTACCAAAAAAATAATGAAAACCTAGAGATATAGAGATCGACTCAACAACACCTGCCTCAACTTCGATAGATAATAATAAAAGGGAGAAAAGATAGCTACAAACTGTGTCACTCACCATTTGGTAACCTCATCCCAAATCTTTCATGTATACTCCTGAATCAAGGGCTCTCCAAACTTGTTGCCACTTTATTGAGGGAGGTGTGCAACAAGTCGACATAAGTGATTCCTAGTCAATTACGACCTCAAATTCTCATATTCGAATTGACAAAATCAAATGGTGACTGCTTCATGCTACAACCTTCACCATATTGATATGTCAATGACATCAACGACAATACATGTTTGACTATAATTTCGATTCCAAATATATATATAAATGATTGAGGGAAAAGAATGATATTTCCAATTATTCCTAATCACAAAAAGGATTGTTGAATAGAGAAAGCCAGTTTAGGTAGTATTTGGGGGCAACAAAAAATCAAGTTCTGTAAACAAATTTTTAAAATGCATACAAAAAAAGAAAGTATGACCCATAAAAGCATACCAAATCATTTTGGGGGTCTATATCCTAATTAGGTGCGAGAAAAACAAGGTCACAGGGTTTATATATAGCAGCATTTAAGGTCATTTCTAGTTATTCAAAGAGATGTATGCAAGCAAATCAATAGCACTTAAGATTTATCTTTCCAAGATATCAGTCAAACAAGAAGCTTCAACTCTTTTGAGCTATGAGTAAATCTAGTGAGTTGCAAACTTTGTTTTATAGATAAGCATAACTTTCCATAGAAGAAGTTTTTTCAAGTTTTTTCTCCACAACCACAACACCGAAACTAGCCCCAAAAACTTGAAAATCAACCCTAAAAGCATGAAACAATTGACAACAGAAATCGAAAATTTGACAAGAACTGAATTAAATCTAATAGCAGCGAATTCCACCATATCTTCCAAGTGACAATGATGTGATCTGGCCATTCCTAAGCACAATGCGCAACCCCAGGGTATTAGAAAAGGGATATCATACATATCTAGTAATCTAAACCAACATAGAATTTAATACAAAAACCATTTATCATAATCATCTTCTAAAGCAGCACCATCATATTCTTCTTAGGTGTTTCTTTGGTTGCTCTATCTCATCACCAACTTAGTGTCCATTCTCTGAAGGACCTGATAGGCACATTCATGTAACCTCTTAAACAACAAAAGATCTTAATATTTCATAACTCCAGGCCATGCATATGAATGAACTTCAGTAGAGAACTTTTTGCATGTGATTTGCAAGTTTCATTGAATTTGATAGCTTCATCTTTAGTCAAGTTATGAAGATTCTATATAGTATTCTCCCTGCCATCTACATTCTATTTCTTACATACAACATGCATCTTGTCACCAATTTCTCGAGAAACTCCATTATTCTCTTGTTGTGAGTCATCCCCAGGCCCTTGCTAAATGCGAGAAGGCTTTAACCGAGTTGGGTGTTGCACTGGAAAATGTGGATGACACAACAAGTGTTGCTAAGCTTATAGCCACCTGTAAGAGCCCTATCTTAGGGTCTTCTAACAGATCTATTTCTGATGAATTTAAATGCAATAAGAGGCAATAGTTTACTTTCTTATAAGACTTTTAAACAAATAAAATTTTACCATTTACATTCTAATCCTTATAACTTAAGGTGAATATTTCATTCTAATAAAATTTACACGAGTAATCTATAGAGGAATACCAGTACTGGTGGCTGGTGGAGATACCTTTGAGCTGCTACCCTTGTTGAATGCTCCTTGTGACTAACCCAACTGGATTTATCTCCTAGCCAACTAGGAAATAATCCCTAGCCTAGGAAAACTCCATAGGTTCCCTAGCCCTCCAAGCCCAAGTCCAACCAGATGTAGTGTGCGTGTCCAAGATGAATGATCCAGACCAATATGAACAATGTTTCCCTCCTCTCAACAACCTAAGAAACCTCCACAGGTTCCTAAGGTCTCCAAAAATCCCAACTAATCCTAAAATCACAACCAACCCCACAATCATAAGCAAGACCCCAACATCCCATTTTCTCCCTTCCCCCTTCCCCTTTTATACCCTCCCTTTCTTCTCCATCTCAACCACCTCTCATTAATGTCATTATCTTCTCATCCATCCTTACAGTTGACTTCTCTTCTCTCGAGTAAAGCTCGGAGTACATTTGGAAATGTGACATGAATATAAAATTGGGAAATTAATGGGAGAGGACCATATCTTCTCCCAAGTAAATCTGTAAGTACATTTGGGAATGTGAGATGAATATATATATTGATAATCAAATGGAGAGGACTATGTCTTCTCCCAAGTAAATGTGAGGGTACATTGGGGAATGTGAGATGTAATTAAATGGAGAGGACCATGTCTTCTCCCTAGTAAATTTGAGGGTACATTGGGGAATGTGAGATGAATATATATATTGATAATGAGTTTGAGAGGACCATGTCTTCTCCCTAGTAAATGTGAGGGTACATTGGAGAATGTGATATGAATACATATATTATTTGAAATAATGGAAGGAGGCCATATCCTTCCTAAGATTCAATTTGAGAAGGTAAGTTGGGAATTTGAATAATAGAAATCATGAATCTGCATAGACTGTAGCAGTCCGCCGGTTGCTTAACTCCCCAGGAGCTCTGGTTTTTCCGACTATTTTCCGGCCTCCTTTCAAATTTCACGTCCACCTTCCAACCACCTAGCTCACAGCAGTTACTCCTCACCTACCTTCCTGCAACAGCTGCCCTTCACAGCTCGCCACCCTGCATGGGGCTGCGGTTTGGCGGTTCACAACGTCACTTACGCCTCCGTTTTTCCATCTCTAGACCCTTCCTTGTCAGCCTCGGGCTTCCTTCCCCGTCGGGAATTGAATATTGTCAGCCCCAGTACATTGACCAGCATCTATCTTTCACCACCGACATTCCATCTGGGTATTACTCTCTGCAGGTTCCTCTTTCCGACGGTTCCATATCATAATTCCCTCTGTAAGGGGCCTTCCCACAATCTATTTTCGGTCTTCATTGGATCTATTGCGGGCCTGGGGATGGCTGCAGACAGCGACTCCCCGGGTACAAGGGCTCTTTTGGCGGCAGCCATCGAGGCTGAGGAGGGACACTTTGCCCCACATGGGAATTCCAGCTGGCAAGACACTCTGTCAGGCTCCCTCCCCACGCAGCTAAGGGACCCCCCTCTCTTTGCTTCTCAGCACCTTTCATCTCGCGGGAAAAAAAGCACCGTTCCAGCTAAGACGGTTCCCCCTCCCAAAGCTGTTACGATCTCTGGCTCATTCTTATCCGAGCGCATAAGCAGTCTACAGAAGCTTGCACTCGTTGGGAAATGGTACTTTCCCGCACTGTCCGAAGCAGACATGAGAGAATGGATTTCAAAGTCCTGGGCGCCGATAATTGGCTATGCCCCTATTATATCGCGCATGATGAAAGACTGGTTCTCCTTTCATTTCCAAAAGCAGGAAGATCTTGAAAGGATTCTAGCCAAACCATGGGTATATGGTCGGAGCTTTCTGTCGCTCTCAAGGTGGTGCATGGGCTTTGACCCCCTCAAGAACACACCATCCCATTCTCTGATATGGTTAAAGCTTCCCAATCTCCCTCTCGAGTTATGGACGCAGGAAGCTCTTGAATCTATTGGCAACGCGATAGGTAAATTCATTTATGTTGATCCATGGATTAGGGGGGAAAAGGATAAGTGCATTGCTTGGATCCTCATTGACAGACCCTTCAAAGGTGGCTACCCGGAACAGTTGGAAATTATTTGGGAAGGATCTCGCATACAACAGAGAATCGATTTTTGCGGCATTCCTTTCAGGTGTTCCTCGTGCCACCACACGGGTCATCTCCACAATGCTTGCAAATACAAAAGGTTGAGGGGCCTGCGCTCTATTAAAACAAAGGCACCTTCTGATAGTGACAGCCTATCTGGTCGACATTTCTCCTTTATGTCTTCAGACCATGCTAATAAGGGAGAATCCCCCAACCTTGCGGACTTCAAAAGTCCCCCGCTTTCCCCCCCTCTCATGAACATGGTTGACTTCACATGTCCCCCCATTCCTGAACAACCTGAGGAAAATTCGGTCCCCTCCCCGCCCCCCTTGAATGTCGCTGATTTTGTAGTCGGCTCTCACCCGATCCAAATATCCTCTTCCCCCCCATCTCCATCTACCAAAGATTTCCCTTCCTCGACCCCCTTCAATTCCCCTATTTCCTCCCCTCATAATGAACCTGATAATGATATCGACCAGCTTTTAAATCGTCACCCTTCTATCCTAGAGCCGCTCACCATCCACAAACCCGACTTCCCCTCCATTAGCCCTGCCTCTGCCAAAAACATTACTGTCCGGAAAAAAACTAGAGGTGGCAGCAGGCACTTCAGGGGAGATCCATTGCCACAGACATAGGTGTCATTAACCTCCCTCTTGTCGACGTCCCCATCTTTGAATCTCCTCCCCCTCAGCCTCTTAGAGCAAGCGTGGCTGGAAGCTCTTCCAAATGACCTTTCTTGTTTCCTACAACATTCAGGGTTTAGGAATGGCCCCGAAATTCTTGGCTTTGAAAGCCACATTCCTAGCTGAAAACCCATGCATCATTTTTGTACAGGAGACCATGCAATCCTGCCCGTCTTCAATCGCCTTCTTCAGAAGAATGTTCCCCTCCTGGCACATGTCGGCAGTCAGTGCTGACGGTCTGTCGGGCGGTCTTGTATCTCTCTGGAACCCTCTTATGGTCAAAGCTAATGCATTCAAATGTCAAGCCGGAATTCTCCTCTCTGCGCGCATCCGGGGAAAATCTCGGCCCATCAAATTGCTAAATATATATGCGCCTTATAAGAACAGAATCCCCTTCTGGGACTCTCTTCTACAATCAGGTATCCTTGACATTCAATCATTGATTATTGCAGGTGATTGCAATTTCACTCTCAGCTCTCAAGAAGCTTGGGGTCATTGCTCTGCCATGGACAACCTTGCATCCAAATTGCGTGCTGAGCTCCTTTTCAGAGACCTCGTCGATGTCCCTCCGATCCCTTTGGCACCTTCGTGGGATAATGGCAGAGTCGGCAATGCTTATATTGCAAAGCGCATTGATCGCGTCATCCTCTCATCTTCTATCATCGAAGACTGGGGGATGCCCACTTTACAAATTGGTTCTGCCGCGACGTCCGATCACAAGCCCATCTCTCTGGCTTGGCCATGCGTCATGCATAGGAGGGGTTACTCTTTCAAGTTTAATTCAACCCATCTACAGGATCCATCCTTTGATGCCTTCGTCAAGTCTGCCTGGAACCAGATCTCTCTCTCAGAGGATGCCCCGTTCCTCACGTTCCGGGAAAAAATGGATATGCTTCGGGGGAAAGTAAAGTCTTGGAAAATCAAGCAAAGGGAATCTGATTCTTGGGAACTAAGCACCATACAGGAAAGAATCAAAGGCATCTCGTCCTCTGTTCCTATCCACGGTCTCACTTTTGACAGGAAGACTCTTCTCTGGTCTCTTGAGAAGAGGAAACAAGCCCTCCTTCTAAAAGAGGAAGCCGCTTGGAGACTGAAGAGCCGATCCCTTTGGCTTAAGAAAGGCGATAGCAACACCATGTTTTTCCACCGTATTGCCAATGCGCGCCGATCAAGGAACTCAATCTGGAGCTTGAAGGACTCGATGGGTAACACTCTTATTACTCAACATGACATCTCCGCTGCTGCTACCACCTTCTTCAGGAATCAATACAAGCGCCAGAGTAATGACATCTATGACATGCTTTGGGCGGTTAACCACCTCCCCACCATGTTCGATGATGCCGCCAACGATCTTTTCCTCACTCCAATTTTGGAAGGTGAACTCTTGAGTATCATAAAAGGCTTCAAAAAGGACAAAAGTCCCGGTCCTGACGGCATCCCAATTGAGTTTTTCTCTCATTTTTTTGACATTCTTAAGGATGACCTTCTCAACATGGTCAATGCCACTTGCCAAGCTGGAAGCATAAATAGCAATCTGTCGGCTTCCTTCATTGCATTAATCCCAAAGATTGAGAACCCAGCATCCTTTGGGGATTACAGGCCCATCGCCCTCTGCAATGCTCTTTATAAAATTGTTTCTAAAATCATTGCGGAACGCTTGAAGAAATCCATCAGCTCCTTTATTGCTCCTCAACAACATGCCTTCTTGAAAGATCGCCTTATTCTCGACGCCGTAGCCCTTGCTCAAGAAGGTATTTTTGCCATTTCCGCCAAAAACATTGATGCGGCTGCTCTCAAGGTTGATCTATCCAAAGCCTTCGACTGTGTCAGTTGGAGCTTCTTACGAGTTCTTCTTGCCAAAATCGGCCTCTCGCCTCGGGCATGCAGTTGGATTATGGCTTGTGTTGAATCAGTTCACTATGCGGTCATCATCAACGGGACTCCTTCCTCCTTCTTCCAGGCGGAACGAGGTCTTCGCCAGGGTTGCCCTCTGTCCCCCCTTCTTTTTATTTTGGTCATGAACTCCCTCAGCTCGCACATCAATCTTGCAGTCTCTCAGGGGAGGTGTAAGCCGGTTAAGATTTGTAAGGATGTCTCTCTCTCCCATAATTTTTGTGTAGATGACATTCTCATTTTTGCTATGTTATGCAAGGCATCGTGGGCATGTTTATATATCATCTTTCAGAAGTTCCATGCGGCCACAGGCCTCTTCATCAACAGTGGCAAGTCCATGTTATTTCATAACAATTCCAACCTGGCCAATGCCCTATGGGTTGCGAATCGCTTTGGCATCAACCTTGCTCTTTTCTCTGAAGGCCTTCCATATCTCGGGTTCAAGCTTAGAATCAAAAACAACAAATTCTCTGATTGGTTATGGCTCATAGACAGATTCTACAGTAAAATATCTAAATGGGAGCATAGACTTTTGTCTCTAGCTGGACGCTTTGTTCTCGTTCAAGCGGTTCTCTCGCAATTATCAGTATACTGGGGCCATCTCTTTGTTCTTCCTGCAAAAGTCCACAAAGCAATCCAGTCTCTTGCTGCCAACTACCTGTGGGGAGGACACTCCCATCAATCAAAGCTTCATCTTGCAAGGATGGATCTCATCACCACTCCTAAAAAGATTGGCGGGTGGGGCCTTATCAACATGAAGCGTTTTGGCAATGCTCTCATCGTCAAATCTATGCACAGGGCAATATTTGGGAACAGCCCATGGTCTTCTCTTATCAAGCAGAAATATTTAAAGGGGCGCCCTCTAGATTACTGGCTCAGGAAAGATTCACTTGGGATCTGTTTTGGATCTCCCATCTGGTGCTGCTTTCGAAAACAACAGCGCTTCTTCTTCAGCATTCTCAAATGGTGCTTCTACTCTGGATCATCCATTTTCATTTCTTTCGACCCCACTCTCTACAATTTGGAATCTCACATCTCCCCGACTCTCCTCATTTTTCTTCACAGCAGGGGTATCTTCACTTGGTCCATGCTCATTGACTCGTGGTCCTCCCTATCGCCCATTTGGAAAACCAATCAACAACTACACATTCCTCCACCTCTTCGCTGCCTTTGGACCTCCGCCACCCTCCACTTCTCTCAGCTGAATATCCTTCAGATGGGGACTCATGATTCCCTTATTTGCTCGACAGACTCCTCCTCTCGCCCCATCTCTGTCAAGCGCCTTTACTCAGCCCTCACCTCCTCCTCCCCGCCTCCTCCCTCCCCCTTCCCTCTTAAGCTCTGGAAAGCTTCTTGTCCTCTTAAATCCATTTTGTTTGCCTGGCTTCTCTTTCACAACAGGAATCTTGTATGGGACGTTCTTCAAACAAAAGGATGGCAAGGTCCAAGTCGATGCTGCTTTTGCCTTACCCATTCGGAATCTAACATCCACTTGTTTTTCCACTGTTCGGTTACCTCTGCCATATGGACCGATCTATCAACTAGCTTTGGCTTTCCTATCATTCCTTTTCCCACGGTCATGGAGGCCTTCACTTGGTGGTCGTCTCAGCGGCCCTTCTGGCACGCCATCCTCCTCAACACGATCTGGCATATTTGGAAATGGCGCTGTGGCCATATTTTTCAGGACTTATTCGTCCCTCCTGCTATCATAATCTCCAAGATCAATGGCAGCTTGCCTCCGGAATGATCCCCCTCTGGGATCTCATCTGCTGATTTTTCTCATTTTCTGATGCGCATTGTTACACAGCACTCCCATCAGGGGACTCTCCAACTGCTGTCCATTTCGATGTTCTACGATGCTTTTCTCTCTTTTTGATGTAATGATGCACCAGCTCCTTTCTCATTCTCATGCACAGGATGTATTGGGTATTTTCTGGTCTCCTATCTTTCATGCTCAGGATTGTGGTTCATGCTGAATCATCAAACAAGATTCAACAACATTCATCCTATTTTGTAATCTAACTGATTATATGATCTCAATATAACATATATAGTTTTTTTTCTTCTGAAAAAGAATTTTATATTAGACCAATATTTCTCAATATTTTCAGATAATGTAAACATTAGTCAAATTTGTAGGTTAAGATTTAAGTGGGGCATTACACCACCCATAATTACAGAGATACAAGAGCTATTGTAAGTTCTCACGCTGTAGAGATTTATGGCCTTGATATTCTTTTAAATGGGATCCAGGATGATTTTTACAATGTTACTCGCTTCTTGATGTTAACTAGGGATCCAATAATTCCACAAACTGACAGACCTTTCAAGACAAGCATTATATTCACTGTTGAGCATAGACCTAGGGCAATTTTCAAGGCACTTGCTATATTTTCTTTTAGAAATATCAATCTAATCAAGATTGAAGGTAGGGCCCAGAGAAAGCGACCATTGAGGGTGGTTGATGATAGGAACAATGGGACTGCAAAATACTTTGACTACCTATTATATGTTGAATTTGAAGCCTCTATGGTTGATCTACAAGAACAAAATGCATTAACTCACCTACAGGAGTTTGTAACATTCCTCTGAGTACTTGGTAGCTGTCCAATTGACACGACCCCTATGAATCATCCTGCAGTTTCATAGGCTTACAGATCGTTGGTTTAAACGTCAAAGGATTCTACCCTTGTGAAACACATTGTTTTCCACTATCCTACTTCATGGTTGAGGAAAATAAACATTTTGGCCTCTCCTTATTTATCCTTGGAGTCCTGTCAAGGAGATTGCATTTCAGAGGTTCCTCTAGTGCTTAGTTGGCATGCATGGGTTGAAAATTAGCAACTTATCCATATTAATACTACATCTAGCTTGCTAGCTTTTGATGTGGGCCTGAAGTGAGGATTGTCACCACCTAGTTTTGCAGAATAGAAGATATATGTGTGTGCATCTTTTGTATATTTGATTTTTTGTAAATATAGTTGTTGGACATGGATAGAGACAAACTAAATGACATGGATAGGGACAAACTGAATCAGGAATAAATGATGGCTTTCTAAACTTTAATATAATATTATTGTGCTATATTGAATCACTAAATATTTTTTTTTTTTTTCTAAGTTAAGAATAATCTAAGTAACCACGGGGGATTTGAACCAGTGACCTATTGCAAGGAGTGCCTTAACAAGGCACCCATTCACCGTCAATCCAAAGCCCCGTGGGCAAATCACTAACATTTTATTTGGATTAAAAAAATGCTTTATACCCTGCGCAGGAACCAGAAGCAGAGGGGTAAGCACCAAGGTGAGCAGCACCATGTGCAGTTGATCTGAAATGAGGGTTTAGCATCTTGTTATGCTTACAAGAACCTCTCACTCCAAAGCTTAACAATTATTTGATCTAGCTTATGTTGACAATTACGAAATTAAGTACTTGAAACAGGCATATGTCTTTGTTTGTTTTTAACTGTTTAAGTTCTTTAAGTTGATTTCTTTCTTTCGATATTAGACACACATAACATCCATATAATGTAGCAAATAAACATCAACACATAACAAAAAAATTAATCTAGGAGTTCAGCCGAATATCGTGGGCTACGTCTCCTTGAGCTTTTTTCAATTTGACTTGCCCCTTTGGGATTATGGTTTCAATTATCTTACAAGTTCCACACTCAGCTCCAATGGTTATTGACTGAACAAATGGGCTTAGAAAACCATCTATATCCCTGTCATGGTTTTCATCATTCTCCAAACAGATCTAAGATCCCTTAGACTTGATTCCTTCAGTCGGTGCACTTAGATTCCTTGAGATTCTTGATGGCACTAACTCCTTCAGAATTCTTCAACTATCTCTAAAACCACTTCTACTATCTCTAGCACATATCAGACATCAACAATGGACTATTCATTTGCTCAAAATGAGCACTGCATCCTCGATCTAAGCCTTCCGCCATGGTTGGCACTTGGCTACCTCAAACTTTCCTGTAGCATCTCGGCCTTTAGAAGTCTTCAGATGCTTATGTAAAGCCTTTCAATGGACTCATAATGCTCATTATAGTCAGTAATGACTATTGGTTCGCTGAGAACGGATACTGGTAGCTCCTGCAACTAGCTCCAACCCCTGGTGGCCTTGAGCTCCAAAATATCCCTGGATGAAAATCTCCTTGAAGATGGCTTCTTCAACTTCTCTGAACTATTCCACTGGCTTCTAAAGGCCTCAATTAGCCTAGCTAGCCTCTTGTTTCACTCTCTTAGGTCAAAAATCACTTCTAGAGTGCATTTATTCATTAACTCCTAGTGATCCTCCACTAAATCTAGCAAACTGCACTTAACTGCAGTTAAATTTGGCATAACCACCCGTTTTTAGCGTTTTGACAAGATTGACCACTGGAACTTACCATAACCGTCAGCGTTTGGCATGCATGTGATAGGTACTAGACCTAGCGGGTAGGGATAACATTGGGCTGGTGGTTTGTTGGCAATCAACACGCAAACCACGTGTGGTTAATTTCAATCGGCGGACATGTGACCGCTTTTGGGGACTACTGGCAGTCGTGACCCCCAAACCACAATCCATTAAAACTTAATTAAAACATTTGGCTGTAGATTTTTAAGAACCAATGTAGCGGAGTTGGTAGCGTGCGTTCAGGTCTTGCCAAAGGTCATGGGCTCGATCCCCCTGGACCCCAAACATAATTTTACAATGTCATTCCAAGGCCACGTGGCAGACTCTAGGCTTGCCACATGTCAGCTCCTAATTGGTTAGCCAAAAGGAATATTCCAAGGAATATTCCTTGGAATATTCTTTTTTTAATATTTTCCAAAAATCATTTATTCTTGAAAATTGCAGTTTACTAGACTTTTTCAAATGGCGATAACTTCTTCATATGGTGTCAATTTTTTGAACCATTCACGGTGTCGGAATCGGGAAGATGAGATATATATGGTCATTCAAGTTCAACACTCTTTTGAACACTTTGAAATTTGAGCTATCATTAAAGTCCTAGATCAATATCTAATCACTCCTCCCCATTGGGAAACTTTTAGACCCAAAAATACTAATATACTGATCCGAACAGTAGATGAGAGTACAGTACCCTCTTCTTCAGCCTTCATACACTTTCCTGCATGGCAGGTGCCTTTGAACCAAATCTCAAAGGTAGTTGACGCTTCCCTTCCTGGATGCACTTATCCTCCTATTAAGAACTGTCTTCCTTGAACTCATTCAAAATTTACACAATGTAGCTAAACATCTCTTCCAAGCCACTTCCATGGCAACTTTTCCTACTGCAAATCTTCTTTAGCAGATAATGTCAAAATACAAGAAAACAACTAGACGATATAAATTCTTGCTTCACCAAAAGAAACAAATTTCACATCATGTGAATCATCATCATGTCTTTACATCTTGTGTACTGATGATCGAATAAATCACAATCCGACTAAAATAATGCCTTTTCAAACATTTGACCCTTCAAGTCAAGCACGTACAAAAATAATTTTAACAATTCTTTTACAAAGATAAAACACATCATCATTATATCCCTTTTACAATCTGGGAGACCAAATCAACTTTTCCAAGTCGACATGATATTACATGCACGTTTGAAAAAAACAATATGATGGTCAATAGCTTTCCATCAAGTCAATTACATACATGTCCAAATACAAGGAAATCATTAACATCCCTGTGTTCATGCATTCCACCCTCATGCATGTATTCAATTCTTCAACTTTCTCTTAAGGACAATAATAAGTACAAGATCCTCGATCACATGTACATGTACTTTCAAATTTGAAATGAATACAATTTTGCTGCAATAAAGTGAGTCTAACTACTCAACTTTTCCATCCTACAACTTGCATTCCATTAGCAAAGAAATGAAAATAGATGTGACACATTTCTTTTCTCATCAAAAGACAAGTAACTTTAATTAGATAATAACTATAACCATTTCTTACCAATCCACACCAAAGGTGCTTCCTTTAACTACACATCGACATCAACATGTGGATCATCCTAAAACACATTGATTATGGAAACTTCCTTTCCATTCTTACCATATTCTTTCTCCACTTTCTTCAAATTTCATGGAAGCATTGTTGGATTCGAAGTCCAACACCTTTCAGCAATATGTCCTTGCTTATGGTAGTAAGTACAACACATTTTCATCTTCTTGATAGCATAATTTGCCTTGTCCAATGGACCTTTGATTTCTTTCCTTCTTTCCTTCAAAATTTTCCTATATGTGGCCATTCTCTTCCAACATCTAGAAGCACTATGGTTAACCAAACCACAAAAGGAACATGCAATTATTTTCCAATGCTTATGTGGAAATTTATCATTATTAGCATAATCAAAAGAAGTGTGATTGAAATCAGATTTATACCTTTATTTTTCACCTTCATTACCTTCATGAGGAGGTGAATCAAATGAAGAAGTAGCTCCCTTTGGAGCACCATCAATCTCTTCAATGCTTTCAGAGCTTTCACAACTCTCTGGTTCAAGTGTATGCTTTTGTACACCTTCTTCCTGCAAATGATGTTTCAAACAATTGCATTCCCCAAGAATACAATTTTTACAAACTTGAGGTAGGGAACCTGAAATGAAACTCCTTCTAGGAACTGTTTCAATTGCCTTCATGGATGCTTTGGAACTTCCTCCATAAGATTTTCCATATGCAAGACCCAAATACTTAGGCCTTTCTTCAACCATTATTGGTTCAACAATACCTTGTGCATTCTTTCCCAATCTTTTTCCTTCATAGCCCATTTTGGACATTAAATTGGACCCTACGTCTCTTATATGTTTTTCAAAAGAACCAACATAAACATTCTCAGAGGAAAATGAAGACAAACTAGAATTTTTTACCTCTTCTTCAAGATGATTCTTGAATAAGGCTTGTTTGGTAGTAAGGAGCTATGTCTCCAACTCATGCATCCTTTCCAGATCCATATTTTCAATATAAAGTTGTCTCTCCATTTCTTGCAATTCGTCAGAGAGCAACTGCTTCTCTTCCTTCATGGAATTCAACTGCTCTCGAAGTCCGGTGCTCATTTCTCTCACCATATCCATCATGATGAAATCTTTCCTCAAGTGTTCATCAAAGAATCTTGTGAAAGAGGAGGATTTGGAAAGATCACTTGTAGAAGTTGTCATCATCAAAATGAATAAAATCACTTAAACAAAATTCACAAAGCTTTCAAAATCTATTAACAAATTTCTAAACTAAATGGTAGTAGAATCAAATTCTTATTCAAGCAACCTTTCACAAACAAACCCTCTTATGCTTCAAGGATTTTCTTGAGGTCCTTTGGGTAAGGAGAATGCCTTCAGCCCTTCTTCCTTCTTGTCCTCTCCTAGAATTAGCTTATTAATAGCTTTCACTTCACCTTTGCAAACTCAAACAATAGTTAATTTACAAACAATCAAACAGTATAATCCTTTGTATTGTTTAAACACCTATCAAGTCAAACAAGAAAATATATTTCTCTACCAATCAATCATCTAGCTCTGATGCCACCTAATTTGAAATGAGGGTTTAACATTTTGTTATGCTTACAAGAACCTCTCACTCCAAAGCTTAACAATTATTTGAAATAGGTGTATGTCTTTGTTTGTTTTTAACTATTTAAGTGCTTTAAGTTGATTTTTTTCTGCCAATATTAGACACACATATCAGCCATATAATGCAACAAATAAACATCAACACATAACAGAAAATTTAATCTAGGAGTTCACCCGAATATCGTGGGCTACGTCTCCTTGAGCTTCTGCCAATTTGACTTGGCTCTTTGGGATTATGGCTTCAATTATTTTACAAGTTCCACACTCAACTCCAATGGTTATTGATTGAACCAATGGGCTTAGAAAACCATCTATATCCCTTTCATAGCTTTCATAATTCTCCAAACAGATCTAAGATCCCTTAGACTTGATTCCTTCAATCGGTGCATTGAGCTTCCTTGAGCTTCTTGATGGCACTAACTCCTTCAGAATTATTGAACTATCACGGAAACCTCTTCTACTATCTCTAGCACATATCAGACATCAACAATGGACTATTTATTTGCTCAAAATGAGCATTGCATCCCCGATCTAAGCCTTCCTCCATGGTTGGCACTGGGCTGCCTCAAACTTCGCTATAGCATATCAACCTTTAGGAGTCTTCAGAAACTTCTGTAAACCCTTGCAATGGATTTAGAAGGCTTATTACAGTTAGAATGACTCTGGGTTCACTGAGAACGGATACTGGTAGCTCCTGCAATTGCCCCAACCCCGAGTGGCCTTGAGCTCCAAAATCTCTGTTAATGAAAATCTCCTTGAATATGGCTTCTTTAGCTTCTCTGGACTATTCCATTGGCTTTAGAAGGCCTCAATTAGCCTAGCCAACCTCTTGTTTCACTCTCTTAGGTCAAAAATCACTTATGGAGTGCATTTATTCATTAACTCCTAGTGATCCTCCACTAAATCTGGGAGACTGCACTTAATTGCAGTTAAATTTGGCATAATTTCCCTTTTTTAGTATTCTACCAAGCTTGACCACCGGAACTAACCATAACCATCAGTGTTTGGCGTGCATGTGATAGGTACTACACTTGGTGGTTAGGGACAACGTTGGGCTGGCAGTTTATTAGCAGTCAAAATGCGAACCATGTGTGGTTAATTTCAATTGGCAGACATGTGACTTCTTTTTGGGAATGCTGCCAGGTAAGATTGCTGGCAGTCCTAACCACCAAACTACATTCCGCTAAACCTTAAATAAAACATTTGACTATATATTCTTAATAACCAATGCAACGGAGTTGGTAGCACGCGTTCAGGTCCTACCGAAGGTCATGGGTTCGGTCCCCCCAGACCCTAAACATAATTTTACAATGCCATTTTAGGGCCACATGGCAGCCTCCGAGATTGCCATGTGTAAGCTCCTGTTTGGTCAGCCAAAAGGAATATTCCTTGGAATATTCTTTTTTTAATATTTTCCAAAAAACATTTATTCTTGAAAATTGTAGTTTCCTGGACGTTCTTAAATGGCGACAACCTCTTCATATGGTGTCAGTTTTTTGAACCATTCATGGCACCAGAATCAGGAATACGAGATCTATCCGTTCATTCAGGTTTGACACTCTTTCAAACACTTTGAAATTTGAGCTATCATTAAAGTCCTGGATCAACATCTGATCAACAGTAGTTTAAAAGGTCGGTACAAAGGCATATGAGTAAGTCTCAAAGGAAGCATCCTCACCCTACAGCAGCTAAAAAAGAGGCATGCTTGCTTATCTAATATAATATTATATAACGAATAAAGCCACTGCTAGACAAACATACCTACTGTCTCATGCAAGTAGGCTCTTACGAATAGATGGTGGGTACTGGAGCGATTCCTACCAAGGGTAGACCGATGAATAGATGGGTTCGGGTGCACCTCGATGTCCAATTAGTGCAGTCAGGGTAACCACCAGAACCCCCAAAATATGAGTACCAGAGACATGATCAAAACATCCATGCCCCCCTTCCATAGAAATAATGTAAGATAAGAAAGAAAGGCTAATTTTATTTACTTTTATTTAATTAGATAAGTACTTCAGGTGAAGGCCCTTGGTTATAGGTTACAGTTGAAAGGCATCTGGTGAAACCTTACCGATACGGAACACAGGGCCTCGAGCTTGGCTACTCGGTTTGGGTCTTCTACTTGGATCCCTGTCTGCAATTGCAAGCGATTTTCAGACAAAAGAATAGGGTTTCCAGGAAGCTGAAAAATCAATATTATGCACAACTCTGATGGCTACGCTAGTTACAATTTCACAAAAGTAAAAGGATTCATTGCAGAATCTAAAAACTAAGTGATTTACCAATTTTGACACATTTTCTGCCAGAAAAACATTCAAGAAGAGTGAAAAAATTCCACTTGCAAGCTCCAATCACTAAAATTAATCTAATCATCATGGCTACTGCTCCCACAATTATCCCAAGAATTTCATAACATTTTTTCCCTTCTGCAATTTGAACAACATTAATGGGTATGATATATTTAACCCAAAATATATAAACCCTTACTAAATTAAGTAGTATATTCCTTGTCATGCAAAACTATGTGAAAAAATACCACACACTACATGAAGTTTACCTGAAGGGGTTGTTGTAGGTGGCGGTAGTGATGGGGGCAAATGCGGGGGAAGCATTGAAAATTTTAAAAAAGAATACATCTTGAAATGATAATAGCAGTTCTTAGATGAAAATTGTGCTCCAATAGTACCAACTGCGCATGATTCTAGTGATGAGGATGCATAAGTTAGGCAAGACCCGCAGTCCTTTTGGACAGATCTTTCAAACACTGGGTTATGGCGTATATATACACCATAAAATTAGAAGGTAGAGAATAATATGGAAAGAAAAGTTCTGGGCTCTGCGAAGCTTTCTTTGTAACGTTTGAGAGCAGGACATCAACAACATCTATGAATTATCATGGCTTGCTTCTTTTCCCACCGTTGCAGATTAAATTTTTCGGCGTATCAATTAGATCAAACTTTTCAGCATATCAATTTGAATGGACACATATCAAATTTTCCCATAAATAAATCAATCTTTTAGTCGCATTATTTCGTTATCTTGTTATAGTTACTACATTTTCTGAAGGTGGTTTCTGGTGGTGTTGAGAGGAAACCTGATTTAAGAAAAGCAGTGACGATAAAACTGATCAAAGAAACCCTCTGCGCAAGCCATCCTTTCCATCGATCCCTCTCGTTGTTCTCAATCCTCAACCCCTCTCCTAGTCAACCCTCCTATTGCTATTGCTACCTCCACTAACGATGTTTTTGATACCTCTAATCTGTCGATTTTCCTTCTAATTCTTCTTCCTTAACCAATACATTGTCGAATTTTTATCATTCCTCATCCCGCCTAAAATCCCCACCTAAAATCCCCCTTGTCCTCATGTGCTAATTCTAATATTCTCCGCTCCATCCCTATTCTTCCATCACTAATAATTTTTTTACTAAAAATAACCCTAACAATATTATTGATTATAATAATATCTCTAACCTTTCTAATCCTAATCTTGTTTTCCTAATTCTCCAATTATTTTCCTCCCCTTCATTTATCCAACTTTAATAATATCCTCTCCAATTATAACTCTCTTACTAATTATAATTTAATTAATAATAAACCCCTCATTAATAATAATTTCTCTAATAATACCTCTAATAATAATAATAAGAATAAAACTAATAATTCTCTTAATATATGTAATAATTTGAATAATATTTCTCTTAACAATAATAATAAATGTATTTTTAATAATAATAATAATAATACTAATACCTACCCTTATTTGGATTGGTTTTAAAATCAAACCCATTTTATCTTGAAATGAAAAACAAGCACCATGATCGAGGCATGTCGTGAGAAATTCTAAGGGTACAAAATCCAAAGGTGTAAAAATTAGGGCCAAACTCCATAGGACTGAGGGACAGGGATAAATGCACCAAACTCTTTTTTCAGGATCTTCAACAACAACAGGAGTTTGAATACATCAAATCTATTCAGATTAAGAAATGTAGGCTCATTAAGAATAAAGAGATTTTTCAAAATCTTATAGCCTACCACAAACTGATATCACATCCATCACTTCAATGAGAAGTCTAATGAAGCATCATGGAGAGAAGACTCTTCCTACAACTAATTTCATTTTCCAATTTTTAAAACAAACTCCAACTAGAAAACCAGGGGGAGGAGCAAAAGGAAAATACTTTTTGGAAGTAGAGGAAGAAGTTGGTCATGGCCTTCAATCTTGTTAGCTCATGACAAGGAAGCTCTATCTAGATTGTCAAGAGTATTCTCATGTTCTGACTGCTCTTCTTCCACTAACTTTATCTCCAACATTGTTGCACAAGAAATCAATGTCCAATATGTTAGCAGTTTCTATGCTTACAAATATATAGTCTTATGATTAAACACTTATGATTTCCAAGATAGCAGTCAAGAGTTTATAGATGGGTTGCGCTAGCAGTTTCTATTCTTGAATCCCTGGGTGCCCTACAGATTCATAGTTTCTTCATGCATATACCCACAATTGAAACATCTTTTATTGGTTGTAGAATTTTAAACTACTACCATCTCCCTCTTTCATTTTTTGTTGCAACCTTCCTGCTTACTTGATCTTTCTAGTTTTTAACAATAATGTTTTGAATTTTTTCCTAGATAGGTTTAGGTTTCTCATCATGCTTATTTTCTTGTGTTAACCTTGTCTTACAATTTGAGTCCGTTGAATGTTTATCATGAAAATATCTATCAATAAAATCATAGCCAAAAATAAATATAATCTTATTGGTAGTCTCATCTGGAAGTTCAACTTCAGCTACTTATAGTGCATTTTCATTTTCTTCCATGTTCTTCCTGTATGTATGTATATATAGAAGATGATAAACTTGAGGCATCAAATATGAAATGACATAATGCTATATATGGGCTACACTTTTATTCTAGGTATTGAATCTATGGTTTTTCATTATGGAATTGAGTTTGGTGTTGGAAATTGGAAATTTGATAAGGTTGTTTGGAGAGACATAGATATGACAAATGTGTGCTA
Organism: Pinus tabuliformis; assembly: GCA_031772625.1. NCBI lineage: Eukaryota > Viridiplantae > Streptophyta > Pinopsida > Pinales > Pinaceae > Pinus > Pinus tabuliformis. The sequence continues at coordinate 819,366,197 of CM062810.1, read as the reverse complement.
GAAATTGTTTCTATAACCACCTAATATTCCTACACTGACATCAACATAGGGTGGAGACAAGACTAGTGCAAATGTGGGATTTAGATATTAGGGACCTATTCATAGGGCTCTACAGAAAGCACCAAAGTGAAATGTAGTTTATGAAAACGGATATTTGTGTGTTGTGGTTGAATTGATTTGGGAACTAGTATGCACCCATGATGTAGTTACTATGGATGCATGAGATAGTCTATCAGTTATAACCTAACCAAGAAGGCAATGCTTGATCTTGGCTATATGGCTAGTGGAAATGAAGTCGAGGAATTGTTGAAAATGTTCCCGCAGACACTAGACAGTGAGAGATATGTAGTTAATCTAAGGGTGTTACCTATGTGGTTACTAGGATGAATTGAAAGTACATTATATAGACCCTTACGAAATGTCTACTTAAGGGATAAAATAAGCATCAAGTGTGATAGGACATTAAATGAGGCTCTGTGTTTACATGATATTTCCAGTTTAGGACATCAACAGAGGGTGGAGCTAAGATTGATGCAGATGTGGGATTTCATAGAATAGGGACCTATTCATAGGGCTTTACAAAAAGTACCAAAGTGAAATGTAGTCTAGGACAATGGACATTTGTGTCTTGTGGTTGAATTGATGTGGGAAGTTGTATGCACCCATGATGCAGTCACTGTGAATGCATGAGATAGTTTATCAGTTGTAGATTAACCAACAAGGCAATGTTTGATCTTGCTTATATGGCTAGTGGAAGATGAAGTCTAGGAATTGTTAAAAATGTTCCTACAGATACTAGATAGTAAAAGATATGTATCTAACCTAAGGGGGTTGCTTGTGTGGTTACTAGGATGATTTGAAAATACATTATACAGACCCTTACACCATGTCTACTTAAGGGACAAACTAAGAATCAAGTGTGTTAGGACATTAAATGAGGCTTCGTGTTTACATGTTCTTTTTAGTTTAGGACATCAGCAAAGGGTGAAGCCAAGGCTAGTGTAGATGTGGGATTCATAGATTAGGGACATATTCATAAGGCTCTACAAAATGCAGCAAAGTGAAATGTAGTCTAGCACAATGGATATTTGTGTTTTGTGGTTGAATTGATGTGGGAAGTGGTATGCACCTATGATGTAGTTATTGTGGATGTATGAGATAGACTATCATTCTAGCCCGATCAACAAGGCAATGGTTGATCTTGACTATATGGCTAGTGGAAGATGAAGTCCATTAATTGTTGAAAATGTTCCTGTAGATGCAAGATAGTGAGGGATATGTAGTTAACCTAAAGGGGTTACTTGTGTGGTTACTGGGATGATTTGAAAATACATTATATATACCCTTACACCATGTCTACTTAAGGGACAAAATAAGCATCAAGTGTATTAGGACATTAAATGAGGCTTTTCATTGACATGATCTTTCCATTTTAGGACATCAATAGAGGGTGGAGGGAAGAATGGTGCAGACGTGGGATACATAGATTAGGGACCTATTCATAGGGCTCTACAAAAAGCACCAAAGTGAAATGTAGTCTAGGACAATGGATATTTGTGTGTTGTGGTTGAATTGATGTGGGAAGTGCTATCCACCCATGATGCAGTTACCATGGATGCATGAGATAGTCTATCATCTATAGCCTGACTAACAAGGCAATGTTTGATTGTGCCTATATGTCTAGTGGAAGATGAAGTCCAGGAATTTTTGAAAATGTTCTTGCATATACTAGATAGTGATAGATATGTAGTTAACCTATGGGAATTACTTGTGTGGTTACTAGGATGATTTGAAAATACATTATATAGACCCTTACACCATGTCTACGTAAGGGACAAAATAAGAATCAAGTGTGTTAGGACATTAAATGAGGCTCTGTGTTTACATGATCTTTTTAGTTTAGGACATCAACAAAGGGTGAAGCCAAGACTGGTGCAGATGTGGGCTTCATAGATTAGGTACCTATTCATAGGGCTCTACAAAATGCACCCAACTTAAATGTAGTCTAGTACAATGGATATTTGTGTGTTGTGCTTGAATTGGTGTGGGAAGTGGTATGCACTTATGATGCAGTCACTGTGGATGCATGAGATAGTCTATCAGTCGTAGACTAACCAGCAAGGCAATGTTTGATCTTTCTTGTATGGCTAGTGGAAGATGAAGTCCATGAATTGTTGAAAATGTTCCTGCAGATACAATATAGTGAGAGATATGTAGTTAACCTAAGGGGGTTACTTGCGTGGTTGCTAGGATGATTTGAAAATACATTATATAGACCCTTACAACATGTCTACTTAAGGGACAAAATGAGAATCAAGTGTGTTAGGACATTAAATGAGGCTCTGTGTTTACATGATATTTTTAGTTCAGGATGTCAACAAAGGGTGAAGCCAAGACTAGTACAGATGTGGGATTCGTAGATTAGGGACCTATTCATAGGGCTCTACAAAAAGCACCAAATTGAAATTTAATATAGCACAATGGATATTTGTGTAAGTTGGTTGAATCGATGTGGGAAGCGGTATGCACCCAGGATGCAGTTAGTGTGGATGCATGAGATAGTATATCAATTATAGCCTGACCAACAAGGAAATGGTTCATCTTTCCTTATGTCTAGTGGAAGATGAAGTCCATGAATTGTTGAAAATGTTCCTACAGATACAAGATAGTGAGAGATATGTAGTTAACCTAAGGGGGCTACTTGCGTGGTCACTAGAATGATTTGGAAATACATTATATAGACCCTTATACCATGTCCACATAAGGGACAAAATAAGCATCAAGTGTATTAGGACATTAAATGAAGCTCTGCCTTGACATGATTTTTCCATTTTAGGACATCAACACAGGGTGGAGTGAAGAATGGTGCAGATGTGGGATTCATAGATTAGGGACCTATTCATAGGGCTCTACAAAAAGAACCAAAGTGAAATGTAGTCTAGGACAATGGATATTTGTGTGTTGTGGTTGAATTGATGTGGGAAGTGCTATCCACCCATGATGTAGTTATCGTGGATGCATGAGATGGTCTATCATCTATAGCCTGACTAACAAGGCAATGTTTGATGCCGCCTACATGTCTAGTGGAATATGAAGTCTAGGAATTGTTGAAAATGTTCCTGCATATACTAGATAGTGATAGATATGTAGTTAACCTAAGGGGGTTACTTGTGTGGTTACTAGGATGATTTGAAAATACATTATATAGACCCTTACACTATGTCTACTTAAGGTATGAAATAAGTGTCAAGTGTGTTAGGACATTAAATGAGGCTCTGTGTTTACATAATGTAAGAATAAATTGTCCCGATTTGCATTCTGAATAGACCTTTGACAAAATTATTGTACATGTCCAAACTCCACTAGTTTTATTTGATCAAGACTAGATTAAAAACAATTTTTTTGAAGATTTGAAACAAATCCCATTGGAGAAAACAGAGTCTTATGACAATGTAAATCATGATAAAAGTGATGAAATTTTGAAGATAACAAAGGAAAAGAATCAAAACTTTATTGTTAAAATATGGAAAGATTGATAAAAAAAAATATCTTGAAAGATCAAGTAAGCACGAAGGTTGCATTAAAAAATGAAAACAAGGGGATGGCAGCAGTTGAAAATTCTGCAACCAACAAAAGTTGTGTCAGTTGTAGGTAAAATATATAATAGGGCTCCTTACACCTTGTATGTATGTATATAAAGAAGATGATAAACTTGAGGCATCATTTATGAACTGGCATAATTCTATATCTAGGCTACATTACCATTCCAGATACGGAACCCAAGGTTTATCATAATAGGATTGAGTTTGGTGTTGCCAACTGGAAATTTGACAAGTCCATTTGGAGAGAGATAGATATGACAAATGTGTGTTGGAAGTTGTTTCCAGAACCACCTAGTATTTCTAAACCGACATCAACAGATGAAAACAATTTGAGAAGGGACAAAATAAGCACTGAGTCCGTTAGGACATTCAATGAGGCTCTGCATTGACATTATGTAAGAAGGAATTGTCCTGATTTACATTTTGAACAGATCTTTGAAAAAATATTTTACATGTCCAAACTCCACCAGCTTTATTTGATGAATACCATATTAAAAGCAATTTTTTTGAAGATTTGAAATAAATCCCGTAAAAGAAAACATAGTCCTATGACAATGTAAATCGTGATAAAAGTGATCAAATTCTGAAGATAACAAAGGAAAATAATAAAAGATTTATTGTTAAAATATGGAAATCTTGACCAAAAAAATATATCTGGAAAGATGAAATAAGCAGGAAGTATGCAGAAAAAATGAAAGCGGGAGATGAAAACAGTTTAAAATTCTGCAACCAACAAAAGTTGTTTCAGTTGTAGGTATGTACATGAGGAAAATTTGACTCTGCATGGTGCCCACAGATTCAAAGATACTTTTATTTAGGGATTTTAGTTTTGAAGGTCCAATTTTCAAACAACATCTATGTGCAAAAATATGGATTCAGTTAGTATCTGATTGAGCGTTAATGAATAGACATTATTGTTAGGATATTTGCACACTTAAGAGTTGGTTAAGATCAACCTGCTCTAATATGTTTTTAGATAAAGTGTGCTTCTTGAACAATTATCACATAAGCCTATTGAGAAATGTAACACATCGTGAGAAAGCCTAATAGTTGAGCACAATTCTTCCATCCTAGAAATCAAAGGGCATACATCATAAAAATGGATTAGCCCTTGTGCTTAATCACTGAAAAAACACTCTGAGGTGTCTATAAAACTAGTTTAAATTTACTTTTGCACAACTTCAATTATGATTCTAACTTTAAAGTTCAGATATAGAATTAGGAACATAGAATTTTTTATAGGTAACATTTTCATAAATTATTTTTATGAAAAATCCGAGTCAAAACATTTAGAACCAGTTCTTCAGAGTTGGTAAGAGTATAGTTAAAATCGTGATCAGTGTGGAATCACTACAAGGATCTATATGGTTATGGCTACATCACTCACTAATTTCATGTCGATTCTAAGACAGTCAAGAAAATTTGTCTTGTGAAGAGATCCAATCTCAAGGTTATCCATGAAGTCCCTATAATCCAAAGGGAATAAGGTCTGTAAACCACCATCGACTTAACAGAAAAAAGTCACTGCATGAAGGTTTAGCTGAGGCATTGGAGATAGAGATTGATTACTGAAATTATGAGCAGGAATTGGATTACATGATATACCATTCAGGTGCACACTGGCAATAATAGTTACACCTTCATGAAGTGCAATTGAAATTTTTTCAATTTCTCAATGTATTAAGACCAAAGGAATCACTAGAGTTGAAAATATTTTAATTTCTCAATGCATTCAGACCAAAAGAATCGAGGTATAAATCTTAATTTTCATATGATGATGCAACTTCATATAATGTCATAGAAGGATGTAAATCTTTTCGCAACCCTACAAAACCCACTCTACTCTACATTCATTTCTGATCGATCCCTTAGCAAAAGAAAATACGAAACTGTAGATTAACTAACACAAGCTTGCCTTTCACAATAACAGGTAGTAAAAATGCATGTAAACCCATAAATCCAACTAACTTGTGATTCCAACTCCAAAATTGCAGACTTCAATTGTGAGTTAGCTATTGCCCACCTCTTCAAAAGCCTCCAAGTTCTCTCCAATGCTCTTCTATCCATGACAGAGGCTATAATTATATAGAAAATTTTACAAGCCCTAAAAATCTCTAACCACATCATGGATTTCTCTCAAATCTCTCAAAATATATCAAAACCCTCCCACCAACGGCAAAAATTTGGCACCAAAAGAGCCATCTTCATGGACAGAACATCCTGTTTTCATGGAGAGTTTAGAACTAGGGTAAACCTAAAGTGGACCTCTTCATCACAACAACAATAACCAATTAATTTCATGGAAACGGGGTTCTTAGCAAGTTTTTGCGGGTAAGAATAGCAAGTTTTTGTGGGGTAAGAATCTTTGGTTTTCGTTCCTGGGGCTTTCATACCAAGTTTTCGTAGAATTGGGCTTTCATAGCTAGTTTTCCACTCCCCATGCCTTTCAGTCCCTAGCCTTTTTGGTTATTGTGAGTCTAATTTTCTTTTTAGTTTCTTTTAACTATGAGTCTAAGTTCCAAGTTTTTGTTATTTTGTTTTTATTTTATTTAGAGTTAAATGAGTTTATTATAGTTTTTATTTTATTTTATTTTAAATTTAATTAATATTAATGCTTAGTCACCATCTTCAAAGGCTTTTGTGTTTTTTCTTGAAATTATTTTATCACTTATTTTATTTATCCATTGTTTTTTATTAAAAATAAATAAATTATTAATCCATTATCTTTTATTAAAAAGAATTAAATTATTAACAAGGTTCATATACCATTAAAAAATAATAAAATTAAATTATTAATAAAGGTTCGTATACCATTAAAAAATTTACAATTTGATTTTCTTGAAATGAGTTTCATTTCATCACTTACTTTATCTATCCACTATAAAAAATAATGAAATTATTAACAAATTAGGTTCATATACCATTAAAAAATTCACAAAATTAAATCATTAACGAAGGTTTGTATACCATTAAAAATTTAACAAAGGTTCATATACCATTAAAAAATTAACAATTTGATTTTCTTGAAATGAGCTTCATTTCATCGGTTACTTTATCTAGCCACCATTAAATACAATTATATCATTTTTTTTGTCAAAAACATTCATTATGTTTTCATAGCAGAAGTGTCAACAAAATATAGTGTCACGGGTTTAAGCACAGGCACAAGCTTTGCTCTAAGCTATAAGAAGCCTGAAGAGAAGCCAAGACAACCGGTGTCTTTGGTTATTTTCGGAACAAAAGGAGAAATATTACATGTCTCAAAATTAAACATTAAGGAGGGGTATTGCCAGGAAACGTGGGAGGTGCAACAAAGAAAGCAATGCATTCATGCATATGATAATCAATGTGTTCCACCAGAGTCTCTAGGGCACTGATATGGTCATTTGTGCATCGGAGCTGACACCGGAGACCTTCCACCAAGTCTAGGGTCTCATTCTACATATGCTAGAGATCATTGATATAAGCAACCAATTCATTTCTATCATCGTACCTATACTCCCTCAGTGTATCAATGTTGAGTTGTATGTTATTCAACTGGGCCGAGATGGAATCTAAGGTGACCTGAGATTATACGGCACAGTCTAAGGAGCAAACTAGGGACAGGGCCATGTCTGCAGTGGAGTGATGACTCTCAGTCAACTCAGAGTCTGAGCTAGGCTCTCTATGTTGCTAGAATTCATCCATAAGTTAGTTGGAACCCCCCCTTCAGGCAGGCCCTCGCTGTCGAGGAATACAACCAACATCACCACCACCAGCCACACTGCAACGAGAAGCATACTTCCTGACCAGAGAAACACATCATGAAATTTTGAATTGACAATTAAATAAACCTCCACTCTTTTCCCCATAGGAAAAATTGTAACTTCTATTAAAAGGAAATTACATTTTGTAAATGCATTTAAGCATATTCAAATAGAGAGGCATTGCCTATCTTCAACAAAATTATGTTCAGGGACATATGTGATCAAAACATTGATACCTTGTGTCCACGCAGGGAGGTATCAATGGCTGTAAATATACTGAATATGAGTTCTATATATTAATCTGGAACTTTGTGAGTGTAGATAAAATTTCAAAAAAGAAACTATGAATATCTACAGATGACATATATAAGAAGTATGTTCTTCCTGTGGGATCAACATAAATTAAATTTATACAGTGATATCCATAAATGGTCGATGGTAAAATTGGTAATGTGCACCGTCACACTATTCTCGGATCAACCAGTTGTCTGTATCCCTGTTCACAGCCTCTTTAGATAGCCTGTCAACAGTTGTGTTCTACTCCCTGTAAATATGATGGCATGTAAAAAGTCAAATGATGTAATCAATATCAATGCCTCATCTAGAATATGACTCAAAGTATAAGAATTGCATCTAGAAGATTTATGTAGCCAATCACAAACAACTTTTGAATCCCCAAATATTTGTAGATCTCTATAGTTTTTCTCCAATGCAAATTGAATGAGGAATTTTGCTGCGGATAATTCGGCATAGCTATTAGTGCCTCTATCAAATCCCATAATAATATTGTATGAGTGATGTGCATTAATATGAAGGATGGCACCCCCACCTCACCCATTCTCCTGTGCAACGCCATCAAAGTAAGCCCATGACCTCTAATAATCAATAGTCTCAGGTATAATGTTGTGCAGTCGAGGGGGTGGTGCATCTTTGGGGATGAGGGAGTAATCATCCAGCACGTGGAAACAATGGAGGGATAGTGAGGGGAGTCATTCTAGAAGGTGAGTCTATTCTAGGCAATCCAAAGGGCCCAAAAAACAAGAAGAGGGATATTATGTAGCCTGGTAGGGGAGGTAGAGGTGCACTAGTTCATCCATGCCTCAAGGATAGATGTGCCCTCGCAATTATTGTGAGGAGCAGCTGAAGGTAAAATAGTATTCCAGAGATTCTTTGCTGCAGAACATTCCAAAAATAAATGTCAGACAAATTCATTACAGCGTTTGCAGAGACAACACCAGAATGGGTCATGCGATGATCAATTGAGGAGGTTGTCTCCCGTGGGTATTTTGTTTCTTAGAATGGTCGACATTAGAAACCTACTTCTTGGTGGGGCTTTGAGCTTCCGAAGACTTTTCCACCAAGCTTTGGGTGCATGTGGTCTGTGATCTTCGGTCAAAACAAGATATCCCTCCTTAGGAGTATATCTCCCAAATTTGGAGAAAGACCAGATAATCTCATCTTCTCCTTCGGTTATTCAAATGTGAGATTCAGTAAGAACACAAATATATTCATTCCAATACTGAATCCATTGATGTGGAATGTTTAGCCTGTGGGCCGATTTCCAAGCCTGTTGGAGGAAGGTAGTATGGTTGGCATCTGTAATATGGTTCAGATGGGATATGTTTGCTGCATGAAGATGATTTATGAGATCATTTTGTAGCCTATGCATATTCCCATAGCCAATCCAAGGGTAAATGACCATCCTTACTATCGAACCTGATTGAATTTTCTAGGTAAGACCAGCTCTGATGGGATCCAGTGCTTTAATCACAGCCTTCCATATGATTGATATCCCTGTAGTGAGTTTCTGGGGCCTTCTGATCCAGTCGATAATCTGTAACGGGGCAATGTATTTAGAGATAGTCAGCTTAGTCTAAAGACTAGATGAAGTAATGAGCTGTCATCTGAGTTTTGCAGCTAGAGCGGAGGAGAAGTCCTCTAGCTTCTTAATGCCCCAGCCCCCCCATTTTTTGATAGATTTAGAGCATCACATTTTACCTAGGAGAAAATCTTTCCCGACTGATTGCCCTTCCAAAGGAATCTAGAACAAAAATCTTGTATCGTAGCTAGGATGCCTCTGGGGGTCCAAGGCAGTGCCATCCAGTAGACCGGAGTGGCCTCCAGGACGCTTTTTATGAGAATAAGTCTACCAATCCTAGAGAGATATTTGAAGTACCGGGTGTTAAGTATCTTCTCCATTTTAGCAATGAGCCAAGTCCAGTCAGCAATTCTGTAACCCAATGGTTTTAGCTTATATCCCTGGTATTTTAGACCCTCATCTAGTCTCAGGGGGGTAAAACAAAATCTTTGCAATGCAAAATGGGTCTCATGTTGTGTGCATCCTGTCGCTGTCAGAGTAGATTTTGAAACATTGATAGTCATCCCTGTAGCCATTTGAAAGAATGAGAAAGTAGCTTTCATGATTGATAAATCCCCAATGCCTCCATTTAGAAAAATTAATACATCATCCACAAAAAGTAGATGTGTGAGAATACAGTCTTCAGTAATTTTAATTCCCTGTGGTCTGCCCCTTCTGTGCTCTTCTTTGATAAGTCTACTGAGTCCTTCCATGACTAGGAGAAAGAGTAATGGTGAAAAAGGGTAACCCTGTCGAAGACCTCTTTCTGAATAAAATAAGGGAGGTGCACTTCCATTCACTAGGACACTGAAGGTTATGTTAGTAATGCAGCTCATGATCCATTTAATAAAAATGAATGGGAATCCCATATGAGTTAACAACATTCTAACCAGTTTACTCTATCAAAAGCCTTTGAGAGGTCAACTTTAAGGATCATACCTTTGCATTTATTGATAAGAAGAGTGTGTAATACCTCCTGTGCAGTTCATACTGCCTCATGAATTTGACGGTCTTGTGGGAAGGCAAATTGTTCAAGTGAAATATGCTTGGAAAGTATGGGCCTTATCCGATTTGCAATAATCTTCACTATGATCTTGTATATGTAGTTACATAGTGAAATAGGCCTATATTCATCATATGAGGTTGGGTTATCTCATTTGGGGCTGAGCGCAATAAAAGTATAGGTGAGAGAAGTAGTCAACTTGCCATTTATCCTGGTATCCTCTTTGACTTTTAGGAGGTCTGCACCAAGAGTCTCAAAGAAAGCTAGGAAGAACTAAATTTTCCATCCATCTAGCCTAGGGCTTCTGTCTCTTTTGAACCACCTCAGAGTGGCATCCAACTCTCTCGGAGAGAATTCCTTTGTCAATTCCCTTTCCTCCTCTTGATCCACAAATCATGGGAAGAGCTATGCCACTTGAATAATTTCAGCCAGGTTTACTTCCTAAGGCGCACTATAGATTTTTTTGAAATATGAGGTTGCCAGTGATGCCAAATGTGGGAAGGTGTTGATAGAATGGCCATGATCATCCTTTAGCTACCATATTATGTTAATAGCCTTCCTCCCATTGGTATATTTGTGATAGAACTTAGTATTATCATCCCCTTCCTGCATCCAAATCACCCTACTTCTTAGTCTCCAAACTTCTTCGCGGTCCTTAAGAACTTTTCCTCTAGCTGTGTAATGTGAGGAGATCCTATCCTTGTGTTCATTTGATATGTATATCCCCCCATGGTTATTTTCAAATGCTGCTATGTCAGCTTTGATCTGCCTCAGGGATTATTCAGCCAAGATTCTTTTATTGTGTGCCCAAATTTTGGACAGCTTCTTTAGCTCCGAGAGATTGTGCACGAAACCATTTATAATGTTGTGCCCAGCCCCAGGGGGGTTGGACATCCAAAATTCTATGACCATACGAATGTAAGAGGCTTCCTTCAGCCACGTTGTGTAGAATTTATATGGAACTTTGGGTTTAGCCTTACCCCCATCTATTTCCATGTATATTGGTAGGTGATCAGAGATACCTCCCAATCCCACCCATTGTCTGATATTGTGGCCATACTTCAATAAATTCTCCTTGACTAGAAAACAATCTAGTTTGCGAGCCAGGCTATCATCCCCTATCCTATTGTTCCCCAAGTTGCTTAGATCTTTGCAGAGGGGATGTCTATCACATGGTGGGATTCTAAAGTAGTTTCAAAGTATTTTGAAAGAGGATCTCTTTGTGCTCGATGACCCCGAGATTCAGAGTGGTCGATTGAGAAGTTAAGATCTCCACCCAAAATGATATTTTCCATTTGTAAAATGTCAGATCCTAGTAATTTTTCCCAAAAATCGGGCCTATGGTGAAACGATCCATAAATGTTGAAGATTTGAAAATCCATACCCAGATCTGCTGAGTGTATATATGCTTCTATGTTCCCAGACCCTCCCCAACAGTTAAATAGTTTAATGGAGCGGAAATTGTATCCCATTGATATACCCCCATATCTGCCATGGGCATCAAGACAAGTAAACACCCATCTAGGTAGCATTGTTCTAAGGGTGTGAGATATGGCATCAGCAGGTCCAAGAGTTTCCTGTAAGAATATGATATCTAAAGGGTCGGTCGCAAGCAACGAAGAATTGCTAATTTTTTATCGAGCCTAGCTAGCCCTCTACAGTTAAATGAGACAATCTTCATCGGGGGGCACTATGGTGGCGTCTCTTGCTCTAAGTACTCCAAGGATGGTAGCCTATCTACCATATGCAATCTCATCTCCAGCTAGGCTTTTTTCTTTCGTAAGACAGAAAGGTCGACCACGCGGGATCTTAAGAAGAAGAGGGGAGGGGACAAGGTCGAGCCTGACGTGGTCTGATGCCTGAAGCTTAGTCTAAGATCGGGTCAGATACCCAGTGGAGGGGAGACCAGAGACAGTTGCAGGTGGAGGAAGCGAAAGTGATGCAGAAAGGGTAGGAGGGGTGGGGGAGAAAGGGGAAAGGGGGGAACCAAGAGGGTAGGACAAAGGGATAAAGGACGAGGGGAGGGCAACTGATCCCAAACCAATGTCAGGGGCTGAAATAACAAAATTAAGAACAGAAGAGCTTAAATGTGAGGAAACAAATGTGGGAATGTGCTTACCTAAAGTGTCCGCATCCCTCATAGCCGCCTTGGATCTAGTGTGTGGAGGAGAAGGTGGTCTATGTGGAGGTTTGCCTTGATTTTTCGGGATAGGCTGTGAGGGGGCTACTTCCTTGGCTGAAGGTTCTGCCTAGACTTCTAAATCAGCATGTTGGGGTTGTTCCCTATGCTTCAACGATGCTTGAACTGGTGGTTCCTTTCCAGGTGCCTTCCTGTTTTCTTACCCATCGAGAGGGTAGTCCTTAAATAAATGCCCAACTTTGTTGCATCCCTTGCACCTGAAAGGGACTCCCTCATAGTCAAGAGTCTGTCTCCTGGTGGAATTCCTGCATTGAATGTTGATATGCTCCAGCAGACCATCCGTAGTATCCATATGCACCAATATCCTTCCTTATGCCATATGCCTAGTGGTCTAGGGATTTATTAAATGTTAAGAAGGTACCTAGGGCATTTCCAATGCACCTAAAAACATTCTCCATCCAGAAATGTAACGGTAAACTAGGGAGGCGGACCCAGAGAGGGCCAACATCCACCCATTCTTGTTCTGGATCAAACAGGGGAGTCCATCTTCGCAGAAGAACTGGCGCCTGATCAATATGCGATATCGTGAAGAGCACCTAATTGGTGTGTTCCAACCTATCAAAACGTAGAGAAAACCAGCCTTTTACAAAGGTCTATATGAAAGGAGGGTCGTTTAGGTGATGACCCCAAGCCTCAAATGCTCATTGTTGTAGCCTCTCTACATTGTAATGTCTACCTCGGACTTGACCCTCTAAAAACTTCTCAGTTGTATCCATGGAGTTGACCAACTGTGTGTCCTCAGTCAATTTGACGAAGACCTCGTAGACTTTTATCTTGAGGCACTTCTTCTTCCTAGATGCCCTTGTTCTCTTTGCTTTGGTGTGCTCTACTTTGGTGTGCTGTTGTGCTGCTGTCGAGTATGGGGGAACCCTAGATCCAGGCAGAGCCGCCAATGGCACAGAGGAAAAAATGCTCGAAATGGGGGAAATGCCTATGAGGTTAACCAGTGGAGGAGCGGACGAGGTCGACGGAGTGATTGAGGTGGACATAGGAGTTTTTGAAGCCGAGAGGTGGTCCACCGAAGGGTTGCATGAATCAGTCAATGGTAGATTCGAAGCCAGGACCTCTGAGAGGGTTTGATCGCTAGGGTTTGGTGGGAGGTCCACGAAACTGAGCTAGGGCTAGGAGATAGAGTCTGACAGAGATAGGGCATCTTCTGGAAGGGTTATAGAGGAGACCTTGGTGCTAGAGATGGAGGGCAAAGCGTCAATGGCTTCTGAAAGTTCACTGTCAAAGGAAAAAAAACCAGCGAGAGAAGAATGTGGTTGTGTCCAGATAGGCACATCCTCCAACAGGTTTGCTGAATAATCTATTAGTTCTTCCATAATTGTCACAACCAATTTGTGCCAGCTTCTTGCAGGGGTGATGGGGCTCCCGTAGCTGTAACTGTAATGGTGATAGTGGACGAAGTAATACAACTTAGCTAAAAAACAAACCCTTCAACAAGAAAATGTCACATGTGATCGTGCCCATCAGAGAAGCTGAGGTGGGTTATGAGCTGTGCACGAAAGTGGGTACGTTACAGTGGGAGAAGCTGGAACCATATTGCATCTTCTGAGCTTGACCGTAGATGGTCCATCTCCAAAGAACTGCATCTAATATTTCCGTAACATGGTATGGTTTTTATAAAACTCCACTAGTTGTACCAGTGTCATTAAAAATTAATATTATTTGACTAAGAAATAGCCGAAGTCCCAAGCACCAACACCATGACCACGACCAGCAAAGAAGAAGGAATACATGCGAGAGGTCTCGGGGCCTGCAGAGCTCAAACAACCCAAGAGATGGCACCTAAAGTCATTCTCCCCAACAAACTAATTATCCAGTGGAGCTTCCTTGAACCAGATATAGATCTAGACTAAGAAAAATTTTGTGTCTACTGCTGACCCACACATTCCAGTCCAATAGCCAAATAATTTATTATGCCAAATAGAGAAATCTTCCCATGGATCCCATGGCCATGCTTGATGTAGGTGCAAATTCCCCTCCTAGCCGCATTTGATGGCAACATCCCGTTCTGCTGCCCCACACCACAGCCTGAACCAGGACACAAACAAACCACACCTCATCCTCTTCTGGCACTCTCTCCTCATCACCCAATACCTGCAAATGACCTCTTGCATGCAGTCCTTATGTGGTATTAAACACTGCTGGCAAGGAGCAAGGTATGGGTTATGACGACTCTTCATTGCATTCGTGTGGTGCGTGGAGGCCCCTCTAGATCCTTGATCCAATGCACCACCAACTATCCCCCAAAATGATCACCCCCATTGGGGAACACTTAATTAGTCATTAACAAAGTTTCATATACCATTAAAATTTTAACAAAATCAAATCATTAACAAAGGTTCATATACCATTGAAAATTTGACAATTATATTTTCTTGAAATGAGATTCATTTCATCACTTACTTTGTCAGCTATCCACTAGGAAAAAAATTAAATCATTAACAAAGCTTCATATACCATTAAATAATAACTAGGGTTGGGAGATTTTTTAAACATATATATGCACTGCATATGGATTTAGAGACCCTTGTATGAAATGTAACACTTCAGTATCAAAATTGAAAATTTTCATTTCTTGAGTGACACAATTAAAAATTACTAACATAAATTTGTAATTCATATACTTGTTGTACTTGTTATTTGGTTGTATTTTTATTCTTTGACTATAATAGTCATTTACGTTAATCATTATTAATTTTCATTTATTATCTAGTCATATATTTTAATCCTAGACTAAATTAGTCATTTAAGTTAGTTGCTTTTAGTTTAGTCACTTATTATCTAGTCGTATATTTTATCCCTAGACTAAATTAGTCGTTTAAGTTAGTCATTTTTACTTCAGTCACTTAAAATTGCTCAAATTTAGTAGTAATTCACTTGAAATAATTGTGGTGACTAACATTTTTTGTCACCTAGTCATTGATTTCATCATTTTCTACTAGTGAAACAAAATAAATAAAATGTCAGCATAGAAAAGAACACCTTAGGAACTTAGTATTCAACCTTGAGGAAAAATGTAGGCACAATCATGCCAACTAAGTTACATGCTAAAAAGCTTAGGTTGTAGATGACTTGTGAAAAAAAATGGAAAGAAAAAAAAAAACATGTAGTAATCTAGCATTTGCACCAAGAGGTGCAAGGGAAAGCCAATTGTGTTTTTTTATTTTTATTTACCCTTCGAATATACATATAATAGCATTTTAAGTATAAGGATTTATAATGTCTCATTGGAGGTCAAGGACTGACTAGTCCAATTCAAGATCTGCAAACTACACGAGTGTTATAGACATATTTGGGAACTACAACCCCAAACTCATATGTCCATAAAATGAGGGCTCTTTAGTCCCTAAAAGTGTTTTTTCATACCCTAAAGGATGATGGTCCACTAATTACATAATTTCCCAGAAGTTCCACCTGAAAAACCACTCAGAACTGGAAAAAACTGGACCATACTAACTGCCCAATGGTCAAGGTGCGATGCATATTGGCTACCACACTAGCCAGATGCGACACATACTAAAATGGCCTTTTGTAGGGTGCGATGAGAGAGAGTAGACAAATGGCAGAGACAATTTTCTAAGTGAATGATCATGGAATCTTCCAGAAACTTCTCCTGTGACACTTACCTCTCTAAATTCGCCTAGGGATGAGTAAGAGATCAATGAAATCTCCAAGTGGAACCAAGAAATATCAATGGAATGACACTAATCAAAAATCCATAGCTGACTCACACCCTTGCAAGACATCTATAAATGGATCCCTCATATGAGAGATCTAGAGGCTGGAATTTTGTAATTTGTAAGGAAGTGTTGTTGGTTTATCTGTGAGAAAAGACATTGTATTGTTGGGCAATCTTGATTTTCATGAGGTGAAGAGGGCTTCTATGCTGGGAGGATGATGCTAGATCAGACAGCTGGGTTGTAATCCTCTATTCTACTATTAATAAATTTATTTGAGTTTTCCTCCACATAATCATGTATTTGTTAATCTTATTGTTTATGAATGCAATTGTATGTTCAATGTGTTTCTGACTCTGCATTGTTTATGATGTTTTAGATATACATGCTTTGATGGTTTTCTGTTACTTTGACTCTAAAGGTACTCTTTGAAGGAGGACAAGTAGGAGAAGAGTGGAAAATTATATCAAGGGAAAGAGAAATCAAGCAAGGATCAAAGCAGAAGATCCAGGTTGGTTCTCTTTTCTTCCCTCTTACCTATTACACCTAAAGGAAATCTCGAATTGCTTTGAATATTTGTTTCTAAGATAGCTATCCATCTTAGTGGGACTAGCAGTTCGCATCGACACTAGTTTTCCCTAAAACAAAATGGCAACTCTGTTGGGGAATGAATAGTTTATTTTTTTTGTTTATTGTTTGCTTTATAAACTACAGACGGAGCCTGAAGTTAGCCAGCTAGCCTTCGAAACGCCTTTGCTATGCAATTGTGAAGTAGATGAATGCTTCTTCAGTCAATCTCCGGGTTGGTTTATGAACTAAACATCTGAATTACAAGAATTCTAACTGCCCTTGTGGTAGCTCAATAACCTTATAATATCATACCCCTATACTTTGTTTTTTACCGTCCATCATAACTCAGCCTAAATCACTGAACTTAGCTACAAATTTTGAGCGAAAACCAAGCTTATTTTTTCTCCCTTGTCCATCGCACTATTTGTAACTGGGCAGCCTGTATGCATCGCATCTCCCATGTTTTTTAGGTGAGATGCATCCTTGTTTCCCTATGCTGCAGGTGCGATGATTGAGTGATACTGTTTCTCTCTTTGAAATTTGGTTTTTCCTCCTTGTTTTCAGCTCTATTCAGTAGTTTTGTTGTTCATGATCAGTATCTCATTGTTGAAACCTCCTTCCTTTACATTATTCAGCCTCCATTAGTTAGGAATTATAATTTTTTTTTTGTGTATTTGTAAATCATTTACAGTCTTCCTTTGTCAAGAGTAGCTTAATCGAACTATCATTTTTAATTCAAGTGTCGTAATTTTTATTTTGAATCAAAAGAAGAGTGTCGTAAAGTCTTCCTCTTCTGGATAGTTGATTGTACTTTTTTCATTGTACATGATTTGAATTATTAGTATTTGAATTGTTGAAAGCAGTTTTCAATTCGAAATCGAAAAGTGTCGTCTTAGTCTTCCTTTCGTTTTGAACAGAAATTGTTAAAAATGTCACTTTAAAGTAAAATAGTTCAAATCTGTACTTAGCTTTCCTTTTTGGTATTCACACATTAAGGAAACGGAAAACAAACACATGCATGTGCATTTGCATTTTGACTGCATGCGGAATATGATTTAGGAAATTGCATTTAGTGTGTGTTATATGCTCTCTACTGAAAGAAAAATATCATAATCTTCTTTCCTTTGTAGCTAGGATTTTCATTTCTAAAAGAAAAATAAACGACTGTTTATCATTTTAGATTGCATATTTAGGACTTTTACATCTACATCATGTGGTGAACCTTTAAAGACAAACTTCTAAGCAAGATCAAGTCTAAAATAAATCTCAATGAACATAAAAATGCTTTGGAACCTAATGCAACAAATCTAGAAGTCTAGGCTAGAGACATGTTCCGGCATTGTAAAACCTGGTAACTATATTTTTCATTGAAGGTTGGGTGATTCCTCCTCTTTCATACGACAAGTGCCAGTACAGACTTGTGCTCCCCATACCATTGAGTATATATTGGGAGACCACAATAGGCTGATATCCTTTATCCTTAGGAAGCTGTGTCTACCACCCTATCAATCACAATGCATTGAACATAGCATTCGGGAAGATTGATTGCCATTCATAAGTCCTTGGTAGTTTCTCTATCATTTATTACCAAGGTGTATTTTGCAGTTTTTCAATTGCTTTGGTAATCCCTCTGTCTAGATTTCCAAAGTAGTCACTTTCGTTCCCTTTTGACTCCTTAAAAGAAAAGTTCCATCTAAGCACTTGTCACTTCAGGCGCATTAAAAATTGAAGGCGACTAGAGTCACCTTTAGCTTTTTCTTGACTCTTAAAAATTGAAAAAGCAAGTTGTGTCAAAGAGTCTTTAAAAAATTATTTAAATTGGAATAACATCCTTCTTCCTTTGTTGATCTGAGGTTGAGATAATGGAGTCCAACAATCAAGGAATCCCTCTTGGAGGGAATCCTAGTCCTTTCTCCTCTTGGGGAGAAATTGGTTCTCCATATATGGCTACATTGTCCCTTCCAGGAATCACAATCGGCCTACCAGTATGGCTTTTCTCGACCTATATCATTCAAAACACTATAATTCCTCAAAAATCTAATCAACAACCAGATGATACTGAAGTTACCCCTTCACCTTCTACTTATTTTGTTTCTCCTTCCCCTTTTTCCTCTTCGCTTGGTGAAACTAGTGACACTAAAAACCAAGTAGATGAGAAGTGAAAGAAAGGGAAGGAGGAGAAGAAGAAGCCAGCTAAACAAGGAGGAAACCATGCATCATCTGGTGAAAATCCACACACTAAACTTTCCAAACCAAAATCTCCATGCATAATTTGCAAGGGAGACCACTACCATTGAGATTGCCCTTGCATCCCGTGAACCTTGAGGGAATGGTCTCCCGTTTTCACCATTCAATGTCATTGACCTCTAGCAGTCAGGTTGACAATGCACCATCAACTAGTGAAAATAAAGTTAATGGACATGTCAAATTTCCCTGTGGGTTATGTGAAGGTAATCATACTCTTCCCCGTTTTCCTTTTCTGGATGAAGCCAAAAACATTTTGGATAATCGTCCTACTTCACTGCAACGACTTCCACCTGGATACAGGAAACTCTTGCTAATTCCTTCGCTAGTTGAAAACCCAATTGACATAACTCAATTGTTGATTGAATCACCTAACATTGAAATTAAACCTTCTGAGTCCATACCAGACCAAAGTCAACAGGTCAAGATGGCAGTTGACCCAGTCTTGCCTTCAGAAGGTCCACCTTCAGATGATACTATTACCAAAGAGAATGAGAATGACATTGTTCAAATTCTTTTTGTCAATACAGAGTCTAATGAACTTGGGGGAAATCCACCCGTTCCTTTACAACAAGAAGAAAACCCCCCAGTTCATGAGATTTATCCAGCCATTTATCCAGTACCCCCTCCGAGTAGTCTAGTCATTTTCTTTGATTGGAATTAACTAGCGAAACCCTACGTTCCATCTAATGTACCTTTCTGAATCATAGTACAAGTTTACAAAATGATCGTGTCTAGCACTATCATAGATGAAGGGGCTTTAGTGAGTATCATTTCCTCAACTACTTGGAAAGCGCTTGGTTTGCCATCGCTTTTGCCCGAAACTCAAAATTTGTCAGGCTTCAACAAAGGAACCAGTCGACCATTAGGGATCCTTCCAAAGTTACCAATAACTTTGAGAAAGAAAATTGTTCATTTGAACATGATGGTAGTTCAAGGGCCTTTAGATTACAATATACTCCTTGGACGTGACTATATATAGAGTATGGAAGCTATTTCCACACTCTTTCGAGTGATGTGTTTTCCACATGAAGGCCAACTGGTGCAGCTTGTCAAGCAGCTTTCATTTCCTGGTTCAAACACAACTATGAATCAACCATCATCCCTAAATGGTCTCTTTGCATCAACAATGTCTCTTCAACCTTCATTCCATCCACCTAATTAGTACGGGTAGTTCGGTGAATGTAATAAAGTTCAGGGGGCATGCACCCTGGTCTGCTTCGGCAGGCAAACCCAGAGGTAAAGAGAGATTTTCTTGAAGGTCATATGATTGGACTGAAAAACATTCCAGTGTAGGTTATGTGATTAATCTGAAACAAATATTTCCTTAAAAGGTTATGCGATTAGATTGAAAAATCATTTCCTTGTTGGATATGTGATCAATCTGAAGAAAGTATTTCCTTGTATGTTATGTGATTGGAAGCTCACCATTCACCTTCGTCTATTTCGATGGACAAAGCCAAGGATGATATTTTTTCTGTTGACAGAAACAATCCTGCCTAACTGTAGGAACTTCCATATGGTAACCTGGAAACTATCCTTTTCTGAAAGACCTGGGGGCATGTAAATCTTTATATGTAAGCAAAAAAAGACCAATTTGTTTTTTTTATCTTTTTAGCATTCTCAACCCTTTAGCATTTTAGTTTTCTAGCATTGTAGCTTGGTCATTTCTAGCCTACATAAAAAGGAAATTAGCACATGTTATAGTAGTGTTCAAGCTCATTAAAAAATAAATCTACCAAGAGACATCTTCAAACGATTGGCAAGAGCAATGTTCCCGCAAGGTTCAAGCTCATTAAAAAATAAACCTGCCACTGAGCATAGTTTCTCCTGGTTCAAGCTCATTAAAAATGAAACCACCTTTGGTAAATAACCTTTGTGATCGCCTTGCTATCAGCCCTTTGAACCTTGGTTGTGTTCCTACCGTCATCTCCATTCATTTGGCCGATCATACGCTTCCACTAGATTGTTTACCCTTTTGAGGAACAACTGCAACGAGTGATTCAGATTGCCACCCTCTTCACACTGCCATGTTTTGAGAAGTTTCAAAATTACCTAGAACCAGTTTCTACCCAAAAATACCACTCGTTCCTAAAAAAAAAGTCCCTTTTAAACTCTCTTTAGACTCGTTAAATATAAAAAGATTGTTGATCCATTGGCCTTTCCAACTCATTAAAGTAAGGGGAATGCCATCCCTCCCATATATTTTAATCTTTTTGGACCTACGGGATTATCAAACAAAAAGATCAAGCACTTTTCTTTTTCGGTTAAAGCGATCGAAAAGTCATCCCTTTCGTATTATTTTATACTTTTTCGGACTTAAGGGATTAGTCTATGAAAAAGGACTGTTGGAGTTTCCTTTTCGTTTCTTTTCAAACTCTCTAAACAAGAAAAGGACCAAGTTATATTTATCATTAAACTTGTTAAAACAATAGCGAAAAAATTGTCCACCTAGACAAGAACGAGTCTCACTAACACTAGGCTCGCTAAAAACATAGCGATAGGTTTGGCCGAAGGGAAAATTATAGACCAAGCATATGTTATCCTCCTTAAGCTTGACAAAAATGAAGAGGTACTGGTCAGCAATGACTGGGGAAAAAGGGAAGAAAACTTGAAGAATTGTATTGGTAGTAGGTTGCTCTTGAACATGACACTTTCACTCCATCACCATGATTGAGTTGGGTTGGGTTTTTCCATTCACCATATCACCATTGGTCCTCCATACCATCCATGGGGTTAATGCTACCAATTCATATCAGTTTCACTAACATGTTCAAGAGAAGTCATTTAGAGAATTCACCATCCAACAAACGCCTCATCCACTGCAATACCTTCACCCTTCATTTTTCATGACCGCCATTCCTAAACCTTATATCATCATATCATTTTCACCTCCATAAAAATCATTTTCTGCATTTCATGTTGTAGATGTGGGATACATCAAGGCCCTCCTATGACCGGTCACTTCTTGTTGACATCATCTCATTATCCAAGAAGTTGACTTAGAAACAACCCTTTCAGTACTTTGAAGTTTTCATGCCTTAATGGCAAGTTTCTCTTTTCCGGCGACAGGTTTACATCAATGACCTTCGACCGAAAGATTTTTCGTGGTGTTCGACATCGGATCATATATTAACACCACGTGAATTGTACTGTAGTACCTTGAGGGTCATTATCATTACCAGTGATTCCTCTCGTGCCTGTTAACAGCTTACATTATTGGCTGGTAATCAGGCGATGTCTTTCCATGTTTGACTTCAGAAAATATTTTCACATGGATCGACTTGTACAATTGGACAAATATGGAATGAGTTTTAAGACCCCAGATCTAGTTTCATCCATCTTGGCTGTGATATATTCAGGAACATAAAGACATCAAATGTGCACAGAATCTACATAGATAGTCATCTAAGCAAAAGAAGATGACTCTTCATATGAAGAATCACTCTGTCCTATGTACATGAAAATGAATTTATGAAGCTGAGCATGGGAATGCCCGCCTCGGCTAGATCATGAAAATAATATGATGATGATGTATTGTATTGTATCTTATACAGGTCACCTTCCAGTTTGAATACCTCGGATCCTCATGATAAAGCATTTCACCCGACATTAGAAGATTTACGACCTCATGCTTTAGGGGACAACTGTTTTAGACATATTTGGGCACTACAACCCCAAACTCATATGTCCATAAACCAAGGGTTATTTAGTCCCTAAAAGTGTTGTTTCATACCCTAAAGGATCATGGTCAACTGATTACATCATTTCCCAGAAGTTCCACCTGAAAAACCACTCAGAACTGGCCAAAACTAGACCATACTGACTGCCCAATGGTCAAGGTGCGATGCATACTGGCTGCCACACTAGCCAGGTGTGATGTATACTGAAATGGCCTTCTGTAGGGTGCGATGAGCAAGAAGATACAAATGGAAGAGATAGTTTGCTAAGTGGATGATCATGGAATCTTCCAGAAACTTCTCCTGTGACACTTGCCTCTCTGAATTCACCCAGGGATGAGTAAGAGATCAATGAAATCTCAAACTGGAGCCAACAAATATCAGTGGAATGACACTAATCAAAACCCATAACTGACTCACACCCTTGCAAGACATCTATAAATGGATCCCTCATCTGAGAGATCTAGAGGCTCGAATTTTGTAATTTGTAAGGAAGTGTTGTTTGTTTATCTGTGAGAAAAGATATTGTATTGCTGGGTGATCTTTCTTTTCATGAGGTGAAGAGGATTTTTATGTTGGGAGGATGATGTTGGATTAGACAACTGGGTTATAATCCTCTCTTCTACTATCAATAAAGTTCTTTGAGTTTTCCTCCATATAATCGTGTATTTGTGAATCTTATTGTTTATGAATGCAATTGTATGGTCAATGTGTTTCTGATTTTGCATTGTTTATGATGTTTTAGATAGAGATGTTTTGATGGTTTTCTATTACTTTGACTCTACAGGTATTCTTTGAAGCGGGACAAGTAGGAGAAGAGTGGCAAATTATATCAAGGGAAAGAGAAATCAAGCAAGGATCAAAGCGGAAGATCCAGGTTGGTCCTCTTTTCTTCCCTCTTATCTATTACACCTAAAGGAAATCTCAAATTGCTTTGATTATTTTTTTCTAAGATAGCTACCCATCTTAGTGGGACTAGCAGTTCGAATCGACACTAGTTTTCAATGAAACAATGGGACAACAACATCAGAGATAAAATCTTTGAAAGAGGCTATGAAAAACCTAGAACATAAAAACATTAAATTTACACTCAACACATAAAACAAATACCTACCGATATGATTTTTAGGTTCATCTAGTAACGAAACTATAGGATTCATGAATAACCCTCATGCAGGAGATATTCACATATCCCAACCACCAAAGAAGTCACTCGTCTTTTTTTATTTCATTTTTTATCAAACCATAAGCCAAATAAAAGTTCAATGGCTCACATATTTGTTGTTGCAACATCCAAGGATTCTATATGTTCATATATTCAATCTAGTGCCTCTCCACCTCCATTATTCTAGACCACCAATTAAGGAAAATAAAATTTTATAATCCATTTCATTTGTCCATTGAAAAATAAGATTTTATAATCCATTTTATCTGTATATAAAATATCTCAAAATGGGTTAAAAGGATGTAAGACGTTTTGAAAACCACAGTAAATATTAACAATCTAAACAAATTAAATTCAGTCCAATAAAAAAATAAAGGTGATATATTTGTAAATTTCCATATTTTGACATACTTGTGCAAGTAGATCTTCAACTTCCTCCTCGATTTTTAGCCTCTCTTTGTCACAATTTATCATAGCTTCAAGTGCAATCATATCAATTACTTCTATTTCACTGGTCAAATGATAAATGTCCATATGATTTAGTATGGGAAGCTCCTGACATCCCAAAGCAGTAAGGAGTGTAGATTTACCACATCCATTAAGCCTAAGTAATCAATAGCTCCTAATAGCCAACAAAATTAATTATTAAAGGAAAACCATAAATTATGGCTAACAAAAGGAAAAAATAGAATTAAATAAAGATGAGCCCAATAAATAATAATATGTTGGTTACCTTCCATATTTTAGTTGAAACTCTGAAACAATAATCAAATAATGACCATGGAATGTAATTGATAGGGACTCTATCATCTAAGCCAAAATGATCAAAACAAAGAAAAAATGAGATATCTAAAAGTGAATTGAAAAACAGAGAGTAAACTAAGTCATAACTAGCACATATTTCTCAACCCATGTAAAACACAATGTTCCACTATACATCAATCAAAATAATTTTGAAAGTAATACCACACAAATATTGATTAACAACAAAACCAGATCTATCCCTTAAGTTGTAAACAAAATAAAATCTAAGAAAAAAACAACTAAAAGCTTGTACGCTCCTACTATGTCTTATCCTTGAAAGGAATCCAATGTTAGATCCTCAATAGTTATTCAAGATTCCATTTTGGTCATTAAATCAATGTTAGGGAAATCATCTCCCTTGAATAAAAGGCTTGCAGTGTCATTGCTTGTTAAAAAGGAGGCCAATAACCACCTCAAAAATTGAGTTTACCATGTGTTGTGTGCCTTGAACATGGAAGTTGATCCAAGGTCAAAGAAAGGCACTTCATTAAGAATAAGTGAATTGGAGAAATATGGGGGAGATCTTTTTGTTACACTACCAAATTCTAAATTTTGGTAACAACACGTAGAACCCCCATTAACTCTCACATGAATATATATGTAACACATCGATCATCTCAAAATACAATGGGACTAGTAAGGATATTCTCCAATTATTTCAACATGCATACTCTTACCTCGGTCCTGTCCCCTTGACTTTGGCTTCAAGTATACCTGTTGGCATCATAGGATAATGAATCGTTAGTGGTTTGGAGTTTGCAACTTCTGCATATATGGAAAAAATATAAATTTTGAGTTGTTTGTTTAGATTTATGATTTGGTTATATCATATTCAAGTGGCATCTGGTTGTATCACATTTGGTTATATCAGAGCCAAAGATAACCTATCAATGTTTATGGTCTAGTGAGACATGCATAGTATTTGTATTCTGGTCTTTGGTTTCCCTATATCGAGCACCATATTTGAACCCAAGTTATCTATTTGATGTGTATGTATATTTTCTGGAAATTTTTATGTTCATTCTTTTTCAGAGATACCCAGGCCAAAGAATACAATATATATTTCAATTTCTAGTGGAAGTACAAGGTGCCTGTAACTTCTTTGTTAATCCTACAAGATGGAGAAACTCTTCTTGTTATCTATTTCTTCTTGGGGTCTAACAAATATGGAAAACAAAAGCAGACATATTGAAATTTAAAGGATCTCTGAGAAGACATGAGGTATATATCTAGTACATGTACACCATTACCTCTTATGGACCAACATGTCTGTGTAAGAAAGCCACTTAATGCATATAGGGCCTAGTGTAAGTCTTGAGTGGCTCTAGAAGATCAGATAACCCCCACTTCAAGGATGCTTTGCTAATAAGTACCCTCATAATATGTGATAGATATCTACTTCATTGATTTCATGGGTCAGATGATGTCATTTACAAACACTCATCAATATCATTCATATAAAAGAATACATATTGATATAAATGTGCGAGAGCCAAAATGTCAATTTCAAAGAGGCTATCAAAAATAAATATTCCAAGAATCAAAATCACAAAACTTGAACCATGGAATTAGAATTCAATCACAAAGGATGAATCAGATTCCATAATTTCCCTTCTTCTACCCACTAACTAGAAAATAATGCTTCCTCTCAATCATTACCACTATTTCGTCAATAGTTTCCCATAAAAACTGAGAAAAATGAGGTAGGGGCCAATTCATAGCTAGTTGACATCATTGAGAGAGGGAGAGGTTGTAGCATGAATTTGCTGATTTACTTTTTTATTGGTAGGTTTGAACAATTGGAGACCATTATGCGCATGTCTAATTTAGGACTACATTCTAACCTACATTTAATGCTAATTTCAAGCATCTTTCAAGCATGAATTTGTTGATATAAATTTTTTTTGGTAGGTTTGAACAATTGGAGACCAATATGTGCACTTCTAATTTAATACTACATTCAAACTTACATTTATTGCTAATTTCAAGCATTTTTCAAGGTTTTGTATATCACAAGCACTTCTAGACTAGATCTTGGGTCCACAATAAGAACAATGTTTAAGTACTTAACACTCATGGGTAGGATTGTAACCTTGTTGGATGACACCCATGTCTATGAATGAAACATTGCAATAGGGTAAAATGCAACTTATGGTAAATGTACAAACTATGCATTTGATTGAGTACATGTAGTGGGCTATACATTTTAAGAAAAGTTTAGGCTTCAGAAAACATGATTTGAGGATTCAACCACCTATATATTAAGCATATTTAAAGGATTGATGGACCCAAGGAGAAGTATTTATATCTTGTAGAGGATCATGATCCATGGGTAGTAGTACAATTGGATGCTCACAAAGCATCACTATTCATAAATAGTCATCTATGTTCAAATTCATAGAATTCTTCTTCATGAAGACCTGTGATTAATGGACGACAAAAAATTAATGGGCTTGAAACTCGTATCCATTGGATGAAGCCTCTATGTGCATGTTAATGTTAAATACTTGACTTAAACATCAAATTGAGAACCCATATAAAGTAATATCTATCGCACCATAAGCCTTTACACAAGATCATCATGATTTCATTGTGATGTGGCTTTCTTTTTGTCTCCTTCACAATAGTGAACCTTTGTGTAACTTCTTCCTGTACACATAAACAGCTTGATCAACATACATATAAATAATTATTGTATAAATTTGTTATTAGTGATTATTTATTACCTAATAATTATATAGCTCAATCCAAATTCACTATATTATATTAATTTCCTATGTATAATTAATTTTTGAGACCTAGTAAACACTTTATTATCCCATAAAATAAAAGAATAAATTTTTCAGCAAGATAATTAATTCCAAATTCCAGTCTTAGAAATTTTATTAAATTCTTACTGATATGATTACCAATGCTAAAAAATATAAAACATGATAGCTACAAGACACTATAATACCAAACCAAACATTTTTCACATGCTCAAACTAGTTGATCATCCATGTATGCAGTAAGTGCAGCCCTTCCTTTGATATACTTGTCACAAAATATATCAACATAGTTTCTACAATGGTGCTGCAAAAGGCCAGTAACTAGTTCATTCGATGGAGACACAACTACCTTCAACTCAAAGCCAAAAAACTCCAAGAACTCAACAACATAATTAATGGATAACTAGGTTAACCTTTGGACAAATGCTCCAAATCCATCCCACATCCTTTACAACTTGTCACGGATTCATCAGGCACCTGAAATCACAAAGACAAAAATGAAAAATACTAAATATTCAAGGAAATGATTGAAATATACCAACCTTGAGACACATACATCAGTCATTATAAGGTTTTTTTTCTTATTCCATTGTCCCATCAAAATATGAACACAATTTCACTTCTAATGTGACATGTGAGGCAAAGAAATATTACCTATGGTGAGGAAAAAAAGTAAAACCCTCACAATAGAACTATAATCGCTTTAAAACGCAATAAGATCTGCTAGTGCAAACTTGATATATTCTATCATGATAAATATATATATTCTCCATGTCTTGGAAAAATAGTTACACAATACGAATTAAAGAGAAACAACAAAAACTAGGAATTAAAATGATTATTACCTATGTTCCTTCTTGGTGAGTGAAGCATGCCGCTGATGTTTGGGGACTTGTGCAAATCCATGACTAAAAATTAAGAAAATCCATGGTGACTGGACCAATGATTTGCGATTAGGAAGGAAAGCACAACACAATGCTCATGATAGTAAACCAACTTTCTCAAAGGAGGGAAATAAATTATTAAAAAACATAAAACATTCAACTAGCTATAAAGTATTGAAGCCAAAATGGTGAGCCCAACAAAATACCCTTTCATTATAAAGTTACATCTGCAGTAATTTTTTGTTATTTACAATCACAATTAAAACTCAGTATAGAGAATAAAAAACAAGTATAGTAAGTTATGAACCTAAACCACTGGACATAATTTAGAGAATTTGATTGGAAACATACCCAATATTATTTCTCTTCCATAGGTCTCTTCAGTGTCACGGTTCACCAAGTCTGCAAGTGAACTTCTCCTTTTCTCTATGAGTTGGTCAAATGTTTTGTTTGTGTCACTATTATTTCCACTAGCTTTTCCATCAACCATCTCATTTTGATTTTATGGGCCCACTGCTTAATGAACAAAAAATGAAATGATAAAGTACATATAAAGAGGTCCTGAGAAAATGAATTCAAAGTGATTGGAATCAAGTTTGATTTTGATTTCCTAAAGAGTTTCATACTATTATTTGCATTGTTTATCAAATTGAATGTGTTTTTTTCTCTTCTCTTTACACAAGTTTTTAGTTTTATACAAATACTCAAATTCTCTTCCCTTTTCATTTTCGGCGGTCCTATTTTGTGGCTTTTGGTCCTAATCTTTCTACTTCATGTTTATGGTAAATTCCACATACTCATTTGAGCTACATCTTTCTTTTAGGAAATTTGGGGTGGAATCATCAAGCTATCTTCCATTCACTATGCCATTAAAAACAGAAGAAAAAAAGTTCAGAAAAGTGAAGTAGAAGCATAGTCACAATGATAAACATCTTTTGATTATCTAGTCACAAAACACTCATTTGGATGTTAGTGTGAAAGAAAGGTGTGTTCCATTATAGTACCAATTTTCATTTTTACTTGACTGGAAAATTTAAGGTCCTTCTAAAAATAGTCATTTATGATTTGTGGCATCAAGCTCATAGGTCAAATTGGGCTTGAACCTTGCACTCTCTATGTTTTTTAGTTTTAACATACTTACCTGGGTTATCTTTTTGTTCAATTAAAATGATCATATATGGCACTTTCAACACACAATGTAATATATGTATTAAAGTTCCAAAACATGGTACCTGAGTTTTGAGGATATCACGCTCAACCTCTAATGTTTTAGTTGCAACATGATCCTTTGAGAGAAACATAGGCTTAGTTGCAACAACATGCATTGCAAGATTTGAGCCCACCCTTTGAAGCACTTTTGTTGGTGCACCCCCATTTTTAGATTCCAATGTCAACATGCCAGTTATGCAACCAAGCCCTGCATCCACAAACACAATGATTATTGGAGGAAAATCTTTGAACAAATAATCTAGTCCAAGTTGTGTTGGTACTCCCAATTTATTTAGAAATTTCTTTACAGGGAGTGCCAACAATAACTTACAAATAGACAGAATGCATGGAAGTGAATCATAACTTAGTTTAACCATTTTTTTTTCTCTATTTTACCTTCTATATCCAGTTTTTTCATTTATTTTATTACTTTCAAGGGGATGATGATGTGCATATTCACATGAAGACCAAACCTGATTCCAAATTATGTATTGCTTTAATATCTATAGAAATTCAAATATGTAGGATTCTAGTGGGAGCTATAGTGTAATGGTAAGACTTTAAATGTTTGAAAATTGGATTAGGATATCAGATAATGCTTGGTGATGTAGAGGGCTATAAAAAGAAACATATCTGATTGAATGACCTTGTTTCTTTGTTAGCCTTAAACTTTTATATTGATATTGCACAGGATAATCAACTTATGTATAAGTTTTGTATAAAATATAGAATCAAACCACTCTTATTCAAATAGCTAGAATTCACTGTATCACTAGTAGAAAGTGAAGTGTGACAAAATCCAAGATGACAATCCAATCCCTAATTCTGAGCACTAATATCTAAAACATTCCAATCATACATGTGACAGTTGCAACAATAAATTCATCTTGAAAAGAGACATCAACCATTTTGATTTTAACGAGTGTTAAAAATCAGAAACATATGAGGCAGATGAAATCCCATTTCTTCAATTTATAGATTGATTGTGTCAATATTCCCTCATCCATCACAATAGAAGGAATCCAATAACATATTGTTAGAAATAGTACAAACCTGGTTGGGGAGAAGTATGAAGATATGAGGAGACAATGCCATTTGTAGAAGACAAGGAAAAAACTCATCAAAGCTTCACATTCTCTCCCATGATAACAACCACTTCCATAATTGCATATTGAATAGTTATCTCCCTTGTTAGTTTAGGATGGTCTAAGATAATGTTCATTTCATGCAATAACACATAGCCATGTTACAAACAACAACAAAAGCTAAATTTACACTCCTTGGTTATTCAATGTTAACATCTCGGACCTTTTTCCTTTCTGTTTGAAGTTTTTATGATTTAGTTGGTAGTAAGCATGCCCTTTCCCAATGTAGGAATTTTACAATGGGATGTAGCCAGCTTACAACCCACAAAAGAACCCCTTGTCTAACAAGCCATAATGAGGGGGAATCTAATTAGTCAAATATTCCTAGGGCATGCACTTGGTCCCATGATCCATCTACATAGAGGCCTGCTTATATAGGAAAGACATATAATTTTGCATGGGTGAAACAACCCATAAGGGGTGAAACATGCCCTAAGGGTATTAAACCTTGGTGGGGATTATGAAATACCCCCACTTTACCATGAAACAAATAGCCCATAACAACATCATAAACCTTTTGACTTGACTGTTAAACTAGTTTCTCAATATGCTTATTAACTTTTTCCTTTTTTTACATGTAACTATTTTTCCCACCCTCCAATCCATAGGCAAGAATGAGATTGTCGGTACCTTCCCAGACCCAATTTTATTATTGGCTCATGAAGAGCCTTAACGAACAATCAACTCACAAAGAAAAAACATGTCACCAGTGGGATTTGAAAATAGGTGAGGAGGATAACATCTCCTTTCAAAAACCCAAGCTAGACCCAATTGACTGATATGCCCACTAGCTTTGTGAAATGCATTCTGGATTTAACTCCCATTTTTTGAATGACCCAAATTCCAATCTTACACTTGCTGTCCCTTCTCATAATTTCCAACCTAACAAGTCCAATCCATAAGCTTTTACATCAATTTACCCCACATCATGTCTGACTTGAAAATATATATACATAAATAGCACATAGAACCAACAAAGATATCTAAAAACTAATTCTATTTGAGAAACAAAGAGAATGACTCCTGCTCTTTAATTAATTTTTTGTCTAAAAGATCCAAAAATAAAAATTTAATTTATTTGGACTAAATAGTCCAAAATAAATGCCAGACCCACTTTCTTTTACAACAAAAAACCTCAATAAACTTTCATATGGTAGAGCCTTACCCCTAGGAACTTTAGAACTAGTGTGGAAGATTATGGTAGAAGCATAGGTAAGTCCTCCATTGTCAATGTTGATCTTTCCATAAAAGTTCTTGGAATTTGGAAAACTTAAAAACTAATATAAACTAAAGACCTAAAATGACAAATTAGAGAGTAGGAGAGGATCTAGTAATAAACAAAAATCCATAGTTATACATCTTAATTATTATCTAGAAAATGTAAAAGGATTGCATAAGTCATGAAAAGCTGTAAGCTATGAAAATTTCTCTCAATAGAGATAAAAAATTGACTAAGATGTTCACTATGTACAAGAAAACACACTCAAAAATTGATAATTTAACACAAACTTTTGGCTTAATATCTTGCCTTAACTCAAATGAGCACTTTATGAAGGAGAATCTTAATAGACCCCAATTTACTTTCTTCACTATTTAAAGCATCTTGATTGGTATTGGAAGATCGTTTTAATCTATAATTAAATAATAACTATGTATATATATATAGTACGAGAGCAACAATCTTGTCAAGTAATAAGCTCAAAAACATTAAAAGCTAAAATCATGACAAATTTTAGGTGTGTTTGTATAAAGTCTAAAGTCATGCTCTAGTTTTATTCACTAGTTTTTCCAACATCTACATGCTGATAAAATTAGCAAGGGGCTGGAAAAGAAAATAATAGGGAAAATTTTGGTAAAAATCAACAAACTTAAAATAATACAACAAAGGTCCCAAGGGGGAAACTTAATTGGTGATTGAAGAAATTGTAAATATGTGAAAAATAAGATATCTAAGGTTAAAATCGCCCCATTTCTGACCCTATTTACATAGAGGAGGATAGGGCGTAGACCCCTAGAGGTTTACTAGTAGCTATGTGTCAGGTGAGTTGTTGATTTCCTTTGGAAAAAAACATACAACTAAAAAAAGGTCAAAAAACCACTTAAATCACTAGTTGTTTATGACACAGTGATTTTCTCCATAGACATGAATTTTCTCCCTTGAAAAGATAGCCCAAGCCAGAAAATCATGATTTCCCAATATTTTAGCAATAAAATCATGATGTTTGCAACACTTTTCTTCACTAGTCAAAATGTTTTTATTAATCTAGACACATGTACTGGACAATGTGAAATTATTATCTCTAAACTCTAGTGTAGGGAGGTTCTCTAGAGTCTAAACATAAGATGATTCTTTCAATGTCCATGAGGTACCAAAAAAGTAGGTTAGTTGGAGTGGAATGTACCATCTGTTAAAGACATGCTATGTGAGTGTGAAAGTTACAAGTATGTATAAAAGTATACACAAATAAAAAAAGATAAAGTACTACTAATTATTAGGTATAAATGTGGAATTAGAGGGAGAAGAAGCATCTTAGTCACATCAATCATTGCAAAGGTACCAATGCATAGAAAGATAATATCATCAAGTAAGTGCCTGGGGCTGAGAGTGCCAGAATGGTGATCCGAGGAGAAAACTAGAAGAAGCCAGTAGAAGCCCCATAACACTCAAGGCCATTGAAAAGAATCTAGTAATGGGTATTTGAGGATCAAATGAGGGATGAGAAGTGGTACTCTTCTATGAACATGTGGAAGAAAGTCTTTTGTCCATCAAAAATGAGAAAATTCATTGTTCTATTGTTCAAGTACAATATTTATTCATGACAGTGGAGTCTATGCATCACTTGCATCCTTCTGTAGCTAAGATAAGTAGAAAGGAGGTAATTTGCCCATTTGGGTTGGGTTAGGTGGACCTCATAAATATATTATTTGTGACTAATCACCTCACACATGAAAAAAGAAGAAAGTGAAGCACATCTGATCTAGATAGCCAAAGGAAGTAGTAAGAGAGACCCATGAGTCACTATACAAACAATGAAATCTCCATTGGATCTCATAGGAATGCATGAAATGATCCATCTACCATTAAAACAATGAAGTGCCACCTTCTGACAATTAGCAAGTTGGCATCCATTCAAATATCGATTCAATACTTGTGTTGAAAACATGAAGATTGTTGAAGCCACTGATTCAACTCGTTCCTTACAATCGCTTCAAGTTGACCTAGAAGGCTCCTATAGGCATATCACTAAGGACAAAACTATCTATTGACATAGCATTTAGACTACCTATTTATGATTTATCTTTATGTTTGTCTCTTTCTTAAAGTTAGATTCTATTTAGTAATTTGTATTTTCTTTGTATATGGTTTTACTCACTCATGATATTTTGATTAACTTCTTATCATCCAGCAATGTACATAAAAGTCAACTTGAGAATTAGTATCATTGTTTACATATTTAGGGTAGAATAATGATAAGGTAAGATAGGTCTTCTCAATCTTAACAACAACATTAGAGCTTAAGTGTAAGCTTCTGAAATTTTATGAAATCCATCATTGTCAGCCTTCATGGATGGCCTACCCATGTTTCTTTTTGAAAGTTTTCACATATTTTAAATCACTCAAATACAAACTGTAGTAAGATTATGATAATAAGCTTTCCACCACAGGTGAACAAAAAAGAATTTGAGAAAGAAACAATGAGCTCTTCCAAAGTCATAATATGTTCAATCTATCAATAAAACTGCTAAAGATGAAATTGCTAAAGCATGCAACCCAACAGGAAGATGAGGAAGGGATATGAGAGTAGTATGAGAAAAAGAAAGAGCCACCCACACACAAAGTAGATGGATCAACTAGAAGCACCACGAAGATTCACCAAAAAAATAGAGTACTAGACTAAAGAATCTCTCTAATTTTGTGTTTACCTTTGCCCATTTTGAGCTTTTGGTGGATTAAAATATCACGAATTTTGTTATGTGGACCATGAGTCTAGTCCTCATTGTAAATGTGGATGTAAACCATAAAAATGCAATGTATTTTCATATAGGGGAACAATCAGTACTTTTGTTTCTAGTTAGGCTAATTAAGCACAACAAAACTAGGGAAAAATCAATGGGAGTAGATATTATCATTTCTCATTTTGATGCATGATGTAAACCCTTTGGGTGAAGACCCATTACAATTAATACCTTTATTGTTCCAAAAGAGGAAAATGAACTTAAATGCAACAAAGAAGATGAAGTTATGCAAGTTCTGGAGGAAAGAAAGATATTCAATTAACAAAAAACATTTAAATCATACCTTAAGCATGCCATTTATAATTTATGATAGATAGACATCAACAATAAATATAATGGCAACAATGGAGGTCAAACCATATAGTTAGTGCAAAAAAATTCCACACGGCCCATATAAAACTCCAAACGCTCATTCGTATCTCATCTCCTACCATTTCTATCCAGTGGTGCAAAACATTCTCCTGCAATTTTTCACCTCTAAAGAAACAATTGTTCAACAAATAAATATTTGACAAAAACATGAGAAATCCAAGATGTCGTTATTTAAATTTGGGAGTTTCAAATACTTGAAAGATGAACGAGAAAATATGAAAGGGAAATCCACTAAAGGGCCTCTAACTTTCAAATAATCAGAGGAAAGAAAAAAATGAAATATTAAAGTAAATCCTAAAACAAGTAATGGCATTTTCTTCAAGAACTAATAATTCCTAAAATCATAAGTTTCCTTTCCTCTGAATTGAAACATTTCCAAGAATAATTTCAATGGATTGAAATGAGCTTCAATACAAGTTGGATAATAGAAAATTTTGTAGATGAATTATTGAAAAGACTCTACGAAGTACAAAAGTAATTGGCCCATGGGCATAAATTAAAATTGATGAAATTATAGAAAAAATAAAATTTTAATTTGAAGATTTCATAATGCACATCACCTGACACAATGACATTAATATGCTACTACTATTTATGGGAATGTCAATAGAAAATACAAAATAGGATAGATAATATAAATGTAGATCGAAAAGTCTCATATCATCATAAGCATGTCTCTCTAACTTAATTCGGTAACTGTAGAATTATTTTTCCATAGCTCATCAAACATCTATAACAAATAAACAAAAATAGAAGACAACAGATTATGTTTCCAGACTAATGAATTATATATAATTTTTTTCCTTTGTGTCTTGTTTCTAGGGTTAATGTATCCCATCTTAAATACTTGTATTTCCATGTTTTGTGTCCCCTTATCATGTGACTTATCCATAGGCATAAGAATCCTCAGGGTTGAGGTAGATCCACACCACATGAATCATAAAATAGGGAGTATTGTTGCATCACTCATCAATCATCCATATCTAGGCTAATCTGGTGAGTCCATTTTCCCCCTCATCCTCATAGTACTAATGGAAATCTTCTTTCGCCCTTACCCATGGCCACATATAAGTAAATTTATCACCATCAACCAAGCAAAGAACCTTTACCAAAGGTTCACTAATGGCACACTACTCCTACACTCCCAACCAAAAACTATGATTCTGTCTGAAAAGTTGGGCTATGGCTTTCCCAACCTTTAGTTCTATAAACAGAAAGCATTCCACTTATAAAAAATATATATCCTTTGCAACTCTAACATAGAATTATGGAGAGACTAAAGAGAAATAAAGCTAGTGGAAAAATGCATAATTGGGAGACCTGGGAAAAATAAGAAACCTGCCAACAAAAACATACTTAGCAACATTCTCCATAATAACTTGGACAACATATTGTAGATCTATCTCCCAAATAAAGCCACCCAAATAATAATTCCTTTGGAAGGATCCAATGGCATAGTTCAAGAGGCAATTTTGTATTTGCATTGGACTTGTTGTCATTCTTTTATCACCAAAATAGGACCCTGATAGGCTTCTGATCAGACTATCTCAGTGTAACTTTTGCAAACCAAACTTTTGGCTGAGGCTTAGCCTCCTCAACTTGAGAGGGCTCTCTCACTAGGTTAAAGATTTTACTTTGAATATAAGATGGCTAAGTCTATGTAAAATTCGAACAACAATGTATAAATGGTTGAAACACCAATTAACAAACTTCCATTGGGCTATGGAGTCAAAGTGTGTTTTAGTACAACATTAAGATCAATTTCACATGGAAGTCAGGGCATAGAGGGTTTTAGCATAAAAGCAAAACAGAGATATACTGTAAAGAACACAACCTACAAACACATGAAGGAAGTTAGAGCATCATCAATGAATTCTAAGTAACATGTTTCTATACCACTGCAAGTGAGTATATGAAAGAATCCATGAGGAAAATGAAACATTAAAACCCTTTCTGAATCCTGAGTAGTGAAAGCAACTCTTTGTATTAACCTGAAAACATACAGTCACATACAATAACACAATGTGCTTGTTTCTTTGAAAATTTCCAACCCTTGATGCATTACATCTCTTGTCATATATAGAGTTCATTACAAGCTTGGATTCCTTCCTCTATCATGAGGGGAATTCGAATTTCACTTGACCTCACACCTATTGATACTTAAACAAACTATTAATTAGAACTGGTTGTTAACTAGCAGTGCTAGTGACCTAGTACAACTAGGAGTGTAACTCCTTATTATGATTACAACAACCTTATCTAAACGTTGAAAGCATTCTTTTATAGCTTAAACCTCATGAAGTCGAATTTGACGAAGCTTCCCACATTGTCACCTTATTGCTGATGACAAACCCTAGAAATTAGGGAACATGTTTCCTTGTTTTTAGGTTTAGGATCCTTGAAAATTGGCACGTGGGATAGAGCCTTTATCTTCTCATCCATGATATATTTTATGAAACTGAAGGAGGTTTTTTTATTCCATGATGTCTAGAACAAAAACCTCTCTTGGTTTTTTAAAAACCTGCTCCAGCTGTCCAGAATCTGTCCTTGAAAAACACGTGTAAAACGGGAAAAGTCTATTTGTGAAAAACTGCACCTACAGCAGTTTTGTAGCACAAGTTTAACCATAAACTTCTCCCACATTATAACGAATTTGAAGAAACTAAAAGATTTTTTTTTGGTTCACTATGTTAGGAATAAAAACAACTTTCAATTTTCCAAAATATGCTTTCAGCTGCTCAAACAACCTCCTGGAAGTTTGATGATCCCCAAATTTGGTAACTTGTTGCGCTCATTTGGCCTAATTATCCTTGTTCAGTCCTTGTTCAATCCTTCATTTTTCATAGCTTATGCATTATTTTTCAGTATGTTTATGTCATTTGTACGAATAAGGGTAGTCACTCTTCCTAGGTGGCTAACACATTCTCATTTCAGGTTTTTTGACACATGTTGTAGCGAAACCGAGCAATCATGGGCTAGAAGACAACCAAGCCTGAGGTGAGGATTCATAGGGGGGTTGTCTATGGCATTAAATAGCCTTCCTCAGGATATTCACCCCTAACTCTGAGCTCCAAAGGCCACCAAAACCGGATCTAGAAGGTAGCCAAGCAGATTTTGGAAGGGGCTGTCTACTCACAGTTTGGACAGCCAAGTCCCATAGATTTAGGAGGCCAGCTAGGGCCCTCGTGGGGTATAAATGTTAAGGCCTCAACCTTCATGAGGGACTTTTGGAAACCATTTCATATTTTTCACTATAATGCTGTTAGCTCTTCTTTGTTCTCTTGTAGCCATTTTGGGCATAACTCTTGACTTATGACTATTTTTTGATAATGAGAAGCAATCCAATTTTATATCAACTCTGCGTTTTCTATAGGAGCCATAGCTCTTAGGGTTGGGCCCAACCTGAGAGCCTAGGGCTTCCTTTTTGTACTATTACCTTTCCTTTATGCATCGTTGTTTTACTTTTATGAATTTGAAGCGTATTTATGTTGGGCAGATTTAGTTGTTTTGGTTAAGTAGGTCATTGTTTATGAATAGAATTGCTTCATATATTTAAAATGGATTGGTAGGATAATAAAAGGAAAAAGCTCCAAGAAAAGGGTCAACAACACTCTCTGTTTCACCTCATCCTTATTGGATCAGGGGCTATAATTGAAGAAACAATGCTGCCCCAACAAAAACACTAGTTTGCTTGACCATGCAATCCTTAGTGTACCGTTTTCATTTGCAGAAGTTAGTTATGGGTTCAGATCTATGAAATCTTTCTTTGCATTATTGATGTACATGGTTTTATTTCCAAATAAAGCTGTTGTTCATTCGTTTTATTGACAGTTAGATTAGATTAGCTAGGACTTTGATTATTTGTAAGATGTTGTTGATTCGGATAAATGTACATTATGCAGGGCATCTCTACCTCTCTCTCATCCGTTGGAGCCTCATTAGAGCCAGCTGTTCCATCTCCTAGCTAGGTTCCTCGTCTCACACCTGTCCTTTTGCCCACGTAACCCTACCTTCTTGCTCCATCATTGTCTTCGCCTTCTTTAAGCCAAGTCAGCCTTCTACACCCTCTCACCACTCCATCCACCAATCCCTAGGTCACTCTAGGCCCCTATCCTACCTCCCTATCCATTCATGCATCTTCCCTCACTCACCCATCCTCTAAAATCCATGTTTCAAACATCCTGTAGAAATTTTTGAACATCCTGTAGAAATCTCTGAACATCCTGTAGAACCCCTGCAGACTTCCTGTAGAAGCTCACAAATGAGGTTTGTTGATAGCCAAACTTTGTGAAACTCTTCGAAAGGGTGTAGGGACTCCTTAGACCCTCTCTGAACCTTCCCAACCTCTTCCAAGAATTTCTCCTCCTTGATCCACCCCTGCACAATAAAAAGCCAGTTAAAAAGCACATGCATGATAATTCTAATAACTTATTCAAAAATACAAAAAGATGTTTTCTTCAGATAGAGGTAGTCTAGACACATGTATTTTACCTTCATAGAAGTAATGAAATCTCTTCCAGTAGTTTGCATTCTCTCCTTTGCATCAGTAGGACTAGCTGGTAGAATTAGGGTTTGTTAGGGTTTGCATTACTTTTGGCTTTCAGTTTCTTTTCGCAAGTAGATTAGCTTCCTTTGAGTTAGCTTTCATCCATCAGTTAAAAAGCTTCTTCTAAGAGATCGTAGAAGTTGTCTTAAGCCCCTATCAGACTTGTGCCAGCTGACCAAGTGACAGCTGCGACAAGAGCTAGTACTTGTGCATACATCACCTTCGCTTCCAAGTTTGTTACGAACTACCGGGTTGATAAAAGTAAAGAAGGGAGTACCAGGAGTTGTAGTATTATTGCTACAATACTGGAGCCCACCAAAGTTGACTACCTAAAACAGTTTTTTCTGTTGAAAAAAGGTTTGCTTCAGTGATTTCGTAGTGCAAAACTGGTTTTTTACACTGTCTGCGCTATGAAAACGTGGATTTGTAGCTAGTTTCAATTCTTTTTTTTTAAATGACTAAACATATGACTTTCAAAACATGATATGGGACCCATAAAGTGTAAAACAAGGTTGTTGAACTTTATTTGATGATGGAAATGAGACTCTAACCCTATGACTTAGACTCTAAGAACCAGAAAAGTGACTTAACCACCATCTAACATTATGACTTAGGAACAAATGTAAACTTTGCAAATTTTAGAAAATTTTAGGGTGATAATAGTGGCTCCACTAGGGATAGTGTGCCCTTGTGGTACACTAAAAACCTATAGCTCCAGTGCTGCTATCTACCCTCTAGAATAAAACTCTGAACTTCGCCCAATCTGCTCTTGAAGCCTTTAATGATTTCTGTAAGAGGAATTCAAATTACACCTACTGAAACAGATGCTCAGTCAACCTACCCTAAGCTTATT
The DNA here is from genome assembly GCA_031772625.1 of Pinus tabuliformis. Lineage (NCBI taxonomy): Eukaryota > Viridiplantae > Streptophyta > Pinopsida > Pinales > Pinaceae > Pinus > Pinus tabuliformis. The sequence goes on along the minus strand of CM062810.1, from coordinate 819,325,845 downwards.
TGGACATTCCTACCTACCCTATCAGCTGCAATCTCCACCTGTAGCTCAAGGAACATGAAACATCCAATGAAGCCAGTCATTGATCTAATCTAACACTTGAATCTCTTGATTGTGCTTGAAGCAACAATAAACAAAATACTAAAATAACCAAGGCAGCATGAGGTGTAACTGTTCTTCAAGATGAAAAAGTAACTGGAAGCCTGAACAATAAATCTTTTTCATGTAGTCAGCTATAGGGACAAAAAACACATGGTGTGTTTGATGATTCTCATAACATTCTATATCTTCAGACAACTGATTCTCAGCCACACAAAATTCCTTTGATATGCTATCCAAATGCTTTTCTGAATGATTCCCACAAACAACGTAATTTTCCTCATTATTAAGATCATTCATTGATGTAACCTGCTGCAAAGTATGACATAAAAAATCAACCTTTTCCTCTTCCTAAGGTTATAAAAGCTATCTTCCAGTACTTCTTCTTGGTGTTTGTAATCATTTTCATCTTCATTATGATCTAAATACTGACAAGTCTGTTGCATCTCTACATCAATCTCAGAGGATGTAATATGATTTTCATAAGTAAACCCCTGCTGATCTTCATGTTGCATTTCGTGGGATGTTATCTTTTTTTCTTGGTGTTGAAATGTATTGTTATGAAGAGCCTCTAAAATTTCTTCATCCAGAAATTCATCATCATCATAACAATCCTCCAAATATTGAATAAGGCTCAAAGAATGTTTACAACAATTTTTTACCAGCAATAAGGAAGGATGACATTCTTTATACATCTCATAGAATTCATCCTGAAAATTAGTAAGCGAATATATTGAACCATTTTCCAAGCTTTTATACCAAGACCATGCTTTTCCTTCTAAAGTGGTCATAAACATCCTCATGAGACAATCTTCAAGGAACTGAACCTTAAGACTGCGTACATGCATATGGAACCTAACCAAATGAATAGCAGCATTATCTTTCTTTTCATCTTTGAATATTGGAAGATCATCTAACCAATCAACCTTTGACATAGGATTTGGAAAACCAGGGATATGAGACCGATTCATAGGGGCATACCTGGCTTTTATTCTTGTAATGGAACTCATCTTGAAGCTTCATCAAGCTATTGATCTTCTACTAGTGGAGTCACCTTCAAATATTTCATTCAATGTGTGGATTCACCAAGGTAGATTGCAGCCTCAAAAACTTTATGAGCTCCTGCTACCTTCAGAAGTTTAGCTTCTTGATTTCGGGAATGAATAATCTTCAGTCTCCTGGCAGACGCACCAAAATTTTATCACAAAAATAGGATCCTGATAGGCTGTTGATCAGACTATCTGAGTGTAACTATTTCAAACCAAACTTTTGGCTGAGGCTTAGCCTCCTCAACTTGAGAGGGCTCTCTCACTAGGTTAAAGATTTTACTTTGAAGATAAGATGGCTAACTCTATGGAAAATTCGAACAACAATGTATAAATGGTTGAAATACCAATTAACAAACTTCCATTGGGCTATGGAGTCAAAGTTTGTTTCAGTACAACAGTAAGATCAATTTCACATGGAAGTTAGGGCATAGAGGGTTTTAACAGAAAAGCAAAATAGAGATATAATGTAAAGAACATAGCCTACAAACACATGTAGGAGGTTAGAGCATCACCAATGAAATCTAATTAACATGTGTCTATACCACTACAAGTGAGTATATGAAAGAAGCCATGAGGAAAATGAAACATTAAAACCCTTTCTGAATCCTGAGTAGTGAAAGCAACTCTTTTCATTGACCTGAAAACATACAGTCACATACAATAACACAATGTGCTTGTTTCTTTGAAAATTTCCAACCCTTGATGTGTTACATCTCTTGTCATATATAGAGTTCATTACAAGCTTGGATTCCTTCCTCCATCATGAGGGGAATTCGAATTTCACTTGACCTGACACCTATTGATACATAAACAAACTATTAATTAGAACTAGTTGTTAACTAGTAGTGCTAGTAATCTAATACAACTAGCAGTGTAACTCCTTATTATGATTACAACAACCTTATCTAAACATTGAAAGCATTATTTTATAGCTGCAACCTCATGAAGTCGAATTTGATGAAGCTTCCCACGTTGTCACCTTACTGCTGATGACAAACCCTAGAAATTAGGGAACATGTTTCCCTGTTTTTAGGTTTAGGATCCTTGAAAATTGGCACGTGGGACAAAGCCTTTATCTTCTCATCCATGACATATTCTACCAAACTGAAGGACGTTTTTTTATTCCTTGATGTATAGAACAAAAACCTCTCTTGGTTTTCTAAAACACTGCTCCAGCTGTCCAGAATCTATCTTTGAAAAACACGTGTAAAACAGGAAAAGTCTATTTGTGAAAAACTGCACCTATAGCAGTTTCGTAGCACAAGTTTAACCATAAATTTCTCCCACATTATAACGAATTTGAAGAAATGGAAAGAGGTTTGTGTGGCTCACTATGTTAGGAATAAACAACTCTTCCAATTTTCTAAAATATGCTTTCACCTGCTCAAACAACCTCCTGGAAGTTGACTACCTAAAACAGTTTTTTCTGCTGAAAAAAAAAAGGTTGCTTCAGTGATTTCGTAGTGCAAAACTGGTTTTTTACACTGTCTGCACTACGAAAACATGGATTCGTAGCTAGTTTCATTTTTTTTTTAAATGGCTAAACATATGACTTTCAAAACATGATATGGGACCCATAAAGTGTAAAACAAGGTTGTTGAACTTTATTTGATGATGGAAATGAGACTCTAACCCTATGACTTAGACTCTAAAAACCATAAAAGTGACTTAACCACCATCTAACATTATGACTTAGGAACAAATGTAAACTTTCCAAGTTTTAGAAAATTTTAGGGTGATAACACATTCTATACTAGATGATTTCTCATAGGTCCTCACTGTTAGGGCTTTAGAAGGGTTTCTCTCGATAAAATCTTGGATGACCAATCTATTTAGACTGGAAGAAAGATCACTCTTATTTTCACCTCTTATATTGCAACATTTAACATTGGGATTCATGCCTTATTGAAAACACCTACACATGATAAATTATATTCGATGAATGTAAAAATATTCTCTCTTTTATGTGAAGGAAGTAGGAATTGGACTCAAATCTTAACATGCATTTATATGGGTTTTTAGTATTCTCCTTTCAGATTCATTTTGGTAGATAGTTAGCATCATATCCAGTCAAACTAAAGGAGTTGTTGAGTTGTTAAAGAGCATGTAAGTTGTGGATTTGGAGAACAACCATAGTATTTTATGATTAATCCATGAGAAGAACAACTAAAGAACATTGGAGATGACCTATTACCAACATTCATTTCATTTGGGCATACATATGTTTTGTATCTTGATGTAAAGGGAAGCTGCAATGAAGGCATTAGATTGAGCTATAATGTGAAAATTTCTAATACAGGCTGACCTGTTCCAAAAAACAAATATAGGGCCCACCCATTTTATTTTTCATTATTGGGAAAAGAACATATGCATTAATACACATGAACATTTGTGACAGTTATATTTCTCCATCATCCCCAACAAGCCCTAGGCATAATTCATTGTCACGAAAGACTTCCCATGATGAAAGAAAAAGAAAATATTCAACTAGTGGGAGGATTGATGATATTGTAGTGGAAAGCCTATTAACTTTTATTACATTCTTTCTTGTTATTATGTTCTTTGTAATGAGGAAACATGATGGGAAGAATAGTGATATTCACAGCAATTCCCAACATAAGCAAATGACTTCCAAACTCAATATAAATTTTGAGGATAATTCCTAGAGAAAATTGTCATGTATGCAATTCTTATGAAAAAATAGCGTTTGAATGAGTTTTGAGGTTTCTCACATGTTAATCGTGAAGGGATATTCATGAGAAAAATCACTCTTTGAAGAGGTTGTTACATATATAACTCTTCATAATATTTATAGTGACCAATTTACATACTACACGTTGCCTAGATGCATGTTCACAATTGTGAATTTTTTCCTCGTGAGTTATTGGATATGGCCTTATAATATCATTGTTAATTAGGTTGATTTAGGATACACTAGATTAATCACAAGAGACTCTTTTTGTTGTGTGGAATTTCCATATGCCATGGAAGTCCTATCAACTTCTTCATTCATGTTTAAAGCTCTCATTCAACATTCTATCAACATCAATCCCTTCATCAAAGGTTAGTACCTTTTCAATTGTGTTTATTTCCTCTTCATCTATGTTTGGTGCTTATATATCTCTCATGCTATGCAATTATATCCTATTTGGATAACAATTTTGAGGGAAAGGGCTTATACTGTTATGCCCATATTTTATCATATGTTAAAAAATCACACTTCTTTTTCTCATCTTCCCCCCACAAAAATCATTACATAGACATAGACATGCATGTTTAAGAAATCTCTTGTCATCGATTATTCTCTCATCTCTCATCATGTGCATGATATTTATCCTTTTTCAAAATTAGGCATTGACTCATCTTCAATTTCTTGCATTCATAGATAAAATTGATATGTTAACTCTTTACTTCAACTCTTTTCAGAGCTTTGTTTGTAAAAGAGAAGTTTCAACTCCCATTTTAGAAAAAAAATCATCAAACGTTTTAGAAAAAACATATAGGAGGAGAAGACTACACATTTTTTACCAATGTGAAGACACCCATACACAACAATCACATAGTCAAACAACAAAACAAAGTTATATTTGACATAGTATTTTTTTCTAATTGAGTGTAGGGTATATTTGGTAAAATTTTTATAAAAATGTAGTTGAAATAAGTTTTTTGAATGCTTTGTTGAAATAAATAGGTGTTTTAGGTTTATAACTTGATGTAGGATGTTATGTGGCTTGAT